>OX377618.1:205615360-206215360 GCA_947397865.1 Polietes domitor
ACCACTTCCCACTGTAGGGTTCCCACTTCGGTTGGAACAGCTGCACAACTTGCTGATGCTGATTTAGCTAATTTAGGCTTTTTGACTGATAATGTACTGAAATGGATTCGAACAATGCCGGAGCATGAGCAGCGACAGCAGGAGTATCCGCCGATGATTTCCGTCTCAACTTCTGGCATTTCTTTGTGTGTTCATCTCATCTCATTTCATCTCCAATTGAAGGGTGCTGGAGGATGGCGGGTGGAGGCTTCATACAAGGATTTATATGTTATTTTACATTAAATTGCTTTTATTTGATGTTGTGTTTTTCTCGTTGCCTTGTGTTTCATTCGTTTTTTGGCCTTTAAGAGGTTTCTGCTTTGTTTCGTTCATTTCGCTATCTCCTCTTTGTGGCGGAGGTGTTAAGTTGTCAATGACGTTAAGCTTAATTTGTTTTGTTCTTTGTTGTTTCGTGCAATTGATGAAACGAGTGTTGTTCATTCCATCGATGGGATAGATTATGCTCGAAATTAAGGGATTTTCCACAAAAAAGATAGGAAACATATTTTTTTAAGAAATGGTTTAATGCTTTTTAACCATTGTGTGTTTATACCCTCATACTGCAGTGAAATTGTGGGCTTAGCAGTGGGTAGGATGAATTAGTTTATGCATCAAAGGAGTCCAAAGGATCGAAATACTTAACCGCTTTGCCAGTAAACCCAGCTGAGCAGCAAGTTTGCTGAAAAGGCAGATTGTCTGCTGAAAAGAGGAAAACACAATGTAAATTATGCCGAAAATTTAAAAATGCTAGGGTTTTTCTATGAAATAAACCGAAAACTTCTCTCTTTGGTGGTTTTGTATTTTGATGGCAGGAAGTGCGAAACTCTGAAAATAATAAAATACGGAAAAAATACTAAAGTACCGATGTTGATATAATGTACTTTTTCGTAATCCACCAGCAAATGTATTAGACATGTAACATGTAAATCGAAATCTGCAAAGAGCCTAAAAATAGCATAGTAACCTAACCAAACCAAGAAGACATTCGATATGATACAGATATTTGACAGTAGTCCCTTAATGTCCTTGTAAGCGATTTCGACTGTAGTTGCCTATGGTACCCCAAAACGTTATGATATTCAGCATTTGACTAAAAAACTTGTGTATTCCGATTTAAAATTCGAGGTGGAATTTTTCCTCACTATTAACCATTTTTCGAAAATGATTCACTTTATGTCTCGTTCCCCTGTAAAAGTTTTTTATGTTGCGCGCCTATTTTACCAGATGGATACACATACCGGTTGGTTCCTGCAATACTTTAAAACACAAACAAATAAATTACTAAAATTAAGTTATATCGCATTTTAGAAAAACGCATTTACATAACAATACAATTTTTGATTTGAACTGGGATATTGTGCTGGCTCAAGGCCATTTTGCATCTATATTTAATAGAATACAATGTATTTACAAATGGCATTGTGACATTTATTACTTGGCTGCAGACTACTACGATCATGATTTCGACCATGTCAAAAGTCTTTTCAAGTGGCTTCGAAGCGACTTTTCAACATCAAACGCGGCCTCTATAAGGAGATGATTCTCACAAACGAACGAGAAACACAACTCACTTGCCGAATTTACAATACAAAGTTGAAACGTTAAGTTCTGTGACATTAGTATTAAGCTCTACTGTGATTTTTACATTTAGTTATTATTATTTATTTTAATTATACTTAATTGTGAGTGATGTCCAGTTTTTTTATAATAATAAGTAATAATGACAGCTGTAATGCAAACTAATTGTAAGTAGAATTAATACTGTGTTAGAACAACAACATATGTGTAATTGAAAAATTTATTTGGTAGGATTTTCAAATAAACAGACCCCTGAAGAAGCTGGAAACAAGCCAGGGAAACGTTGGGTAAAAAATGAAATAAATTAGTTTCATTTCAATAAAAAGTTGACCAAATTAGCCCGTACAACAAAATTGAAGTTAATAAGAAACAACAGTGGTCATAACCAAATAACAGTGAGCCATTTTAATTGCACTGTCCAACAGCATTTTTAGAACAGGGCATGTTGAGTAGACCATTTTTGCAGAATAAACTTATTGTCCAGCTGGACTATAAAAGTTCAATAGGATAAATGTTGGCTGTATAGTCAAAAATTGTGTAAAGCGCCAAAAATATCCAATTTATATTTTTTGTATACCGTGCTCTATCGAAATGTCCAATTTTTTTGTCTTCAAAAATACACTGACCAAATTTAACCCTAGGAATTTTGTTGTATAAGCTGGCGCTAATTTTGCGGGAAGAGCATTATTTACAACTTTGGTATCTTCGATGACCCCCACTGAAAATTTCCGACAAATTTTTTCGTAGAACATTTTAATCCTTAAATGTCCTTTTTGAAAGGAGTATTTTTGATTTTCTCGAAAAAGGATCAAATTGGCCCACAAAGAGAGGAGCTAGAAGGTTAAGATATTCCACAAAAATAATTCTCATAAAATTCCACAATATAGTTCTAAAAATTAGAATTCTCTCAGACACAATCTTGCAAAACTTGTTTCGCTTAGTATAATATTCCCTTCGACCAAAAAATTAAAACTTTTACCCGCTGTAAAAAGAAACTCAGACCAGCTGGACTATAAGTTTATTCTACAAAAACGATCTACTCAACATACCCGCGTTATAAATGGTTCTACAAGAAGGTCTTCTTATAGTTCCATCTTCAGCAATCGTGGGTGTCAAACACAGGCAAGATACCAGTATACGCCGTTCCCATCTCCTAAGCCTCTCCATCTGGGCGGATGAGATTCCAAACCAGACGGGGAAAGCATAGGACAAGATATGCCTTATGATCTGTTTATAGATCAGCAGCCTAGCATCGGTACTAAGACCCCTCCTGCGTCGTAAAGTCGCATGGTAGAGGTAAAAAATTCGTTTAACCTTGGCCAATATGTGATCCATATGCCTATAGAACTCAAAATTGGTTTGGAAAATGACCCCAAGGTACTTAATTGTGTCCGAGGTCCTAATCGGGCTATTCCCTATCCGGATGTCAGGAACATAACTCCTGACATTTGGGTAAAGAAATCGCGTTTCCCTTAAAAAAATAATGCTGTCACATTTTGTTATGTTCAGCGTCAGTTTCCATCTGTCGAAATAAGTCGATAACTCTGAAAGATAGTCATTCAGTCTTGCGTTAGCGGTAGAAGCTACAGGCCCCGATGAGGCAATGAGTATGTCGTCGGCATAAATTAACAGCAAGTCACCGTGGGGTGGTTGCGGAATGTCACATAAGAGTATATTGTAGATGACTGGTCCCAGAAGTGAGCCCTGTGGCACCCCTGCCACAACGTCTCTACTGTCCGTAAGTTGGTCCCCTACTTTAATCTTAAAGGTGCGGCCTCTGAGGAAGCTCGCAACAATCCTACAGGTGTTGCCACCGAATCCTAGTGTCAGCATCTTGTACAAGATACCGCCGTGTCATGCAGTGTCAAAAGCCTTGGCAAAGTCAAGACTGACAGCCATGGCAGCGTATTTCATGTTCAATGACCTGGTAACGTAGTTCGTCAGCACCGAAAGTGCATGAGACGTCGAATGTCCCTTCCGAAACCCGAACTGGCTGTCCGAGAGTATCCTCCGGTCCTCGATTGTCTCCCTAATCCTTGAGAGCACAAAGTGCTCGAAAAGTTTACCAAAAGCCGATAGAAGGGATATCGGTCGGTAGCTACCAGTCCGCTTGGGATCAGAACCGGGTTTTAAGATAGGAACCGTTAGAGATTCCTTCCGAGCCCCCGGGAAATAACCCACGTTTAGGCAGTGGTTAAAGATCACTGACAAGAATGTCCAAACCACTAAGCCCGTCTTCTTCAACACTATGTCCGGGACACCGTCCACACCAGCAGGTTCGGTTTTCCCCTCAAGGCCTCTCCTACGTCATGTGGCGTCACAAAACCAAGATCCTGCCAGGTCCTCGCGTTGCCGCGAGTAGAACCGTCAGCAGTTACTACGTCGCCAAACTGTACGATGGGACTAACGTCATCCAAAACCGAAGTTTCCCCTTCAACAATATTGTCGAAAGGAATACTGTTCCGGTCTTGGTTAGGTCGTCCTCCCTGAACACTGTCTGCTAAGAGATTTGCTTACGGTAGTCGTCCGGAAGTAACACACCGTCCGTGTCTAATAGATCCGAAATAGTCTCTCTGGTGTTTATACCAGCAGCCGCTTTCACCCGTCGGAATGTTCGATTGTCAACTCGTATATCCTCAAGATAACGAGTCCAATGAACATTCTCAAACTCAGAGATAGCACCGTGGATAATTCTATCCAAGTTGCGTATCTGAGCCTTGAGAATGCCGTGCCGACCAGGGTCTTCTGATCTATGCAAAGTCAGTCGTAGACGCTTCTTTTCCCATATAAAATTTAATATATGCGGTGGAAGTCGTCGGAGTCCTTTATGCCCAGTGGAAAATCTGGGAATAGTCTCTTCCATAGAATCACGAAATTCCGTGGTCATGACGCCCACGCACTGGTCTATTTCACCAGTAGTAACATTTCGGTCAACTGATAGTCCGCAGTCTCCCAGTCTCCGTTCAAGTCGGTTGTTGAACCTATTAATGTCCATTTTGTCAAAGTCAAAAAACGTCTGTCGACTGTTGCCTGACGAAAGCCCATCCCCCAGTCACTATGATCTCCACAGCCCTGTGGTCAGATTCATAGTCTAGAGTTCTGAGGCCAATGCCTTCAGCCTCGCCTTCAAATGTGAGACCCGGGGATACCATGAAGATATCGATGTAGGAATTTGTTCCATTACCGTATTTTGTGGGTCCATCGGTATTCACAATGCGGAGCGCAGGACATTGCACTAGATAATTGTACAATGATTGTAGGCGTCACCGCCCCAATTGGGATGTCTGGCATTCAGGTCGCCCCCAGCCAAAACATCACCATGACCTAGCATATGTTGCAAAGGGTCCAAGTCCTTCCAGTCCGGTACAGACTGGGGTCTTCGGTACAAAACGACAGTGGTCAGCCATGTGCCGTCAAGTTTCTTAACTCTAACGCAAGTATTTTCTATGTTCCCGAGGTACCTCCACCACGATTTTGACTATTCTGACTATTTGTCATATTCTGTCTAAACATTGTGTAGCCCTTAAAATTCAGTCGGTGAAAAGGGGAAAGTTTATGTTCTGCGAGAAGAACAATGTCCGGTCTATGCCTTTTTAGAAATAAATCTAAGTAATGTCACTTCTGGCGGCAATACATTGGTTTGGTACCATTTTTATCCCTTTACGTGCCACTTCCTCTCGAACAGTATAAATTTCGAATTATCCATTTATGTTGCTCGTGTGCGTAAGTATATAGCCACGGAATATCACGATTCTGGCTGCACAACTTTGCTTGGTACCATTTTTATCTTTTATTGTCCCTCATCCGCTATAAAATTTCAAATTTCTTAAAACCTATAGTATGGGAAAACCACACATCCAATTTCATATTTCTTTAATAATATAATAAGGACGAATGTTTTCTTATTTATCCATTTTATCCCCTAAAAGTATGAATTAGAATTAGAAACAAATTTTGTTATGGCAGACAAATATTCTTTCATTTAGATTATTTTCGAGATCAATTGGAAATTATGTGATTAAATTACGTTAAATTCCTATCGGTATTTACACGTCTTATTAGGATGAGGACTAATGTTCTCTTCTCGAAATTTTTGAGATATTTTTAAAAGGAAATGAATGCTGTGCAAATATTTAATCTTCTACTTGTTGTTGCTGTTTGCTCCCTATAGAAGAACAACGCCATAATGAAGAAGACGAAGAAGATGGAAAACAAGAACAAACGAATAAATATGTTACTTTTAATTATGTCGACAAAGTCGCAGGACTTGCATGAATGTTCCAAGTCCTTATTGAAATTTATTTCACAGCCCCGTGGATGGTGAGCATGTGTGCATGGAATACTTGATATGTAATCAGTCGCACGTGTGTGTGTGTGTGCGTGTGGTATGGCATGGTATGTGTGTGTGTGAGGGAGCATACTTTTGCTGGCAGTTAAACATTTTATTTCCGCGGGAATTTCATTTCCGTTTTGATTGTTTTGTTTTAATTGTGATTTGATATGTGGCTGAATGGCTGACTGGTTGACTGCCTGACTGGCTGGCTGAAGCTGTTGCTTCTTTCATTCCGTTCTCTCGTCTATTCTTCTCTCTTTCCATTTCAATGCATGACCTGTTTTCAATTCATTCTTGTTGTTCTTCTTCTTCTGGTTTTCAACACTATGCTGTTGCTGTTGCTCGTGTCCCATTGTATGTACATGTTCTTCAGTTAACATAACTTTTGCCTTGCCACTCACTGCTCCTAAAGAGGATGAAGATGTTTTTTTTTTGTCTTTTTGCTGGCGATACTCTGATGCCGTTGCCGTTTCGGTTGTTATTGTTACTGTTGTTATTAGAAGAGTTTAGCGGCTGTATATGTGTATCTACGCATGCATATGTGTGCGCGGTGTTAGTGTGTTATGTTTTCAAGCACTAACACAGAGACACGATCATACATCAATGCCTTAAGGTTTTAATTTTCCGTAAGATTCTATTACTGGGAACGCACACATTGTTCGCATTCAAATAAAACAAGGCACAGTGGAAGATTTGGAAAATATTCGTGGAGTTATTGATATAATAGGCGGTTTTCTGTCAATAAGGTTTCGAATGTGGCCCTTAAATACCACCGAGGACGAAAATGTGGAAAAACTACACAAAACTCTACTTTTATGACGCCATTGACACACTTATTCTAAATTCTCTTCCCACCTGATGGATCATATTTCTTCTTACTAAAATGTGATATAAGAACCAAAAATACTTTTTAGTGTTTTTTATGTTTATGTTTATAGAACATTTGATTTCCAATATATTTATATTTAGTTTATGTAATTTTTAAAATTTTAATAAATAATATTTCCATTTATTTTATACATATGTCTCTTATTGATTATAAACTTTTATTATCGAATGTACAACATTATTTTTATAACCTCCACCTTAAATTGGGGGTATATTCACTTTGTCATTCCGTTTGTAACACCTCGAAATATTCATCGGAGACCCCATAAAGTATATATATTATGGATCGTGGTAAAATTCTAAGACGATCTAGCCATGTCCGTCTGTCTGTTGAAAGCACGATAGCGGTCGAACGAAATGAGCTAGGAGGTTCAATTTTTCGCTAAATGCGTCTTATGGTTGCAGATCGGTTGGGATTGAAAGTGGACGAAATCGGCCTAAAGGGAAAAATTTTTACCTCACAAGAACTAAAAATACCCATAATAACCCCTAATATTTTCGATTATTTCAGCATATTTTTTCAATCTGTTGTACTTACTTGATATTGGGTATGAGCATTCCTCCTATAACAAAAACGTGAACCATAAAGTGATTTTTATTCGTAGGGGGTGAAATGGGGAAAAAAGGTATAAAAATGGTACATATTAAACGACAACAGCTAGAAACACGAAATTCGGTGTGTATATTCCTCTAATTGACTAGCTATATAATATAAAAATATTTTTTCAAAATTCGTACTTTTAAGGGTTAAAATGGGAAAAAGGGATAAAAATGGTACCAACCAAACGGCTGCACCTAGAATAATGAAATTCGGTGTATACATTCCTCTGATTTCGTAGACACGTAAAATAAACGGATTTTTCGAAAATCGTACTTTTTGGGGTTAAAACGGAAAAAGGGGATAAAAATAGTACCACCCAAATGACTGATGCTGGAGTCATGAAATTCGCAGCATACACGAAAAATAATTTTTTTCCAAATTCGTAATTTTACTTAGTTAGTTTATTTTGCACTATGTACGTGAGGTAATGGATTAAATGGATTTTTAAATTTGTACTTTTGGAATTAAAATAGAATGGAAATACAACCAACTATAGCAGCCATTCTCTACCAATATTTATGGTATTTAAGCTTTTTGGAAGTATAAATATAAGAATATTTATTTTTAGAATTGACTAGAAGTATTATGTCGATATGTAAACATATTGGTAGCCTTGCCTTATAATCGTGGTTTGAAATTATAAAAATATATATAATATAATATATTTACTTATAAAATTATTTTGTTCAATATTTGTATTTGTCAAACGAAAGGCTATATTAAAAAAATTATATTTTCCTATAATATCACTGCATTTCTGCGAATATCGACAGCCTCTGCGGAATGCAATCCATGGTGGAGGGTATATAACGTTCGGCCCGGCGAACTTAACGCCTTTTTTACTTGTTTATTATATACTTAGAGATGATTTTATGTCTAGTCAAATTATGGTCAAATACAAGTTCCACAAAGTGGGTCAAAAGATCATTGGAACAAATAACATATAATTTCTGGTTCAAAAATTTCCTTCAGTACATGATTCTGTAAGCTTATCACATCATATATCTAGTTGAAATATAAAATGATCCTGAAAAAATTATCAAGATCCAATATAAGTAATACCTTAAGTTGGAGGGATATTTGTGTAGAGGCTAATCGAAATCTGAACCGATTTCCTCAAAATTCATCTTTGGCCCAAAAAAATACTTTTGACAATCATGGCAATAGGACAACAATTGGGATCTGTACTGTGCGAACAAACTTTTGATGGACAGAAGAAGGACGAACAGACCGAAATCATTATATCAACTCAGTATACCGATCGGTAGACTTAAAGGTGTATCTAGCTCGTGTATTTCTTGGTGTTACAAGTATTTGGTGTGAAACTAGCATATAATACCCTATTCCTCGAAATTGTAAAATATAAGATCATAGATTCAAAAAAGGTCAAAGATATTTACATTATATTCACCTAATATAGACAGAAATAAAATTTTCTACGTGAGCAGAGTTACAAGCCGACCCAGAATTATCGGAGACGGCGGCGCTACTCAAAATCCGTCGGCGGCTTTTGGCTAATTTGTCGGCTCGTTCTGTTATTCGATCACCCCTATTTATTTGACAAATTTTGGAAAAGAAATGAACAATTCCTATTGGTTTTTAATACATTTTCTTTTATTTTTTTGGCAAGCAATTACATATTCGTTAATATTAATATTAGCAAATGTTCCCGTAATTTCATATTATTTACCCATACAATTATTTTTTGGGAGTGGGAATCCATTCCCAAAATTTATAATATGGATAAATATAATAAATATTTTAGCAATTCATGTGAGGCATTATAGCGACTTTCAAATCAAAAGACATCATTCAACTTTCTATATACGTCATCATATAGTGGGATACCAAATTCAAAGATAGATCCATATATTTCACAGTAGTAGGTTGTCTAAGTTGACAGTTATATTTTCTTTTGTAATTTTAAGTGGGTTGTCTATTTTGGTAGTAAGATTTGACGGAGTTAGAACTCGACGGCGCACAGTGGTTCAGAATAAAAATCCATCGGCCAAAATTCAATAACTTTTGTTCTAGTAGACATTTTTGCCTTTTGTAAAAACTCAAAATTAGACATTAAAATTCAGGAAATCGGATATATTTCGATTGTTATAAAATTTAGCATGAGGATAAAGGAAATTTACTCACCTTTTATCTGCAAACTTACTTATCAGAATTTAATGAGACGAAAATTACTAAATTACGATTTGGAACTAAAAAATTCACTAAATGTATCCACATGTAAATTCCAAGGGTGCAATTTTGTGCAGGCAAAATGTTACCCTACAAAAGCGGGAAACCCTTCAATATGTATACATTTCGTTAAAGGCTTTTGAAGAAAAAAAGTTGTGTTGGCCCAAAGTCAAAAATTTGTTTAAAAAGGATATTTTTACAATATTTATTACAAATAAACTATATTTGGCACAAACATAGTTTTGGCGCCATAATAAAGCTTGAAAACCACAATTTCTAATAAAAATATCTGAGTGCAAAATCTCTTAAAATGTGTGAGAAACAGTTCGACAAAGTCAAAAAAAGAAATTACGTTTTCTCAATTTTCAAAATATGAAAATCTGTAAAACAAAAATAGTAAAATTTTTTCTTTGCATTAGTAACGAAAGGCTAAAGTCGGGCGGGGCCGACTATACAAATACAATTCAATTCGGTAAAAAAGTGAAAACGGGAAGGCTTTTTGTATCAATCATAAGCTAATATGACCTGACCCAATTTGTCAAATCGGGGCTATATCCAAACATGGAATGAAGCGACAAACTTTCACAATAAGTTTTTTCAGTTCAAGTAAACGTGTTATGCTCATTTTGAAGAAATTCGGTGAAAATACGTGGTTTCTGGGGTGGAAAAAATTAATCGGGGAGCGAAATTTGTATGGGAGCTATATGTAATTCTGAACCGATCTAACACATTTTCACCACAGGTGTTTCCAGTTGAAATATAAGGTGTTTTGGCAATTTTGAAGAAAACTTTTTAAAATATGTGGATTTTAGAGCAGAAAAAGTCAAATCGGGAGTGAAATTTGTGAGGGAGCTATATATAAATCTGAACCGATCTGACCTATATTCACCATGGGTGTTTCTTGTGGAAGTATAAGATATTTTGACTAATTTTAAGAAGATCTGTAAAAATATGTGGATTTTAGAGCAGAAAAAGTCAAATCGGGAGTGAAATTTGTGAGGGGGCTATATATAAATCTGAACCGATCTGACCAATTTTCAACATAGGTTTTCCTAGTTTAAATATAAGATGTTTTGCCAAATCTACAGACAATCTAATACAATATGTGGTTTCCAGAGTGGAAAAAGTCAAATCAGGAGCGAAATTTGTATGGGAGCTATATATCAATCTGCACCGATCTAACAGATTTTCACCACAGGTGTTGAAATATAAGGTGTTTTGCCACTTTTGTAATATGTGGTATCTAGAGTGAAAAGAGTCAAATCGGGTGTGAAATTCGTATGGGGGCTATATCTAAATCTGATCCGATCTTCTTCAAATTAAATTGCGTTCATCCTTGTCCCGAAAAACTTCGTTTTGCAAAGTTTCATTTGGTTCTGGCTGCAATTGCGACCTGCATCGTGATTACAAGAATAGAAGGACGGGAAGACAGACAGACTAAATCGATTCAAAAGGTGATTCTAAGTCGATCGGTATAATTAACAATGGGTCTATCTCTCTTCCTTTTGGGTGTTACAAACATCTGCACAAAGACATAATACTCTCGTGGAGTGTATAAAAACATAAACACAACAAAAAATAAAAATTTTAATTTTCTTTATAATCGAAAAATGCGAAAAGTAGTCAACTTTGGGCCGATTTCTAAAATATATCCGATTTCCCGATTTTTAATGTAAATATCTCAAAATAATCCTTGGGTCCTTGTCTAATTATGGTTTTTTTTTCAGAACTCAAAATATCTACTAGAACAAAGTTATAGAATTTTGGCCGATGGATTTTGATTCTGAACCACTCTGCGGCGTGGTTGAAGTCGATATGAGCCGATGAAATGGGCGGCGTGGTTAAAGTCGATGTTAGCCGGTGAAATCGGGGGCGCGACTCGCGCAGAAACATTCGGCTGCTTGTCGGCTCAAAATCGGTCTTGTTTCTGTACGTGAACAAAAATTTTGGAATATCGGGCTTAAAAACAGCTTTCATGTTTTCATTATGATATATAACACTACTCAACAAAATGAAAAAAATTTCATGTACTCCGGATGCGATAATTTTTTCTGTGTAGATAACCTTGACATGAGCTCGAAAAACGCAATAAAAAATTTTTTTTTCGTTTGGTTTTTGTTTTATTTTTTTTTTTTTAATTTTAAAATTTTTTTTTTTGGTTAATTTGTTTCGTCCGGCATAACTCGGGAACCACTAGCCCGATTTAATTGAATTAAATTTTAAAAAATTTAAAATTACAATTCCCTTAATCTGTTCATATATTGTTTTCCTATACAAGCAACAGTTTCCAAGTTAAAAATGAATATATAAAGGAAAAAACTTATTTTTTGCCTAAAGATTTAAATTTTTTTTTTAAATCCATAAAAAATCCAAAATGAAAAAAAAATGACAAATCTTATTACTTTTACGTAAAGTCACATAACATATGAGCAAAATGAGACAAAGATCATGAAAATCGATGCACGCGTTTCGCTTTTATTCGCAATTGAGTAAAGGTATGAATTTCAAAAATTTGCTCGACATTTGCACAAATTTGTCTATGGTAAGGTTTTTTCTTTTTTTTGATTCTCAGAATTAACAAAACGGAATAAACAAAGGGTTATTTAATTTTTATGATTGCGTAAGCAAAGTAATAAACGCTAATAAATGTGCGTGAACAATTAAAAGGAAAAAAGGAAAGGGGACTTTTTTAATTATTTGGGTTTTCCGTTGGCTACCTGTATAATTTTTTTACAGAAATGCAACCCACATTTAAGGGTGGTCATTATTCGGAAAATTTAAGACTCACACATGGTGAAACAGGTATGTAGCCACCGTAAAAAAATATACACCCATTTATAAGTACCTGTCAGTAAAATACTAAACAATACACAGTATAAATAGGTCTTCATTGATCGATTTTACTCATTCAACAAGTGTCGACGAACGCGATAGGTAAAATGAGCAAACGTTCGCGAGGATTTTAATGCAATACCAATCCAAGTAATTTTTGTTACATGTGCGGAGAATACGTTTCTGAAAAAAAACAAGCGTTGTTTTTCACCTAAATTGAGAGATTCATTTGAAGAGAGCTTCAATTTAAAGGTCTCAAACATAGATGAGCGGTGGACACCAAGTGCTCTATGTCCAAGGTGCTACGTACAGCTAGCTGACTCAAGGTAAGTGTAGATTACGAAATTCAAGAACATATATAACTTATTATTGAAATTCTTTTAGACGACAGCCGATAATCATCATGCCAATGCTTTGGAGAGCTCCGCTTTGCCATGTAACAGATTGCTACTTCTGTCTTAGCAAAAAAACAGGCGTGGGAAAAAATATACGATGGACTTACGCTGTTTCAACAGTGAATTTTCCAGTGCCATTTTCCAAGGAACCAGTGGACCCGCAACCGTCCGTTTCAAGATGGGCATCTAATAATGAGGCGATACATCCAACATCAGATCCGGAGACAGTAGAAACCACATCAGAATGCGAGTCAACATATACATTGCATGGAGGTCAACGCTTATGTTCCCAAGAACTGAACGATTGGGTTAGAGAATTGAAACTCTCCAAGGAAGATGCAGAGTTGCATGCATCGCGCATGCAACAGTTCGGTTTCTTGGCTCCTGGTGTGGTGACAACAATCTACAGGAAGCGTCATGAACCATACGCAAGGTACTACACAAAAAAAGACAACATCTGTTTTTGTAAGGACATTCCCGGATTATTTGGTGAACTCGGGTACTCTTACGATCCAGGAGAGTGGCGTCTTTTCATCGACAGCAACAAGCAGAGCCTTAAAGCAATTTTACTGCACAACGGCAACGAGAAACCTTCGATTCCAATTGCTCATGCCGTTGACACCAAGGAAACATACGAAGTCATGGACAATCTACTAAAGTGCCTTAACTATGAGAGGCACGATTGGAAAGTTTGTGCCGACCTTAAGGTTATCGGTATCCTTTGTGGATTACAAGGTCGATTCACAAAGTACTGTTGTTTTCTCTGCCTTTGGGACAGCCGCGATCGTCAACATCATTACACCAGGAGGAGTTGGACAGAAAGAGTTAACTTCATCCCCGGCAGCGACAACGTGAAATATACACCACTCATAAAAAAGGAAAATGTTTTTCTCCCACCTCTTCACATAAAGCTCGGACTCATAAAAAACTTCGTGAAAGCTATCAACAAAGATGGCGAAGCGTTCGCCTATTTAAAAACCATTTTTCCTCACCTTTCATCGGCAAAGATTAAGGAAGGCGTTTTCGACGGTCCGCAAATTAAAAAGTTGTTGCAAGACCAACAGTTTGAGCACATTTTATCACCAAATGAAGCTTGATCTTGGAACTCATTTCGGCAAATTGTTTCCGGATTTCTTGTTTCACCATGTGTGAGTCTTAAATTTTCCGAATAATGACCACCCTTAAATGTGGGTTGCATTTCTGTAAAAAAATCATACAGGTAGCCAACGGAAAACCCAAATAATTAAAAAAGTCTCCTTTCCTTTTTTCCTTTTAATTGTTCACGCACATTTATTAGCGTTTATTACTTTGCTTACGCAATCATAAAAATTAAATAACCCTTTGTTTATTCCGTTTTGTTAATTCTGAGAATCAAAAAAAAAAAAGTAAAAACCTTACCATAGACAAAGTTGTGCATATGTCGAGCAAATTTTTGAAATTCATACCTTTACTCAATTGCGAATAAAAGCGAAACGCGTGCATCGATTTTCATGATCTTTGTCTCATTTTGCTCATATGTTATGTGACTTTACGCAAAAGTAATAAGATTTGACATTTTTTTTTCATTTTGGATTTTTTATGGATTTTTAAAAAAAAAAATTAAATCTTTAGGCAAAAAATAAGTTTTTTCCTTTATATATTCATTTTTAACTTGGAAACTGTTGCTTGTATAGGAAAACAATATATGAGCAGATTAAGGGAATTGTAATTTTAAATTTTTTAAAATTTAATTCAATTAAATCGGGCTAGTGGTTCCCGAGTTATGCCGGACGAAACAAATTAACCAAAAAAAAATTTTTAAATTAAAAAAAAAAAAAAAAACAAAAACCAAACGAAAAAAAAAATTTTTATTGCGTTTTTCGAGCTCATGTCAAGGTTATCTACACAGAAAAAATTATCGCATCCCGAGTACATTTTGACTGTTGACTAGTGTAATCAATTTAGTATTTAACTAAAGGAGATGTGCCACTACATTGCTTTATTTCAAGCTACATTGGTCCGTAAATTCTCATTAAAAAATGTATTACATGCAAAATATATAGAAAATTAACAATTGTTTTGAAATTCTCTGTTGGATTCTTCGTTGCCACATAAATACATAAAATTCTGTTACCAGCTGAAAGCCATTTTGAATAGCTTAGCGGACCACGGCATTTATAACAGTTATGATAAAGATTTGTATGATCTATACTTTTATCATTCTTGTTAGTACATGGATGTAGTGAGCCCTCAATTGCATTGACTGACATTATTGGCAAGTGTTTGAAGTTTCAGCGTGACCTGTTTTATTTTGTGGTACTAGTGAATCTTATTCATTGTAAGTTGATACTAAGATACTATTATGTTTGCCAGACTCAGCCGGATAACAAAAGACAGAAAAATCAGGATAGAGAAAAAATTCTTACCAATTGTGTTATTCGGTGCAGTCAGCTGTCCTCAAGGGCAAGTCATAAGGCTATTTTTTTAATTGCTAGTATTCTAATAAAGAATATAATAATTTTTTTATTTATTTATTATGAATTACAATACAAAGCAAATTTATATTCTAATTTTGGGTCCAGGGATTGAGCCGGGGTGACTAAGACCATTGTAGCTAGTTATTGCAGCGACAGACCAGAGCCACTGGTGGGAATCGAACCCACGACCCCCAATAATTTTTTTAATTTTCGTTTACCAAGCCTTCAACTGGCTTATTTCATCAGTATATAGCGAAAATGTTGGTCTCGGCCTGCAAATAGATATTCTCAAAGTAGGCCTGCAAATAGATATTCTTGTTCCACTCCTTTAACTTGAAATATCTAGAGATGGCTATCTAACTAATGCATGTACAATCTGTGTTGCATTGCTTGACTATAGGAGGCCAGGACTACATATAATATTTCATAGATGGAACGACCTAATATAAGAGGAGGAATTGTTCAGAGCAATATCACTTAAATTCTGAAAAAGGTAAATTCAATGTGGCAATTGATAGCTTGTCAATTTTTGTAAAAAATTGCAAATAAAATAAATTAAATTTTTGTTATACCCTCAGTCTACAGAGTGGGAGGGTATATATCATTGGGACAGAAAAAAGTGTAAAGCATAGAAGGAGTGACTTAAGACCCTAAGAATATTTCACGACTTTTTAAACTACTTGAGCCATGCCCGACCGTCGTCTGGTGGAGTTAAGGAACCTATGTAATATGTGCAAAGTTTATAAGTCGTGGAACGGATTTGCTCTTCACATTCTTAGGGTCTTAAGTCACTCCTTCTATGTTTTACACTTTTAATATTTGTTCGCAAACTTACTATAAGTTCTGGTATCTCCCACACAAATGGTACATATTCCTATGCACAATTAAATACAATGTAACTTCCATACCGATATTCGGAATCAGTTATAGCTTTTAAAACTTCTATATACTATGAAATTTGATCCTGTTCATAGACGATGTAAACATCTGCAATATTTGGAGATATTGCCACAAATGTAAAGAAACTTTCTGAAATTTAATTTTCGACACAATTTATTTTTAGATTTTAATTTAGCTACTTTCTACATTTTTTTCTTTCAGCATCCGCCACTGTGCAAATACGCGTGTGCTACTGTTACTCAGCAAAAGAGAACCAAAAAAAAAACAAAACGCGCGAAGAACACATATTCACACACACACCAATTCGTACAACAAAGTCAGAACACGAACACACTTGTTAACCCACACGTATTGTTATACAAATTTATACGCTTAACAATATCCCTAAAGTTTTGTGTTTTTAATTAAAAGCATCGGAGGTTCGCTCAATTCGCATCAACCTCCGTTCCCTATCCATCATCATGCGAAGGATATGATACGAACATCACGATGAGTATATTGTACACACACACACTGGTACGGATGAGTGTATGTGTGCATCCTGTGGCTGATTGTTTGTTCGTACGCCTTTAAGACTTCATTGGTGCTGCAGTACATTCATACATACATACAAATATCAACATTGAACCGAGCCGAAATGAAGTGAAGTGGTTTTACTTTCACGTGTGACAAAGGACAGTGGTAAGTGAGGTATTAGTTGGAACTCGCCAGATAGCGACACACTGTGCTTTCCCATTTCCTTTGCTTAAAATGAAATTTGTGGTTTCTGGAAAAATATTTTTTAAATATCTAACATCACAGTTTCTTTTATGGAATGTTGTTAAAAATTAGCAAATGAAAGGCTAAGTCGAATGGAGCCGACTATCTCTCCGTTCCCAATTCTATTTTTTTCTATTAAAAATGTATGTGAAACGAAATAATTGTGTGGGAAAAATTCAAATTGTAGTGGACATTTGTTTTGTACCGTAACACACCGATGTGATTCACTTTCACCATTCATATTTCTAGTTGAAATATAACGCGTTTTGGCCAAATTTAATAAAATTTCATTTTGTTTAAAAGAACTTTTTTATATATAACCCTCCAGCATATATATAATATCCAGCATAACATTTTCAGAGAACATAGAAAACACATGTACAATATTTTTAGTTTATTTTGGGAAAACAATATGTCGACAATATTTATCAAAAACTGGAGGATCATTTTTTCCGTTTTGGTCCAACCGTTCTCATACATGTCAGGTTCGTTTGCACTCTCATTTTTGTTATTGTATCCAAACTGTATGCGATATTTCCCAAATGTGAGTATTTTTAATATTAATCAAATGGATCAAACGTATTAAAGGTCAGATGTTAAATGTCAAAGGGATTAAAGGTCAAATGTCAGAGGTCAAAGGGATTACAGGCCAAAATTAATCAGAGGTCAAAGGGATTAAGGGTCATAGGGATTAAAGTTCAAATGTCAGAGGTCAAAGGGATTAAAATTCAGATATCAAAACGATCAAAGGTCAAAGGGATTAATGGATTATATATCGAATTCAGAAACCAAAGGGATTAAGAATCCAAGGGGGAGTCAAAGGTATTAAATGTCAAATACCAGACACCAAAGACATTATAGGTACTATAGCTGAAAGGGATTAAAGGTCAAATGCCAGAGACCAAAGGAATTAAATTCCAAAGGGATTACAGGTCATAGGGAGCAAAGTCAGAGGTCAAAGGGATTAAGTATTAAAGGTCAAATGTCAGAGGTCACATAGATTAATGGGATTAAAGGTAAAAAGGGATCAAAGGTCAAATGTATTAAAGGTCAGAGGCTTAAGATTAAAGGTCGAATGTCAGAGACCAAGGGAATTACATTAATTAAAGGTCAAAAGGGATCAAATGTCAAATTTCAAATGTATCAAAGGTCAAAGGGATTAAAGGTTAATGGCCAAAGACCAAAGATCAAAGGTTAAATGTTAGAGGTGAAAGGTATTCGATTTCAGAACTTAGCGGAATTAATGGTCAAATTGATTAAATGTCAAAAGTCAGATGTCAAAGGTCAGAGTTCAAAGATATTAAAGGTCAGAGGACAATGTGCCAAGGTCAAATGCCCTATGACCCTATGATCATATGTCAGAGGGCAAAGGAGTCAAAGGCATTAGAGGTCGAAGGAATCAAAAGTCAAAGGTCGAGGGGGATCAAAGGTCAAATTGAACCAAGGTCAGAGGTAAAGATCAAAGGGATTAAAGGATCACAGGTCAGAAGCCAAAGATCAAAGGGATCAGAGTTCAAATTACAATATGAATTAATTCTCGTTTGTCGTTCGTAAAGAGCTCTCGCACTAACGTTCGTCATTCCCCTGGGCTGACTAAAAAATCCAATACCATTTATAATTTTGTGTGAACTTTTTAAGTGTATTGTGAATATCAACTTATGATTCTTGTCAATTTTTGTAAGTTATGTACATACTTAACTTGACTTTTTGGAGAATGTTTCATCTTTTTCATAGCTTTATTCCCCTGTCATAATTGCGTTGTCGAAAATTTTTAACGACCCATCATACCAGGGAGGAATTGGAAAATTAAATATAAACAAATCTTAACATATGTTGACAATTTTAATATATGAACCCATTTAACGGTAATTCAGAATATATGTTTGTTTTATGACGAGGAAAAAATTTATGCATAAATGGAACCGGTAGTTGACGCTGGGGTGGTGTTAGAACATAACCTATTTTTTCTTGGATTTTTCGTTGTTTTTATACCTTGTGTTTATGAAATAATTAAAAAATTATAATTTTGATGATTTTTCTTGTTAAACTGTTAAATTGGCCATAACTCATGAAAAGATTTTTCAAATTTTTTGCCAAAAATACGTATACAATATTTTAATGAGAAAAATACATACATAAACTTTCAAAACAAGCGCTGCTATCGAGGTCGAAAACCGTACCGCTTGACATGGAATGACTCATATATTTTTCTTGCAAATAAAATATAACGTTTGGGAAAATGTTAATTTCTAATAACTAAATGACCCATAAAGCCGAATTTCTTAGCCGCCATTGTGAGGAACAGCTGTTAGTGTCAACCTGGCCTATATTTTAAAAATATATCTCTCAATAAAACAAATTTATTTCAGGTTACATACATGAATAAGAATATAAAGAATATTTTGTGTTACTAAAATGCAATATAACACAAAGAATGGCTTCATTCTCATTCATTCAATCTCAATTTGTATGGTAACAATCATTGGCCATTACATTATCTAAGCGTTTTTTCGAATCTGTGGACCATATAAGAAACCAGTATGTGAAGCTAGTTTTTTTCTGCTCGTGTCTTGTATGGAGTGTAGCACTGTGCCTCGCACCTTCCGTTTTCTGTGTGTTAAAGCGCGCTGTTGATGAATTTACACTTGAGACTATGAAGAATAAGTATGCTCTACTTACAGTTATTGCATTGCAATTTATTTATATTTCTTCTTACTTACGTGTTGTTGCTGCTGTTGTCGCCGTTTCTTATTTTCTTTTTGTTCTGCATATTTGCAAAGATCCTTTGCGTTTGTGAATGTATGTGCGTAACTGTGTGTATGTATTATAGTACAGTACCTGGTCATTATATTATATCCATGCCCTAAAATCACTCCCCCTAAAATTCAGTTTTGTGGGAGAGTTTAGCACCAATTCGGAAGAAATTCAAAAGTAACCCTAAAATGTATTTTAAGTTTTGACTTATTTCTGGGATTTGAGTTTTGGTATATTCATATTCATATATTCTACTTCTAGTATAATTTTATAACATTATTTTACAGGATAATATTTTTTTAAATATAAACAAACCAAAACAAATACAAATATTGAAAATATAATTATACAAATAAATATAATATTTTTATTATTTCAAACCACGCTTATAAGGAAGGGAAACCAATACGTTTACATATCGAAATAATAGTCCATTCAAAAAGCTTAAATACCATAAATATTGGTAGATAGTGTGTGCTACAGTTGGTTGTATTCCCATTCTATTTTAATTCCAAAAGTGCAAAATAACCTAACTTCATGATTCAACTAATTTTTTCCGTGAAAGTAAAAAGTACGTATTTGGAAAAACCTTTTTATTTTCGTGTCTATGCAGTCAGAGGAAAGTGTACACCGAATTTCATGACTCTAGCTGCGGCCATTTGGTTGGTACCATTTTTATACCCTTTTTCTTATTTTACCCTCTTAAGAGTACGACTAATTTTATTTATTTATTTTATTTTATTTTATTTATTTATTCATATGTCTATGGAGTAACAATCCTTACAGACAAGCCAAACTTAAAAGTAAATTAAATCTAGGGTTTCCTTAAATCTATTTAAATTATATGACAAATCTATATCATGCTTAATTATTAAATTATTATATTCCTTCATGGACCTCAGAATAGGCTCAAAAGAAGCATATTTAGTTCTATGAAAAGGAATATTAAAAAATTCATTATGCCTTAGACATCTAGATGGAACATTAAAACAAATAAGACTAAGCAAAAAAGGACAATCGATAAGACCACAAATTAGTTTATACAGAAATAAAATTGAGCTCTTTGATCTACGACTTGATAAAGACTCCAAATGAATTAGTCGACACATAGCTTCATACGTCGGTACGGGATTGACAAACGGCACAGAAACTAAAGCAAATTTAATAAATTTTTTCTGTAACCTCTCAATGCGATTACAGTAAATATCATAACACGGGTTCCATACCATAGAACCATATTCTAATTTAGACCTGACAAATGTTGTATACAACAATTTACGAGTATATGGATTAGAGAATTCTTTACTATTTCTTCTTATAAACGCAAGCACAGTATAAGCTTTAGGCATTATGAAATCAATATGCAAATTGAAATCCAATTTAGAATCGAAAACAACTCCTAAGTCTAAGATACTACTAACCTTCTGCACAACATGATTTTTAATACAATAACTTGTATTTAGCAAATTCGTACGCCTACCAAACGGGAGATGAAAACATTTCGCAAAGTTTAGTGGTAAATGATTCAATTCAGACCAAGCCACCAAGCGATTAATATCTTCCTGAATTTGGATATAATCAAGAGGAAGAGAAATTTTAGAAAACAGTTTAATGTCATCCGCATAAATTAGATAATTCGAATACTTGAAGCAAGAAATTATATCATTAATAAAAATGTTAAAAAGAAGGGGACCCAATATACTCCCTTGAGGAATACCCGACGTGGCTAGATATATATCCGATATCGCATTATCAACAGCCACAAAACAACGTCTTTCACTTAAATATGACCTAAACCACTTGACCAGGGCAGGTGGAAACCCAATTTTAGCTAACTTCAAGAGAAGTATATTATGCGGAACCTTGTCAAACGCTTTACAAAAATCGAAGTAAATTGTATCGACTTGGTGACCCAATTCAATGCTATTAATACAGTAATTAGTAAAAACTAATAGATTAGAAGTAGTTGAACGATTTTTCATAAATCCATGTTGAGATTCAGATAAAAATCGGCCAGCAAAAGAGAATAATTTATCATAGACTAAGTGTTCAAATAACTTGGCAACATTGGCTAATTTAGAAATTGGCCTATAATTACAAATGTCCCCCTTAGGACCAGATTTATGTATTGGAGTAATAGCGGAAATTTTCCAGCAATCTAAAAAGATGCCAATATTCAAAGAATAATTAAAGATATATTGCAATGGGAAGCTGACAGAAGATGAACATTTTTTCAGAAATAAAGCTGAAATACCATCAGTATCTAACCTTGCCGATTCATTAATATCAGATAAACTAGATCTAATATCACTCTCAGAAATATTAAAAAAAGTTAAATCTGAGACTGCAGTAATATAGTCCAAAAGAGCGAAATCCATCAATTGTGAAGCCGATTCAAAATTGGAACTAAAGAAATTAGCAAATAAATTAGCTTGGTCTTGAGCCAAGCAAGCCCGCTCATCACCAAAAAACATGGAAGAAGGGAAATCACTACTTTTCTTTTTAGATTTTATGAAACTCCAAAATGCCTTAGGATTGCAACTAATCTTATTTTCAAAGCTTATAATATACTGCTTATAAAGAAATTTGTTCAAAAATGAAAATTCTCTAGAATAATGTGCATGCATTCTTTTACTGTACACTGAATTTGTGGATTTAGCGATTTTATAAAATTTATTTCTCAGATTCTTCAGTTTTTTTAAGCCAGGAGTGTACCAGGGGAGTTTATACTTTTTTGGCTTTAAAAGAGGTATATTAGCGAACATAATATCTATTAATATGTTAATAAAAGTGGAATAACAATCATGAATTGATTTTTCTTTAAACATATTCATCCAATCAACATTAGATATAAGTTGATTAATTAAAACAAAGTCACAAGCATTATCCCTTCTTTCCATTTTAACCCCAAAAAGTACGAATTTAGAAAAACCCGTCTATTTTATGTGTTTAAGCAATCAGAAGACTTTATACACCGAATTTCATTATTCTAGGTGCAGCCGTTTGGTCGTCACAATTTTTACGAATTTGGAACAAATAGTTCTATATAATGTGTCCACTCAATTAGAGCAATGTACACACCGAATTTCGTGTTTCTATCTCTTGTCGTTTAATATGTACCATTTTTATCTCTTTTTGCTCCATTTCACCCCCTACGAATAAAATCGCTTTATGGTGCACGTGTTTTGTTATAGGGCTAATGCGCATACCCAATATCAAGTAAGTACAAGCAGACATGTTGCAAAAATATGCATAACTACTCTTAAATATCAGGGGTTATTATGGGTATTATTAGTCCTTGTGAGGGAAAAAATTTTCCCTTTGGGCCAATTTCGCCCAGTTTCAATCCCAACCGAACTACGACTATAAGACGTCTTTATGCACAATTTGGACGTCCTAGCTCCTTTCGTTTAGATACTAGCGTGCTTTCAACAGACGGACGGACAGAAGGACGGGCATCGCTAGATTGTCTTAGAATTGTATCACGATCAAGAATATATATAAAGGGTGATTTTTTAAGAGCTTGATAACTTTTTTTTAAAAAAAAAACGCATAAAATTTGAAAAATCTCATCGGTTCTTTATTTGAAACGTTAGATTGGTCCATGACATTTACTTTTTGAAGATAATTTCATTTAAATGTTGACCGCGGCTGCGTCTTAGGTGGTCCATCCGCTTAGTCCAATTTTGGCATTTCCACGTTTTTGAGTAACAGAGACCCAATTGGTGCGAACGGCGACGAATCGAAAATTGGTGGTCATCATTAACACTGGCCGATACAGCTGCGATATTTTCTTCAGTTCGCACTCTACGTAAGCGTGTTGGTGGTTTAATGTCCAACAATGTAAATTTGGTGCGAAATTTAGTCACAATAGCCCGAATAGCCGCTTCAGTGGGTCGATTAAACTGACCATAAAATGGAAGCGCGCAATGAACTTTCTTAACAGAGCACGCATTTTGATAATAAAATTCAATAATTTGCAAGCGTTGTTCGTTTGTAAGACGATTCATGATGAAATGTCAAAGCATACTGAGCATCTTTCTCTTTGACACCATGTCTGAAATCCCACGTGATCTGTCAAATACTAATGCATGAAAATCCTAACCTCAAAAAAATCACTCTTTACTTCATAGGGTCTCAGGTCAATATTTCAAGGTGTTACAAACGGAATGACAAAGTTAGTATACCCTTGAGGTGGAGGGTATAAAAAGACATCCTATACTTGAAATATAAGTGTCACATTCATCATAAGAATGTACAAAGAGGGGAATTATTCACTCCCCTATAAACAACCCTCATACCTAAACATTCAAAACGACGACACACGTACTTTCCGCCGGATCCGCGAGATAGCAAGAAAATTACAAAACAAAATTGCATGCATACAAAATCATTTTAGCCATATCTCCCGCGAAAATGAAAATTTTGCATAAATATTCAATTTGATTTTTTTGTTTACGGTGCTCTACCGAAATACCCCTATTTTTGTCGAAAATGATCAATCTTCCAAAAGAACATGGACGAATTTTAACGCTAGTAATTTTGTTGTATAAATTGGCGTATAATTTTACTATTTATACGTGAAGAATATTGGTGTCTTTGGAGACCCTACTAAAATTTTCTCGCAAATTTGTTTTGTAGAACATTTTAATCCTTAAAAGTCCTTTTTGAAAGGACTTTTTTTGATTTTCTCGAAAAAAGGGTTAAATTGACCCATAAAGGGAGGAGCTAGAGGGTCAAGATCTGTCACAAAAATAATCCTCATACAATTCCACAATATAGTTCTGACAATAAGAATTCTCTCAGACATTAACTTTTTGGTCCCTTCGACCAAAATATGAAAATTTGACCCACTGTAAAAAGAAAATCAGACCAGCTGGACTATAAGTTTATTCTACAAAAATTATCTTCTTAACATGCACTTTCAGAATCCAATCAAAAAGTCTGTTGGACAGTGTAATGCTATTGCTATTTTTATATGTTTATGTTTCACAATTCAATGACCAGCTGCTGTAGGTCGCACTTTCCTTACAACTCAAGGCTAAAACACAGTGTGAGTTCAAAGTTTCATTTTTATGCTAAACAATACTTACGATGGCCTTGTTCACTGCGAACGTATTCTTACACACATACATACATACATACGCACATACATTAATTGTTTTGTTTTCTAAATGAATATCAAGTCTTCGTTTTGTTTGTGAATGTATGTGTGTTGGTTTTTTTCTGCTCTCACTTGTATATGTGTCAAGTTACTCTGTCACGGGTTTAAAATCATCTGAAATGTGCAAAATTAAGGGGAGAATGATAAAATAAATCAATTTAAATGAAAGTAAATGTTTGACATTCCATGATAGCATCATTCGCTGTTTAACGAACGAGCGAACGAACGAATGCACGTCACGTATGCGTAATGTTTAATTTTAGGCACTCATACGCCATGATGTACATTCATTGTAACTAATGTAATGTGGATTAAGGAGGACATTATTGAGTTCTAATCATTTACATATTCATGAGATCTTACATATTTAAAAATACTCACACATACACACATTTATGACCGATGAAGTTGCTCTTTAGAAAGGACAGATTTGCGAGGTATATCTACATTAGGGATGGCATTGTGAGGTTCGGCAAAAATGCATGAGCCAAAAAATGGTGGTGGTGGGTGCTCATCGGGATCAAAAATGGATAAAAATGGGTAAAAATACACAAAAATCTCCAAATATAAGATCGTCTCCTAGGGATATTTTGCAAAATGCCCTTCGCCTAACAGCGAAGTGGTCGGCAGCAAATAGTCTTGGGGTCAATTCATCAAAAACAGAATTGGTGCTTTTTACCAGAAAACACAAAAATCCGTCAGTAGAGCCGATAGTTCTGGGAGGCATCCATGTTCCCTTAGAGAACTGTCACTCTGGTCAACCACTGGGATTGGTCACAGTTTTAATCTCTTGCCTGACACCATAGGCAATGTAAATTATACTCTGGCCGAACCACATTTTGACCAAAAGTATCACACACTAATACCTGAGAGGTCGAGCTGGAACAGTCGTATCCCAGGTAAGAAAAGGTATGTGAACTTTTATACAGATTGTTCCAAACTAAACAATCAAGTGGGCCTTGGAGTCTATTCTAGGCAGTTAGGACTAAACATTGCAAGGAGACTCCCCGACCACTACAGTGTGTATCCGAAATATTGGCGATAAAAGAAGTTGCGGACTGGCTAAGATGTAATATTCTAACAAAATTTGGAGTCAACATCTTCTCGGACAGCCAAGCAGCTATAAAGTCTCTGAGTAATGTCTTCCTGAACTCAAGATCAGCCCTCGACTGTCGCAGATCTCTAAACGAGATGGCTGAGCAGTTCAAAATCCACCTTATTTGGGTGCCGGGGCACAGGAATTGTAGAGCCGACGAGCTAGCAAGGCTAGTATCTACCTTACAGGCTCCAGGGGAACTAGAATCTGTTGGCATGTCACTAGCTACTTGCAAGTTCCTTCTGCGAGAAAGAGCCACTGAATTAGCGGAAAATAGATGGTCGACAATTGCCAATTGCGCACACTCTAAAGTCATGTGGACGCACATGAGCCTAAACCGATCAAAAACCCTGCTCGCGTTGACACGGCCGGAAGTTTCTCTAATTGTGTGTATCGTGACAGGTCACTGTCTGATAGGTAAACACGCTGTGAGAATGAGGGTCCCGAGCAACGATTTTTGCAGGAGTTGTGGTAATGAGGAAGAGGAAGAATCAGTGAAGCACCACTTATGTGAATGTCCTGCCTTGTCAGAAAGGAGGCGAGCTACGCTAGGGACCTACTTTTATGGGGACTTAAATGAGTTGAGATGTGTTAAAATACGCTAGCTTCTATCTTTTATTAAACTATCAAACTGGTTCAACGGGCAAGACTAGGAAGAGTTCTGGCTTTCATTACTCTTTTCTGTCTTTGTGGCAGCGCAAAGGGCAAAATATGTCTATGTGAGTCTTCGGACGGCCACCATAACCTAACCTAACCTACGTACTATCACAATATTGCATGGGTGATTCCATCAGTATAACCGACTATTTGTTGCAACAATTGCATTTACAGTACTGTGAACTTGTTTGTTGCAGAAATATTAAATCTAGAATATTTTGGTACATCGAACTATCAATACCTGAAAATACCCCTAATATTTAGAGTATTTCAGCATGTTTTTGAACATATTAGCTTGATATTTGCAATTCGCATTCCCTTTATAGCATAAAAGGGCACCATAGAGTGATTTTTATTTGTAGGGGGCGAAATGGGACGAAAGCGGATAAAAATAGTACCTATCGAACGACAACAGATAGAAACACGAAATTTGGCGTGTACATACCTCTAATAATATACAAGTATTTTTTTCTAAATTTGTACTTTTAAGGGGCTAAATGGGGATAGAATAATGAAATTCGGTGTATATATTCCTCTGATTGCATACACACATAAAATAAAGGGCATTTTCGAAATTCGTACTTTTAGGGTGTAAAATGGAAAAAGGGGATAAAAATTGTACCAAACAAATGGATGCAGCTAGAACCATGAAATTCGCGGTATACATTCCTCTGACTGAGTGACACGAAAAAAACGTGTTTCCAAATTCGTACTTTCAAGGGATTCAATGGGAGCAGAGGGATAAAAATGGTACCAACTAAAAGGCTACAGCTAGAATGATGAAATTTTCGAAAGTCATACTTTTAAGGAGTAAAATGCGAAAAAGGGGATAAAAGGGGTACCAACAAAATGGCCGCAGATAGTATTATGGAATTGGAATAGATGGAATGTATTTCCATCTATTCTTGGTTGTATACCAACCAAAGGACTGTAGCTGAAAATACACTCTCTATCCCCCAATATTTACGGTATTTATGATTGCAGCCTTATATTTACTTTATGAATTGAAGTATTATTTCCATTATATATATACATAGTATAAAAATATTGGTAGCCTTGGCTTATTAATTAAATTTCTGATTTTCAGACATTTGAAATTTGTTGCGGACATTCCTCTTGTAGCTTGGAAGCACCACAAAGAAAATAAATGTTTTAGCGGGCGAAATGGGACAAAAATAGATAAAATATGGTACCAATGATACGACAACAGCTAGAATCATGAAATTCGGTGTGTACATACCGATAATTACATAGACACGTAAAATAGAGGGATTTTTCGAAATTCGTACTTTTAAGGTATATAATTGAAAAAGAAGGATACAAATGGGACATAAAATTATCACAATTTTCGTAATATGGTACTGTGCTTCTATGTAAAGTCGACATCCTTTAATCTGCTGGTAATACTGTGGAATGCACTCCGTGGTGGAGGGTATATAAGATTCGGCCCGGCCGAACTTAACGCCTTCTTGTTTGGTTATATGTTGTTTTTAAATTCGGTAGTCTGGATTACGATCTTTGCTTATTGCGACCATTTAATGGTTTAAATTTGTGGCCATAAGAAAAATGGAAGGAACCAACCATGGTTTTATCAGATATTTGCTGCGGTCATCCCAGCGACTAGCCGCATTAATTTCACTATTCCACGTGGAATAACAACTTAACTCAACATGGGTTATTTCTATAAAAAAGCCATAAATAAAATAATTTTTGAAAAGGACTTTGTTTTCGTTTCGGAAAATTTTTGGAATTTTTGATTAGGAAATTATGGTTAATGGTAAATTTCCCAATACCGCCCATTTTTTGGCAGAACTACGCACATTGATGCTAATGCACGTATACAAAATTTGAGCACTCTAGGTGTAATGGAACTGACAATATTCAAAATTGGGTTTTAACTTCGTATGGGAGGTACCACGCCCACTTTTTCAATACCGCTCTTTTTTGGCACAACTACGCATATTGATGCTAGATGCATTGACACAAAATTTCAGCACTCTAGGTGTCATGGAACTGACAATATTCAAAATTGGGTTTTATCTTCGTATGGGAGGTACCACGCCCACTTTTTCAATACCGCCCATTTTTGGCACAACTACGCATATTGATGCTAGATGCACTTACACAAGATGTCAGCACTCTAGGTGTCATAGAACTGACAATATTCAAAATTGGGTTTTATCTTCGTATGGGAGGTACCACGCCCACTTTTTCAATGCCGCCCATTTTTGGCACAACTACGCATATTGATGCTAGATGCACTGGCACACAATTTCAGCACTCTAGGTGTCATGGAACTGACAATATTCAAAATTGGGTTTTAACTTCGTATGGGAGGTACCACGCCCACTTTTTCAATACCGCCCATTTTTGGCACAACTACGTATATTGATGCTAGATGCACTGACACAAAATGTCAGCACTCTAGGTGTCTTGGAACTGACAATATTCAAAATTGGGTTTTATCTTCGTATGGGAGGTACCACGCCCACTTTTTCAATACCGCCCATTTTTGGCACAACTACGCATATTGATGCTAGATGCACTTACACAAGATGTCAGCACTCTAGGTGTCATAGAACTGACAATATTCAATAAAAGGTTTTACCTTCGTATGAGAGGTGACACGCAGACTTTTCCAATACCGCACAACTACGCACATATATGCTAGATGCACATACACAAAATTTCAGCGCTCTGGTTGTTATAGAACTGACAATATTCGATAATAGGTTTTAACTTCGTATAGGAGGTGCCACGCCCAGTTTTCCAATACCGCACAGATAGTGAACTATCACAAAAATTCAAGACTCTCGTTGCAACAGTACTCCGAATATGCTAATTTATAAAAAACGAATAAATCCCTAATTTGTGTGGGAGGTGCCACACCCACTGAAAATATCAAAAATGTATATCGCCTATTTTCAGCACCGGTTCAGCATGAACATGCTGTGAAAATTTCGAGAAGATCGGTCCAGTAGTTTAGGCTGCTATAAAGAAGAAGCGAACACACAAACTTGCAAACACAGATTCATTTTTATACACTCCACGATAGTATTATGTCTTTGTGCATTTGTTTGTAACAACCAAAAGGAAGCGAGATAGACCCATTGTTAATTATACCGATCGACTTAGAATCACTTTTCGATTTAGCAATGTCCGTCTGTCCATCTATTGTTGTAATCAAATTACAGGTCGCCATTATAATCCGATCTTATCAAAAATTGCAACAAGTAAGTCTTGTGGATCAAGGACAAACGCTATTTAATTTGAGGCTTATCGGTTTAGATTTAGATATAGCCCCCATTCAAAAGTCGGTCCCGATTTGATATTTTCCGCTCTAGAAACCACATATTGTACCCGATTTTCTTTAAATTTGGCACAACATCTTATAATCCAACTAGAAACACCTATGCAGAAAGTGGGTAAGATCGGATCAGATTTAGATATAGCCCAATACAAATGTTACTCGCAACAGTTTAACCGATTTTGGCCAAACTATATATATAATATTTCACCTATTTCGCTCCAGGTTTCAGTATACCCCCATACAAATGTCCTTTCCGATTTAACATTTTTTGTCAAACGCACACGTTTACAGGATACAAAAATTCTTTCCTTTTTCACTTTATTACCGAATTGAATTGTATTCGGATAGAAAGTGGAGTGAATCATATTGTCGGCCACGCCAGACTTTAGCCTTTCTTTACTTGTTATATATAGATGTTAAAATTATATTTTATTATTTAAATATAGGCCGAATATCAAAAAATCACATTTAAACTGTTAAAATTATATCTAGTCTGTAAGGATAAATATCTATAGACTAATAAATAATAAAAAAATATGTTTTTACCCGTAAGTCAAGATTTTGGACGTATCAGGTTAATTTCAATAGCAGAATTCATAAATTCATATTCACATGTTAATAGCTGTCTAAGTTCGAAGATGGTTCCTTCCACAAAAATGGACAAAATCGTTATTAAAATAAAACCAATAGAACTTCTAATAGAACCTATATCCCTGGATGTTCGGTTGTATTTTATATAATTTAATTGTTTGCAACAACAAATAGAAATTTTATGTCCGAGACCTCATTTTTTGCGTGCATTGAGTTATATCCATAACATCATCAGGAATTTTATATAATTATATTTAAAATTTTAATAAAAATAGCAATTTTCATTAACCAGGTTATACGTTACGTTAAAGGTAATTAATAGCACTACAAATGTGACGAATTTCTCTAATAGAATTTGAAAAATGTGGTTTAGTAACAATCTCACAAAAAGAGTCATAACTTCTACATTTACCCAAAGGGTCTAAAACGCTTCACAATGGAGTGTTATGTATTTGTTGGTAAACCTGATTTTTTGACTCACTCCACTTGTGTAATCGTATCGGTCTTAATTAAATTATTTGGAAGAGAACGATTCTAGTTAAAATTGTTTAACATTCATTTCCGGTAAAAGAAAGAAATGTGCACACATTAATAGATATGTATACAGCGGGCATACATACAATTATATGTATGTATGAATGTACTCACATATACATATAAGAGTACATATTTGTTTTTCATTAAATTTTAATTACTTTCTTTAACGAATATCTCAACCACAGACATGCGAAACAATACTAACCTACACAAAATTTATCTTGAATACCAAAAATACAGTTGCAGTCCAAAGTATTATAACCTTTGAAGGGACATAAACACAAGGCAAGGGATCTCCATGAACGTCACTAACCGTAGATCTATTCGGAAAATTTATATTTTATTTAAAAAAATTATATTATTATTTTGTTTTATTTTTTTTGTTCAAAGAATCAAAGATCTTAGAATTTTCTAAAAAAATTGCTGAGCGTGTTTATGTAAGCCAAAATTATTTTGAAAAAGGAAGGAAGGAAGGAAGGAAGGAAGGAAGGAAGGAAGGAAGGAAGGAAGGAAGGAACGAAGGAAGGAAGGAAGGAATTATTTCCTACATAATAGATTTGAGTTTACGACCCAAATGTTTAGTGAACACTTTTAGTGATTTTCGACATTTAAGGAATTTTTAAATTAAAATTTCGACAATTTTTGGAGTTGAGTTGCCATAATACATCAAGCACCACCCATATGCTAAGGGGTCGACATCGATTCTGTGAATTTTTATTGTGACTAATCGAGAGGAAGGTTTGAATTAGCAAGTAAATAACAATTTTACTCAGTACTATCGATTCAGAGCGCTTTAAAATAAACTCCTAAAAATAGAATGCGTATGGTTGACTTAGCTTGAACTTGATACAATAGCAAAAGGAAGACATGTAGGAGGGGGTATACCCCACAACAAATTGTAACTGAAAGAAACATGAACCACGTAAAGAATTCTGTTTTCGTTTAAAATATCCCGGAAAATACTTAAAATATAACATACAGGATCTTATGTTTGTATATATGTATATTAGGCTGGGTCACAAAAAAAAGGTTGCGGTCACCCCAGAGAAATGAATATTGGATTGTTTAATGAACATCTGCAAAATATTTCGTCTCTGGGTCAAGTCGTCTGTGAGCTAAACGCCCATGAAAGCACCTCTAAAAGTAATGTTTTTCCCGAGTCATTTTATATGTTGCATTTTTTATAATTTTTTTTTTGAATTAATAGTCCCTTTAAATATAATTTTCTTGTGGTTTTTTACATAGACAACTAAATACTAATTACTATATTTCTTGAAAACAACAGTGTTAGTAAAAATAAATAGAAGAAATTAATACCTTTCAAATGATGTCACTGACTCCAATACAAAAGATGGGTTTTCAAAACCAATATCTTCAAAGTATTTTTACAAAAATGATTCAATTTCATTTGATGCATCATTCGAAAAGTATTGATTGCAGCTTGATTGCCAAATAAGAAAAAGCTTTCAGTTGTTACCATGAAAAATTAATGACAATAATCAAAATTTATATTTATATATAGACCCTCAACTATTGATACAGAAAAAAATTTGGGCAAAATGTAATACAAACAAGTAAGGAAAGGTAAAGTCGGACGGGGCTGACTATATGATACACTCCACTTTCTATCCGAATATAATTCAATTCGGTAAAAAAGTGAAAACGGGAAGAATTTTTGTATGTTTCCTAATCACGGACTAATATGACCTAGTCCAATTTGTCAAATCGAGTAGAATATTTGTATCGGTGCTATATCCAAACATGGAATGAAGTGACTAACTTTCACAATCGGTGATAATATGTGTTTTATGGAGCGAAATTTTTATGGGAGCTATATGTAAATCTGAACCGATCTGACCCATTTGCACCATGGTTGCTTCTAGTACAAATATAAAATATTTCGCCTAAATTGAAGACAATCTGATACAATATATGGTTTCTGGAGCGGAAAAAGTAAAATCGGGAGCGAAATTTGTAACAATGGGTCTATCTCGTCTCCTTTTGAATGGTACAAACAAATGCACAAAGACGTAATACTCTCGTGAAGTGTAAGAAGCTAAATTTTTGCATTTTTCAAATATTTAATATTATTTTAGAAAATGCATATTTTGAAAGATTCGAGGGTTCGAAATTTATTTTTGAGCTATGATTTATTCGGCAAAGTTTCTTGGAAGGTCATCATCAAGAACAAGAATCGCGACGTGCATTTGTACATTTGTCTGCCCATACAAATTGACCCGCCTAATATATATATATATATATATATATATATATATATATATATATATATATATATATATATTTAAGGTGGTCTGCCATGTATTTACAATGTATACTTTGCCATAAGTATATTTATCTAATAATAACTATAATAGTCTGGGTCACGAAAAAAAGTATGTTGTGTGCCCCCAGTAATAAAAATGGAGTATTTCTTAAGCATTCGATAACTATGATGTGATAGCAAAAAGGCTTATAAAATATTAAATTTTTACTCAAATAATTGTTCACATTGTCGCCAACAACAATATAAAAAAATATTTTATTAGGCGTGTTTTCGAAAGTTTTTATTTAGCTCACCTAGGACGAAATATTTTCCAAATAATGCGAATAAAATGTTTATTTATTGTATGAGCCTCGACCCAGTTTAATGTATATGAGCCATATTCAGCAACCATTACGAATTGAAATTGTTTAACCATCATATCGTACATCATACAAAGCATTGAGCCACAAGTTATTTTATATTTATTACAAGGACTTTGACCACTACAACATGAATTTTCATACAGAACTGAGGGAGAGATAATTATTTCTCAAAATTGCACCTTTTCGATCTTTATCAAAGTAAAATTATTAATAAAACCAAAATATATTATGTATGTTCCTCTTATATAGAGGTAGACAAAATCTAAATTGAACATGTTTGGAAATAATGTTCCATTTAAAACGGTGGCTACTTGACTAAAAACTGGTTGATGTAAATATTATTTTTTGTTTGTAGTGTAGTGAAGTTTGGAATGCACCATCAGAAAACAAGTAAGGAAAGGCTAAAGTCGGGCGGGGCCGACTATATAATACCCTGCGTATGTACCTCGCTTTGATTACTAAACCCAGGTATTTCATGTAGTTCATATAAATTCTACAGTTACTATAAATGCATCTTTAGTCATATTTAACGTATATGGTTAATAATATGGTAACTGATCTAATTATCCGACAGACAAATACAAATTATACAGTAGTAATAGGATGAAACGGGCCGACATTTCAAAAGGGGGCCTTTAACAAAATTTTGGGGCTAGTCCAAAACATGGGCCTATATATTTCTGATTCACGGTAGGTATTCATAGTTGAAACATATCATGATCTGCAAAATTTGATGAAGATACGATGTAAGATGTAGTTTCTAGATCTGTAATAGATAAGAATGGGGCCCCATTTGGCTTATACCAAAGTATGGACATCTCCCAAACAAGTAAGGAAAGGCTAAAGACGGACGGACTTTCTATCTCATTACAATTCAATTCGGTAAAAAAGTGAAATCAGAAAGGTTTTTTGCATCCTGTAAATGTATGTGTTTGACAAAAAAATTTAAATCGGAAAGGACATTTGTATGGGATTATATTGAAACCTGGAATGATGCGACCCGCTTTCACCATGTATTTTTATTGGTGAAATATAATATGTAAAGTTTGGCCAAAATCGGATAAACATTCGGGAGCAACATTTGTATGAGGGCTATATCTAAATCTGAACCGATCTTACCCACTTTCACCATAGGTGTTTCTAGTTCGATTATAAAATGTTGTGCCAATTTTAAAGAAAATCAGGTACAATATGTGGTTTCTAAATCGGAAAAAGTGAAATAGGGAGCGACATTTGTATAGGGGCTATATCTAAATCTGAACCGATCTTACCCAAATTCTACATAGGTGTTTCTAGTTCGATTATAAAATGTTGTGCCGATTTTAAAGAAAATCAGGTACAATATTTGGTTTCTAAAGCGGAAAAAGTCAAATCGGGAGCGACATTTGTATGGGGGCTATATCTAAATCGGAACCAAATTCTGCATAGGTGTTTCTAGTTGGATTATAAGATGTTGTGGCAAATTTAAAGAAAATCGGGTAAAATATGTGGTTTATGAAGCGAAAAAAGGTAAAATCTGGAGCGACATTTGTATGGGGGCTATATCTAAATCTGAACCGATTTCAATACCGATGGTCCTTGGCTAGAAAAAATAACTTCTGCCAAGTTTCATGACAATCGGGCTACAATTGCGACCTGTAGAGTGCGAACAAGCTTAGATGGACAGCAGACGGACGGACGGACGGACAGACGGACAGACAGATATCAATAAATCGACTCAGGTGGTGATTCTAAGCCGATCGGTATATTTAAAGGTGGGTCTAGCACGATTATTTCTTGGTGTTACAAACATTTGGCGCGAAACTAACTTATAATACCCTAGTCCACGAAGTGGTGTAGGGTATACAAAATATATATTTCTTTAACTAATTTTTATTGGATTTTTTATTTTTGTATACCTTCTGTTAATAAACTATTAGAATAATGAATTAATTAAAGTTCTGGTAATATTTCGTTTAAATTTTGGTTGAAAATATTAAAAAAATCTTAAACCCATATAAAATCACACAGTCGCTAAAAAGATGCCCTTTACTTATTTAAAATTTCTAAAAAAATTAATGTAATCATTACGAAAAACTTTTGCTTTGATTGAAGAAATTGTAAAATTTTTAAAAATCTATTTTAAAACTGATTGAAATTACTACATTACTATCTGACATGTATGTAAGGAGTTATAGGCGATTGAATGAATACACGTTTATAAAAGCACCTAATTTCACCACTGCATAGAGGTTTTTCAATAAATTTTGATGTCAAATGAAAGATAACTATTAAAATAACTCCATGTCGCAATTCAAAAATATATTTTCTAATACAGGTTTTACAGTGGTTCCAACTTCAAAATTCTGTATTCTAACAACAAAAAAACTTTTATTTAAAACTTCGAAAAAGTAGTAGGCCATGATTTCTGTGTCAACTTTTTTTGATGCCAAATTAATTATTTTCTGAAAATTTAGGTTGTAATCTTCATTTGTGTATTCTGTTTGTGAAATTCGCGTACGTATTTACTTGTGTTAAGTGTTCCAAAAAGTAACCTTTTAAAAATAAAAACTTCCAACATATATTGAAGTAAAACTGTAATAGCAGGAGGTCCATTTTGTAGTCCAAGGGATCATAATTAAGTACTATTAATCTTAAGTTGCAGTTTTTTGCAATATTTTTTTAAATCAGAAATGTTGTCACATCATCAAAATGCCAAATTTCAGAACTTTATGATGGTAAATAAAACAGTTATAGTTGTTATTCAAAAAGTGGGCCTATTTATTTAAAAATAATGGCACATATCAAAATGCTAAATTTCATAATTTTATGAGTTTAAATAAAAAAGTTTTAGGGTTTTGGCCGTAAAATACCACTGTGCACTGTTAATCTGGTCATAACTTTTTATTATTTTGTTTTTATATATAATATATTTTTATGAGAAAAATATAAACACAAACTTTCCAAACAATCGAAGCTAGTAATGTCAAAGATCGTACCTCTTGGCACGGCATGTCTCATTTCGATTTTCTTCAAATTCCAAGCGGTCGTTCTCGACCTCCAAATATCGGTTGTGCTAAGTTTGGTTTCGGATTGAACTTTAATTGTGACCTGTACTTTGATTACAAGAATAGATGGACATGGCTAAAAAGACTTAGAAAGTGATTCTAGGTTGGTCGGTATAATAAACGATGGGTCTACACATCTTCCTTTCGGATATTACAAACAAAAGCACAAATACTCACATATCCTGGTGGATGGTAAAAATACTAGGCTTTCTTTCTATCAGTGCAGGCCTTTTGGAAGACTTAAATCTGTTGCCAGGAAATTTTAGCTCTCCGCCATATGACAAAGTACACATTCATTTTGATATTCCATTGGCAGGTAACATCTTTTAGGTTGTGTTAAAATAAATACAGATAATGGTAAGAAAACGCCATTCATGTTGGAATATGGACTACATATATGCATAAATATATTTATTGAAACAAGTGCAGTTACTCGTTCGCTTGTTTATTTCTTTATTAAAACATGTATCTATCTACAGGATACTAATTTGCATCAGGTTGTGTGAGTTGTTCTCACACTCGCCCTCGTTCATGCTCCACTACTAGTACTTGAGTAACAAGGATATGTTCATCATTGTTTATTTTTTAAATTAAAATGTTTCATTTACATTCACATTCTACGAACAAAACTGGCACTTATCGCTGAATTTTATTTCCACTGTTCTGTCTTTCTTCATGCTACCTTGTGAACGAGGGATACTAGTGTAGTTGAACACTTATTTCACATTTTCTTTAATCTATTTTTAATTTCCTTTAATCTATAATTATATCATATTAGAATTTATGATGATTATGAATCTTTGATTTGTATACCTATTATGTCTTTGGTCATTTGTTTATAATACCCAAAATAATGCGAGATCGATGGACTTATAAACACTTGCAGAGTCGATTAAGCTATCTAATCAAAGTCCATGTCGATTCTACTGAAATTTCTTATACGCAATTCTGACGATCAAAGGACGGACACCATTGAAATTACAGAAAATCGGTCCAGCTTCAAATATAGACCCCCATACAAATATATCACCCGATTTAACTCTCGCTCTAGAAATCATATATTTTCCACGTATTTGAGATTTGACACATACCATTATATTTCTTCCAGAAAGATATGTACTTAAAGTCCATGTTTTGATATAGTCCCTATACAAATAACTCATCCGATTAGATTGTTTCACTCGAGAAAGAAACATATTTCATATAGTTTTGAGTCAAATTTGGCACAGTGCGGGTAATAAAAGCTTTGGGATTGAGTCTAGAGTTTAAATATAGTATCGCGACTCAAATGGCCTAAAACTTCACAACATGCCTCGACCATTTGGCCATGGTACAGTTTTCTTTGATAGAAATGCGTAGCTCAATACTTGCATTATGTTGCAAATACACTTAAAAGCGCCATTATGTACATTTTGCATTTTTGGTTCTAATGCATTTGTGATCAGCGATAACGTGAACTTTTGGGAAATCATGGCAATGAAAATTCATGGGAAATACCGTGAAATTAGAACAACTCTTTGGCGGTGACATGAGCGAAATCTATGGAATCAATACAAAACCATGGCCTCGATTAATTTCACTCAAATTGGATGCGTGGTTGGGCGAACAATACACGAACGAATACAGAAAGGTGATGGAGTGGAGTTCTGACGGGGTCGAGTGTACACGCAGTGCATTCCACGTACTCAGATATGTTCTGAAATAGATGGGACATGTCAATTAGGCCGACATAATGTTCAATTCCATGGAAATTTATTTATTTGAAGTTTAAAGAGTCCCAACACTTGAAGGTTATATAGACTATAAACAATTATTATTCATATATACATATCAGTTCTTATGTTATATTTACAATATATACATGTATATTTACTTATTAATAGTGATTTAATCAGATAAATTTAAATCGAATTATACACATTTATTTCTGTAAGGAATGCTTTTAAGTTATGAAATTAATTTTTGTTTGATAAAACGTTAATGTTTGTAATTTAATATTTATTTCTGTTTTCTCTAAATGTGTTACATTCATTGAATATATGATGTATTGTTAATGTGTGACCACATTCACAACATGATGGGGATGATTTTTCAATAAGGTGTCTGTGTGTTAGTAGACAATGTCCTATTTTAAGTCTATTTAGTTTAATTAAATCTGTTTTAAGTAGTGTAGATTGAATGTATTTAAGAGGAATATGATTTTGAATTTGAAATAATTTTGTCTGGTTATCGTTCATCCACAACTCATTCCATAGGTCATATAAATATTTCCAGATTGGGGCCTTATAGTCAATCTATATCTTGCTTAATTGAATCTTTTGCCATTTGATCTACCTTTTCATTTCCGCGAATATTTAAGTGAATTCTATGAATTCTATTTTCTGATTCGGTATATTTGATATCATTGATCTTAATTGTTTTATAATAGCGTTTTTACTAAAAGAATCACTCAAAGCTTCCAAGGAACTTCGGCTGTCTGATAGGACAAGTATTTTCTGACCGGTAAGTATAACTAACATTTTATATGCATGTTCTTATTGCCCATAATTATCTTGTGTAGATTGACGAGTAATTATGGATACGCTTAATGACAGTAAAATTTTCTCCTAAAACGGCAAATCCAGCCTTCTCATCCATTACGGAACCGTCTGTATAATATCACACGTGATCTTTACATTTGGTATTTATAATTTGTAGAAACCGTTTTTGAATTTCTGTTCCTGACATTTCGTTTTTGCTGCAATATGCGAGGGAAAAGTTTACGTTTACGTCTGGAAAAGTCCAGGGGCCATATTAGACGTCACTGTGGGTTCTATGTTTTCTATATCTAGATTATATTGCGATATTACTTTCTGGAATTCTAAAAATGCTATTAAATACAGTGGATGATACCTACGAGGCTTGGATTTAAATTGTTCGATTTTATTAATATTTGTGACCATTTTGTAAAAAGGATGTTCTTTAAGAGAAACTATTTTTAGTGTGAGCAAGTGTTGAGCAATTGCTTTAGTGGTGTAGTGTTTAGGGTAACTACAAAACTGACACCTTTTGCAAATAAGACGAACCTATCTATAAATTTTAAAAATTGTAAATAATAATAAAACATGTTCTACAAAAACTAACTAACTGATAGCAATGGGGCGACGATTGCTCATTTTTTGAGTGTGTTGAGATAATCGTGTTTAAAGTTTTTTCTTGTCAAATCGGGTTTTTTGAATAATATAGCGTTAAATAATGCATTTTGAATAGATATTGATTTTCTTATTCGTTAAATTGAAATTGATTAATTTCTATACATCGTTTACGGGTGAGAATTTTTGAATGAGAAATTATAATTTATTTTTCAATGACTTCTTTAAAATAAAAACAATTATGGAAATTTTAGGTATTCATCATATATAGGGTCCGCCATCTAACGTTTTTTTTTTCAACTATTCAACCGTTGGACTATTATTTGTGGGGTGCCCGAGGCAGCCATTTGAATGAAATTATTTACCGGAAGGATTGTACTTTCAAATAAAAAAAGAAATTTGAGAAAATATTCAGTAGTTTTTTTATAGCATTTTCAAAAAAAAAATATTTGGCGGACCCTATATATACCACTCCTTCTATTTATTTTTATACCCTCCACCTCCAGTAAGTTTATCATTCCGTTTGTAACACCTTGAAATATCGACCTAGGACCCTATAAAGTACATCTATTCTTGATTGTCATAAAATGCTAAGACGACCTGGCCATGTCCGTCCGTCTGTTGATAGCACGCTAGCATATAAACGAAATGAGCTAGGACATACACATTTGACATAAATGTGTTTTATAGTTGTGGGTCGATTGCGATTGAAAGTAGGCAAAATCGGTTCACAGGGGATAATGTTTCCCTCACAAGGACTTAAAATACCCCTAATAAGTCCCTTATATTTATATTTACTTGATATTTGGAATGTACATTCCCCTGATAGCGTAAACTGGTGAACTGATCAAAATGATTCTTATTTTTAGGGTGCGAAATAGGGCAAAAGGGATAAAAATGGTACCTATCAAACGACAACAGCTAGAGAAGGTGTGTACATTCCACTAATTGCGTAGACATAGAGTGTTAAAAATAGCTCAGACCAAACGGCTGCACCTAGAATAATGAAATTCGGTGTATACATTCCTGTGACAGCATATATACACAAAATAAAAAATTTTTTCCAAATTTCACACTTTCAAGGGATAAGATGGAAACAATGGGAAAAAATGGTGCCAACCAATCGCCTACAGCTAGAAAGATGGAATAAGGTGTGTACATCCTTCTAATTGCGTCGACATGTATAATAGAAGGATTTTTCGAAATTCACACTTTAAAGGGGCTATAATGGAAAAAATAGTTTCAACCAAACGGCTATACATATAATAATGAAATTTGGTGTATACATTCCTCTGAATGCGTAGACACGAAAAATAAAAAGCTTTTTTCAAATTCGTACTCTCAAGGTATACAATGGAACAAAGGGATAAAAATGGTATCAGCTTAAAGGCTACAGATACAGATTGATGTGTACATCCTCTAATTGCGTAGACACGTAATAAGATTTTCGAAAGTAGTACTTTCGATAAATGGGGAAAACGGGATAAAGATGGCACCATACGGCAGCTAGAACTATAGAATTCTGTTTATACATTAATCTGACTGCATAAACTTACAAAATTAAAATGATTTTTCCAATTTCGTACTTTTTTACTTTACGGCAAAAATGGGTAGACTCATGATGTTAGGTTATCTTGCACTGTGTACGTGAGAGATAATTGATTTTCTAAATTCATACTTTTGACATTAAAATAAGATGGAAATACAAACAACCAAACGGCTGTAGCTAAAAATGCACTCACTATCCCCCAATAGTTAGTTAGTTAGTATTTAAGCTTTTTTGAATATTGCTGTCTTATAGAGGGTGATTTTTTTTTCAAAAAAAAACACTTAAAATTCAGAAAAATGCATGAAATCTTCATTTGAATCGATAGTACGGTCCATATAATTTAATGTTTGCAGATTATTTCATGCAAATGTTGACCTTGACTGCGCCTCAAATGGTCCAACCGCTTAGTCAAATTTTGGCATACTCTTTCCAACATTTCGGCCGGTATCTCACGAATAAATGATTCAATGTTGTCTTCCAATGCGTCAATTGAAGCGGGCTTGTCTGTATAGACATGAGCTTTAACATAGCCCCACAAAAAATAGTCTAAAGGCGTTAAATCGCACGATCTAGGCGGCCAATTGACCGGTCCCGAACGTGAAATAAAATGTTCACCGAACTCTCCTCTCAATAAGTCCATTGTTGCCCGTGCTATGTGGCATGTGGCACCGTGTTGTTGCACCAAACTGTGACTTTTTCTGTATGCATTGGTATCTCTTGCAATGCTTCTGGCTGATATGCACTCCAAAATCGACAATTCTGCCTATTTACGTACCCATTGAGCCAAAAATGAGCTTCGTCGCTGAACACAATTTTTCGGTAAAAAAGTCGATCTTCGGCTTTCTTGAACTTTCTTAATAATCACGCATTTTGATAATAAAATTCAATAATTTGCAAGCATTGTTCGTTTGTAACACGATTCATTATAGACTAAACTGAAGATGTTTGACAGTGAAACAAAACACGAAACGTGCGTCAGCTGTTTAAACCAATGTTTCCAAAACGATAATTGCTAGAAAAAACACCCTTTATTTACTTTTTGTATTAACTTGCTGTATTATTTCTATATATATAGTATAAACATATTGGTAGCCTTGACTTATAAGCGTGTTTAAAATTAATTAAAATGTTGTTTGTATGTATAGTTGGTCTGCTATGTTGTATGTCTTGTCATTTATTTTGGTTTAAGACCATAGGTTGTGCTGAAGTCTTCAGCAGAACCCTAAAATTAGCAAAAAAGGCAAAGTGGTGAGACCTTTATTGTTGCAGCTAAAAGTTGACTGCGCAGTTTCAATGGGCGCTACACCATCTCATCAGAACTTTCGCAACGAATGTATGTCTTTGACTTAAATCAGGGTTCATATTAGTACCAGCGGTCACATATTTCAAATTAGAAACGCTGATAAACAAAATATTCCACCGGACTAAGTCGACACACTAAAAATCTCACTTTGCCAATTCAATGTTGTGCATGTGCTCGCATCGCTCGCAACAATGTACAATGTAAAAACAAAAATTAAGAGTTATAAAAATATATCAAAAGTGTTACCAATATGAAGTATTTTATGATACCATATTTTTTTTAGTGATATTATTCATGTTGTGTTATTTCCTAAGCCATAACTAATAAGTCCCGAGGAGTCCCGCGTTGTGGGAGGCTTCGACATTTGCGGAAATTCCCCACCTTGCAATATCCAAAAATTTAGCTGCGACTTTCGTAGATTTCACTAAAAGAATAAGATGTTCTTTATACCCTACACAACTTCGTGGAATAGGGTATTATAAGTTAGATTCGCGCCAATATTTAGGCTACTTAAGCTGTTTGGAAGATTGCTGCCTTATATTTACTTTTTCGTGGTTTGAACTAATTATACACTCCACGAGAGTATTATGTCTTTGTGCATTTGTTTGTAACACCCAAAAGGAAGGGAGATAGACCCATTGTTAATTATACCGATCGGCTTAGAATCACTTTCTGAGTCGATTTAGCAATGTCCGTCTGTCCATCTTTTTTTGTAATCAAATTACAGGTTGCAATTATCCGATCTTAACAAAAATTGGCACAAGTAAGTTTTGTGGATCAAGGACGAACGCTATTTAATTTGAGGCAAATCGGTTCAGATTTAGATATAGCCCCCATACAAATGTCGCTCCCGATTTGACATTTTCCGCTCTAGAAACAACATATTGTACCCGATTTTCTTTAAATTGGACACAACATCCTATAATCCAACTAGAAACACCTGTGCAAAAATTGTGTAAGATCGGTTCAGATTTAGATATGGCCCCCAAACAAACGTGGCTCCCGATTTGACTTTTGCCGCTGTAGAAACCACATATTCTATCCGATTTTCTTTAAATTTGGCACATCATCTTATAATCCAACTAGAAACACCTATGAAGAAAGTGGGTAAGATCGGTTCGGATTTAGATATAGCCCCCATACAAATGTCGCTCCCGATTTGACATTTTCCGCTCTAGAAACGACATATTGTACCCGATTTTCTTTAAATTTGGCACAACATCTTATAATCCAATTAGAAACATCAATGCAGAAATTCGGTAAGATGATCGGTTCATATTTAGATACAGCCAAAATACAAATGTTGCTCCCAAATGTTTAATTTTGGCCAAACTATACATGTTACATTTCACCTATTTCGTTCCAGATTTCAATATACCCCCATACAAATATCCTTTCCGATTTAACATTTTTTGTCAAACACATACATTTACAGGATACAAAAATCCTTCCCGTTTTCACTTTTTCACCGAATTAAATTGTATTTGGATAGAAAGTGGAATGTATCATAGAGTCGGGCGCGCCCGACTTTAGCCTTTCCTTACTTGTTTTTATTTTTATATTCTTATATTTAGCATATAATTATAGTAAACAAATAAAACACTTTTTCCACAAATTTGGAGATTAATACTCAATGAACTCACACAAAATATCAATATTCTTGTTGTCAATTAACGGAATATATATTGAGTTCTAATTTTTAGAGAAGGCGTCACACCCATCCTTCAAATCCCGCCCATTTGTATATTGCCTACGTTAGTGAAAACTTAATGAACTCACACATAATTTCAGGAAACTCGGTGTCATGTAAGAGAAAATACTCTATATGGTTTTAATTTCATATGGGATGTGCCACGCCCCTTCTAAAATACCGCCCATTTTCTCCCAACTACCTAGATTAATAGTGGATGTCATAGAAATGACTATATTTGATAATAGATTTTAATTTCGTATGTGAGGTACCTCGCCCTTTTTTCCAATGCCACCCTTTTTTTGCACAACTGTCCGGATTAATACCCAATGAACTCTCAAAAAATTTCAAGACTCTGACGGTCATAGTACTCCAAATATGTTGCTTTATAATATACGAAAAAAAAAATAAATTTGTGTTGGAGGTGCCACACTTTTATTGTAATAACATGCGAATAGGCAAGTATCGGCCTATGAGTACTAAATCACCTAAAAGTAATGTCTTCCAAAACTAATAAAAACTTGTTTAGTTCTATTCCATCAAAGTTGAAACACGATCAAAATATAGTGTCTTTAACATTTGCGATTTCTGGGTAACTAAGCCATGGAAACCACCAATTTTGTCTTTCTTCATTGCATCTAACGTATGTTTCAAACAAGACCAAAGACGTCAAAATTGGGTAGATAGTTTGTCTGTAACTCAATTATGAATCTTGATTTTTTTATTTTTTTTAGGATTTTTGATCGATAATAAGTTCTCTATTAATTGAAATTATTAGATTTTCCAAAAGCTGTTATCAATTTTTTTATTTTTGTCACTGATACCGGGCAGACGTCCCACCGTGCGACGTTCTTCAAATTTGGCAAACCAAATTATATTTCAACAACAACAAACTATATCGAAAGTGGGCCACATTTTTTCAGGTGTTAATAAAACGTGTATTTAAAATTAACATTTACCTGTGACGTGACTGCACTTCTACGAAAATCGACAGCCTCATTGGAGTGTTTAAAATGTAGTGTAAATGTCTCAGCTTTTTACCAATCTACAACGGAATTCATTTCGCACAATGCCTGGCCTTGTGTAGAATTTTATTGTATTATTATTACAATAAATTATGTCTGACATACTTATTCCGGTTCCACGCAAATAAATCACATCGAATATTGAATATTCACAAATAAGGAAAAGGATTATTAACTTTCTTATTTGGAATACGATTTTGCAATCTTCAATTTCTTGCCATGATGATTGCTAAGTACTCCAAAGTTTATTGTGTTTCATATTTGCCTTAAACCGAATCATTTTTCAGCTCATTTGTTAGGAGGAAGTCGAAGACGACGAACAAGCAAAAAATAACAAGAACTAAGAAGAAGAAGCTGGAAATGAAAACTCAACATTTGCAAACTTTCGAAATAAATATGAATTTAAATGCAATTGAAATGGAAATGAAAGACAAATAAATTTTTATAAAGTAAAGATGAGTGAATTTATGTCCTGTGTTCATTCCTCTTCACTGGCGTTCCAGTACCTAACCAATGCAACCAGGACGAGTGCGAGTACGAGTGTGCATGACTCGTACTTATGTCTGGATGTATGTATGCCTGAATCAATGGAGAACAACTGAGTCGAGTGAGTGAATGAATGAATGAATCTATGGATGGATGGACGGATGGATGGCTGGCTGGTTGGTTGGTTGGTTAGATGAATGTTTGCGTATTGGCACTGGAGGAGAAAAAAAGAAACGTTATATGCTTGAATGATTAGACTTAATGGCACATCCAAAAGGGGTAGAAGAAAACAATATCAGAGGTGGCAATACCAACACCACCACCGCCGCCACCCTTTGTCAATGGGTTGTGTGCATGTGTGATGGCACAAAACAATCTTAGAGCATGTTTGCACTTTCATCTTCTTCTTCACCATCATCATCATCTTCTGCCGAATGTTGAAGCATCATCAAAGAAACGAGTGAAGAATACATGCCGAGCAAAAAACTTTGAGGTAGGTATCTGGGGCTCAATATTTCCATATTGATGACCGACTGGTCGGTCGGTCAGTTGTTATGCTCCATAACGTTTTGTTGCCAAATGATACTCGACAACAAGCATCATATACCACAGTTCCGTCGGCGTATGTACGAGGGTGCTGTGGAAAGTTTCCGTTCAAAAGAAGGCAGTCGAAGAAAATATATAAAGAGAAGAAGAAACTTTCGAGGGAAAACTAATTAAAAACATGTAAAAACGAGGTTAAGTTCGACTGGACCGAACTTTATTGGATTGCATTCCACAGATGCTGCCGATTTTCGTAGAAGTGCATTAATATTACAGGATTTTTTTAAATATCCAAACCAAAACAAAACTAGTAAAAACGGCGTTAAGTTCGGCCGGACCGAACTTTATATACCCTCCACCATGGATTGTATTCCGCAGAGGTTGTCGTTGAGGTACAGAACAATACACGAAAATGTTAAATCTGTTAATATAGCCAAACCAAAACAAATAGAAATATTGAAAAGGTAATTTTATAAATAAATTATATATATAGATATATAATTTTAATTATTTTAAAATACACTTATAATATATAATTTACTTCAAATAATACTTCAAGTCAATTCATTGTATTCCTAGAAAGTACGAATTTGAAAAAAACTTTTATTTTTCGTGCCTACGCAGTCAGAGGAATGTATACTCCGAATTTCATGACTCTAGCTGCGGTCATTTGCTTGGTACTATTTTTATCCCCTTTTTCCATTTTAACCCCATCAATCTCAACCAACACTATTCAAGATTGAATCATTATCATAGAAATCTGATATGAGTTACGGACGTCACGGATTTTTTATTTTTATATTATCTCGGAAAATAATAGTTTTTTAAATTCTTATCCTATAAATGAAATTAGCGTTTCGAAAGAAAATGCGTAGAGCTGCTTTCGGGAATGCATTCAAAATCCACATTGAACGAATTTTGGCTGTCATCCCATATGAAAAAATCCAAAATCTGGAAAAAAGGGATTTTGGGTATATGTTCAAACGCACAATTACGGACGTAACTGGAGCTAATTTTGATGAGCTTATTTAAATTAGTTATATCCACGCATAAAACTAAAATAATAAACAAAAAAATCCATAATGAAAGTGCTAAACTAATTGGTGATTTGTGGGCTTTTCCATTACTTTGGCGGCTCCATATTTTGTAATATTTAAATTCGTTTTTCAAGATGTTGACACTTTGGAAATGTAAAATTTTTACACTTGCCAAGGAATTGTCAATATAAAGGGTGATTTTTTAAGAGCTTGATAACTTTTTAAAAAAAAAAAACGCAAAAAAAAAACGCAAAATCTCATCGGTTCTTTATTTGAAACGTTAGATTGGTCCATGACATTTACTTTTTGAAGATAATTTCATTTAAATGTTGACCGCGGCTGCGTCTTAGGTGGTCCATCCGCTTAGTCCAATTTTGGCATTTCCACGTTTTTGAGTAACAGAGACCCAATTGGTGCGAACGGCGACGAATCGAAAATTGGTGGTCATCATTAACACTGGCCGATACAGCTGCGATATTTTCTTCAGTTCGCACTCTACGTAAGCGTGTTGGTGGTTTAATGTCCAACAATGTAAATTTGGTGCGAAATTTAGTCACAATAGCCCGAATAGCCGCTTCAGTGGGTCGATTAAACTGACCATAAAATGGAAGCGCGCAATGAACTTTCTTTACAGAGCACGCATTTTGATAATAAAATTCAATAATTTGCAAGCGTTGTTCGTTTGTAAGACGATTCATGATGAAATGTCAAAGCATACTGAGCATCTTTCTCTTTGACACCATGTCTGAAATCCCACGTGATCTGTCAAATACTAATGCATGAAAATCCTAACCTCAAAAAAATCACTCTTTAATAAAAAGAAAGCAAAATTAAAACGATTAAGGAAAGGCTAAAGTCGGGCGGTGATACACTCCACTCCCTATCCGAATACAATTCAATTCGGTAAAAAAGTGAAATCGGGGAGGATTTGTTATGTGTCCTAATCATAGACCAATGTCACCTGACCAACTTTGCCAAATCGAGAAGAATACTTGTATCGGGACTATATCCAATTATTGAACGAACCTAAGAGCTTCTAGTTAAAGTATAACGTGTTATAGAAAATTTGAAGAAAATACTTGGTGGACGGAAAAAGTCAAGTGGGAGCGTAATTTGTATGGTAGTTATATATAAATCTGAACCGATTTGACCCATTTTCACCACAGGTCTTTCTAGTTGAAACATAAGATATTTTGCCAAATTTGAAGAAGATCTGTTAAAATATATGGTTTCTAGGGCGAAAAAAGCCAAGCCGGGAGCGAAATTTGTATGGGAGCTATATACATATCTCAACCGATCTAACCCATTTTCACCGTAGTTGTTTCAAGCTTTCAATTTACCAAATTTGAGGAACATTTGTTAAAATATGTGGTATTTAGAGAGGAATAAGTCAAATTAGGAGGTAAATTTGTATATATAAATCTGAACCGATCTGTTCCATTTTCACCATGGGTGTTTCTAGTCGAAATATAAGGTATTTTGCAAAATTTGAAGAAGATCTGGTAAAATTTGTAATTTCTAGAGCAGAAAAAGGCAAATCGGCGGCGAAATTTGTATGGGAGATATATAAATCTGAACCGATCTAACACATTTTTACCACAGGTGGAAATCTGTTGTAATATGTGGTATCTAGAGTGAAAAGAGTCAAATCGGGAGTGAAATTCGTATGGGGGCTACATCTAAATCTGAACCGATGTTCTTCAAATGAAATAGCGTTCGTCCTTGTACCGAAAACTTTCATTGTGCAAAGTTTCATTAGGTTCTGTCTACAATTGCGACCTGTATCGTGTTTACAAGAATAGATGGACAGACAGGCGGACAGACAGACGGACAGACAAACGGACATTGATAAATCGATTCAAAAAGTGATTCTAAGTCGATCGGTGTAATTAACAATGGGTCTATCTCCCTTCCTTTTGGACGTTACAAACAAAGGCACAAAGACATAATACTCTCGTGGAGTGTATAAAAATATATATTCTAATACATTAAAATATTAGATTTCTTATTTTTACGTTTTTAGTTAGATTTTCATGATACCGCTTTTTTTCGTACAAATCCCACTTTTTGATTTCGTATGACCGGCTTTTTGCCCAAATTGAGTTGGTCGCGTTACGTATACCCACTTCTTGTTTTTACGATATCCATTGTACTCCCATTGAGAGTACTCGCAAAAGTTTCACATTTAAAGACGTCAAGTTTGGAGGGCTCCCTCGTATTTAGCTCTATTGTTGCAACATGTTTAGAGTGTTTATGTTCAAGAGGTTTGTTTCTGGTCCACCCTTGCAGTCCAAACACATACACTCGTCACAATCCATATATTCTGCACATGTATGTATACATAATTACACAGATATTCACATATACAATGAGTGTTATTCAAAATCGTACTTTCATTTATGATGAAAGAGAAATAAAGGTATAATTACTTATACATTATTGCAAATTGGAAAAATTATTTATTCGTTTACAGAAAGACCAGTATGTCTAATATTGACTTAAATATATTTTCGCTTGAAAATTTTACATAAATCCATTTAATATATGAGACATTCCATGTCAAACGATACAATTGACTTGTGCCAAACCAAAATTTCAGTTAATGTACTTAGAAATGTCAACAGAATGGAAATTTTTTCGTTAGATTGCTCAAAACAATGTGTAAAAACATTAAATTGGTCATAGCTCGTGAAAACAAATAGTTTTTCTAGAAATAAGTATAAAATATTTTTCTGAAAAGAATACATACAGAAAATATCGAAACAATTGAAGCTAGTGATGTGAAAAATCGTACCGTTTGACGTGGAATGTCTGATATCCGAAGTGAGAATGGTAGTAGTGACAGACGAACCGAATTGTTCCATGGGAACTAACTCTTATTACCGCAATTGGATAGGATCCTGAACGATATTTGGATCAATCAGTCCTGCACCTGGAAAAACAAGTCAGCGTAACGTGTCAGTGATCATGCCTTACATTTGAGATTTTGCGAAAAACAAATATTTTTATACCCTCCACCTCCAGGCTGGGGGTATACTAACTTTGTCATTCCGTTTGCAACACCTTGAAATATCGACCTGAGACAGTATATGTATTATTGATCGTCATAAAATTCTAAGACGATCTAAGCATGTCTGTCCGTTCGACCGTTGAAAGCTCGCTAGCATCTAAACGAAAGAAGCTAGGACGTCCAAATTTAGTATAAATACGTCTTATAATCGTAGATCGGTTGGGATGGCAAATTGTCGAAATCGGTCCAAAGGGAAACATTTTTCCCTCACTAGGACTGAAAATACCGACCAATATTTTAGATTATTTATCATTTTTTTTAATATGTCTGCTTGTGCTTACTTTATATTGGGTATGCGCATTTCCCTGTAACAAAAACGTGCAATGGGACCGAAAAGGGGAAAAATGGTACCTATCAAACGAAAACAGCTAGAAACACGAAATTCGGTTTGTACATTCCTCTAACTAAGTAGTTACATAATATAAAAGTATTTTTTCCAAATTCGTACTTTTAAGGGATAAATGGGAATAGAGGGATAAAAATGGTACCAATAAACTTCTACCCTAGAATAATGAAATGCTCTGATTGTGTAGACACGTAAAACAAAAAGAGATTTTTCGAGTTTCGTACTTTCTGCGGTTAAAATGGAAAAAGGGGATACAAATTGTACCAACCAAATGATCGCAGCTATGTAATTCGGAGTATACATTCGTGTCTACACAGATAAATAAAAAGGTTTTTCCAAATTCGTACTTTCAAGGGATACAGTCGGAGCAGAGGGATAAAAATTGTACCAACTAAACAGTTAAGCTAGAATGATGAAATTCTGTGTGTTCGAATTCGAATTGTGTACACCTGTAAAATAAGGGAGATTTTAGGAAGTCGTACTTTTAAGGGGGTAAAACGCGAAAAAGGGATAAAAATAGTACCAACCAAATGGCCGCAGCTAGAATTATGGAATTAGATGTATACAGGGTGGCTGATGAATGACACTACATTAAGAAACTAAAATAACTTTTTGTTTAATTCATGTACAACCGATACATTTTTATTAAACCTTTTTAACGGGTTTAAAAATAAACGAATTTAAATGACATGACGATAGCCGGTGACGTATGTGCAGAATTCATTATTCATTACATCCTGCAGAGTTGCAGTAAGAATTGTCTCAATTGTTGTTCGAATGCATTGCTTTTGATTTGGTTTGTAAACTTCCAGATGAAATAAACCCAGAAGAAAAAGATAGGTGCAGTGAGGTCACGAGACTTTGGGGGCCAACGAAATGTCGAGTGTCTAGATTTCACCTTCTTGGGGAACTTCCGCAGCAATTCTCTCTCGTAGCAGGAACTGGCTATGTGACAAAGTCGCATCATCCTGTTGAAACCACACAGTTCTTCTTTAACAAAAGCATTAAGTATCATGGTAGCAGTATTCATCAGCCATTCCTCTGGCGTCGTAGACATGCAAAATAAAAAGATTTTTCCAAATTCGTTCTGTTTTACATTTACGAAAAAAATTGTATAGATGAAATAATGGATTTTCAGAATTTGTACTTTTGGAATTAAAATAGGATAGATGGATGTAGCATCCAATAGCTACGAATACTTATTTAAGCTTCTTTGAAGATTGCTGTCTAATATTTACTTTTTTTAATGACTTGAAGTATTCTTCTTCTAATCTGGCAAAATATCTTATATTTCAACTAGAAACACCCACGGTGAAAATGGATCAGATAGGTTCAGATTTACATATAGCTCCCATACATATTTCGCACCCGGTTTGACTGTTTCCTCCTCAGAAACCACGTATTTTCACCAAATTTCTTCAAATTGAGCAAAACACGTTATACTTGAACTGGAAGAACCTATTATGAAATTGGGTCACTTAATTCCATGTTTGGATATAGCCACGATACAAATATTCTTCTCGATATGATAAATTGGGCCAGTTCATAACATACAAAAATCCTTCCGTTTTTACTTTTTACCGAATTGAATTGTATTCGGATATAAAGTCGGATATCGAAGATCGGAGACCGAATTTAGCCTTCGGTCAGGGTCGACTAATAATATGAACTGACCCAATTTAACAAATCAAGATATATATTTGTATCGTGGCTATATCCAAACATGGAATGAAGTGACCCAATTTCACGATAGCCTTACTTGTTATACACTCCACGAGAGTATTATGTCTTTTTGCATTTGTTTGTAACACCTAAAATAAAACGAGTCCATCGTTTATAATACAGATCGGCTTAGAATCACTTTCTGAGTCGATTTAGCAATGTCCTGCTTAACACCTTGTAATCTAACTAGAAACACCTGTGGCAAAAGCTGGTTAGATCAGATTTAGATATAACCCCCATACAAATTTCGCCTCCCGATTTGACTTTTTCCGCTCTAGATACCACATGTTGTACCCGATTTTCTTTAAAATTAGCACATCTTATAATCCAACTAAAAACACCTATGGTGAAAGTGACTAAGATCGGTTCAGATTTATATATTATTTTTTTATATATATACAAATGTTGTTCCCAGATGATTAACCGATTTTGACCAAACTTTACATATTATATTTCACCTATAAACATACAAGTGGATCACATCGTTCCATGTTTCAATATAACCCCCTACAGATGTCCTTTCCTATTTAACATTTTTTGCCAAACACGTACATTTACAGGATACAAAAAAACTTAACGATTTCACTTTTTTGCAGAATTGAATTGTAATAGGATAGAAAGTGGAGTGTATCATATAGTCGGCTCCGTCCGACTTTAGGCTTTCCTTGCTTGTTTTTTCTTAGTACTTGACCCACTGTAAAAAAAATGTCAGGGCAGCTGGTCTATAAGTTTATTCAACAAAAATGGTCTACTCAACATACCCATCCTTTATTTTGTTCCAATGAAAAAATCTTAATTTATTGGACAGTGTTATTTATATTAAATATTTTTAATTTCGACAGTAATCATATTTATAATTCTTGTACAGTAAGTGTCTTACTGACACTATCACCTTAATAATAACATTTAAAAAATCGAAGGTGTTTTTTCGTTTATAAAAGAATTAGAAAACATATAAGAAAAAAATTGACATGGTCGAAATCATGATCGTGGCAGTCTGCAGCCAAGTAATAAATGTCACCATGCCATTTGTAAATAAATTTGCTTTCTATTAAATATAGATGCAAAATGGTCTTGAGCCAGGACAATATCCCAGTTCAAAACAAAATATATATTTTTTAAGATTTGACAAATTTCTGTTAAACTAGAAGCTATTTCCTTGAAATTAGAGAAAACTTTTTTTAATGATCAACCCTATGGCTACAATTTCTTATTTTTTGAAATTCGGGTAATTCGGCTTTATTCGTCATTTAGAAAAGTAGATATTTGAAATTTTTCATCAAAATTGGAAAGAAGATCCAAAATTTGTATGACCACTTCTCATCGAATTTTAAATTTATTAAATTTATTCCCATTTTTGTGATCAAACAGAGTGTATTTTTAAAAACATTGTAATAGTAAGAACGTAACACAGTCCTAAACTATTTCGTGTGACACTCACTGTATGTATGCATGGCGATATACTAACATTCGATGTTATTTTTTGTTGTTGTTATTGATTGATTGATGTATGACTCTTTTGGCACATTTACTATGTAATAACCATTTTCTCATGGCTGGACGGACTAGTGCTGTTGCTGTTACTCTTTTTTTTCGTAGCCGTTGCCATTGGCCTTACTATTGTAGCTGTTGCCATGACCATTGCTGTTGCCTCCGTTCAACTGGCAACATCTGGCCATTTAGATAATGTAGAAATAATAGAGCTTTTCTAGTTGGAGTTGAATTTAAGTCGCTTTTATGGCAAAATTAAATTGGTTTCTCTGTGTCTTGTGTTTTTTCCGGTGTGTCCTGTTTTTGCTTCCTTTTCCTTTCTTTTGCTTGCTAAAAGGACATTTCGTGTTGTCGAATCTTCTTATTCGATTGATTTTAACACCTGCGTTCATTTGAGAAAATTGGTTTTTCCTTTTCAGTTGAGATTTGTGCAGGAAAGTAAAACTAATGTCTCATCGATTACCCCCAATAAACCTTTATAATGTTCAACGACCTTCATCACAATGTTTGTCTCCACCTTTTTGTGATACTTTATTGGGCAGCGTTTTTTTCTTTCTATTTTTTGGTTTCTTCCTCCTCGCATCCAACCCAACAGCATCCCTTTTCGTTCATTTTCATTTGGCACAAGCCATGCATATACTTAAGAAACCTAAGGAGTTTTCGGTATGAAAGTGCGGGTGTAGTAGGGGATTATACCTTAACTATGGCTGAGGAACTTAACTATTAGCATCAGTCCGGAAATTAGCTAGCTATTGAGCAGTAACTAATAAATTCGTTTCGATGAGAGGCTTTAAGTTTTCGAGGATATTAAAGGATAAATGATATATTGCACTTTTGTTAACAAGTCTCTAAAAGGACATACCTTCTTTTCAAAGTATATTAAAGAAGTGATTTGATGCTGACCAATGATTAGAGTGGCATAGAGAAAAAAAAAACTATAGTTTAATTCAGATAGTTTAAAGATCTCTCAAATCTGTTTAAATTTTAATATTTCAACATGTTTGTAATTGCTCTTAGTTGTCGTATAGCGGAAACCGATCCATATAAAGGCATTATTATGGATAGTATGTGACATGAAATTTACGTCCCCATTTGTACTATAACTTGTCAGCAATTATAGGCCAATTTCTCAATTAGCCATTGTTGCAAAGTTATTCGAACACTAAGTCTATGGTAAGTTATTCTCTTCTGCTTGCCGATTTTTATCTGAATCTCAACATGGATTTATGAAAAATCGTTCAACGACATCTAATCTATTAGTTTTTACTAATTACTATATTAATAGCATTGAATTGGGTCACCAAGTTGATACAATTTACTTCGATTTTTGTAAAGCGTTTGACAAGGTTCCGCATAATATACTTCTCTTGAAGTTAGCAAAAATTAGGTTTCCACCAGCCCTGGTCAAGTGGTTTAGGTCATATTTAAGTGAAAGAAAGTTTTTTTGTGGCTATTGATAATGCGATATCGGCTATATATCTAGTCACGTCGGGTATTCCTCAAGGGAGTATTTTGGGTCCCCTTCTTTTTAACATTTTTATTAATGATATAAGTTCTAGCTTCAAGTATTCTAATTATCTAATTTATGCGGATGACATTAAACTGTTTTCTAAAACTTCTCTTCGTCTTGATAGCTTGGTCTGAATTGAATCATTTACCTTTAAACTTTGCGAATTGTTTGCATCTCCCGTTTGGTAGGCGTACGAATTTGCTAAATACAAGTTATTGTATTAAAAATCATGTTGTGCAGAAGGTTAGTATTATCTTAGACTTAGGAGTTGTTTTCGATTTTAAATTGGATTTCAATTTGCATATTGATTTCATAATGCCTAAAGCATATACTGTGCTTGCGTTTATAAGAAGAAATAGTAAATAATTCTCTAATCCCTATACTCGTAAATTGTTGTATACAACATTTGTCAGGTCTAAATTAGAATATGGTTCTATGGTATGGAAACCGTGTTATGATATTTACTGTAATCGCATTGAGAGGTTACAGAAAAAATTTATTAAATTTGCTTTAGTTTCTGTGCCATTTGTCAATCGCGTACCGACGTATGAAGCTATGTGTCGACTAATTCATTTGGAGTCTTTATCAAGTCGTAGATCAAAGAGCGTAATTTTATTTCTGTAAACGTAGGTGTAAGAGTTTTCTAAATAGTCGAATTCCAGCCGTGATAAAATATTTTAAATAACACATAAACACTACCTTTTTTACCATAAAAGTTACTTATAGGGAAGTGGTAGCAATACCACTATTTCCATTCGACCTTAAAGGGTGCAGGGGGGCCAAAATCACCCCGAAAGTTTGCCAGACAGGAATTTTTTTCTCATAATGTAAGAGATTGGGCCGTTTTACTTATAGCGAAATTCGAAATTCGTTGCTGGCCCGGACTTTGACCCTGTCTGGCACACACTTTAGTCTGGCTGCTTGGTTTGTTACTCGCAGGGGTAAGAGCTTTCATACATATAAATGCCAGCCATGATAAATGGTGTAAATACTACCCATTTGTTGCGACCTTCAAAGTTGCAGGGGGCCAAAGTCACGCCTGAAGGTTTGCTAGACATGCATTTTTTTCTTTCCAAAAATAAAGGAACATATCTTTAAAGTTGCTGGCTCCCGGACTACAATTTTCATTATGACTTGAAATTTTATCAGGCCTTTACAATTGTTTTATAAATGTAGAAGTGCTTTTTAAATTCCATACAGATGCTCTCTGAGTGTGAGGATATATATAAGTCGAAAAGTAAAAGTAAAAAGTAAAATTTTTATTATTTTAGTATATCCCCACCTCCAGGATGGGGTTATACTATCTTTGTCATTCCATATTCTTGATCGTCATAAAATTCTAAGAAAAATTACCGTCCGTCTGTTGAATGCATCTAAACGAAAGGAGCTAGGACGTCCTAATTTTCCATAAATGCGTCTCATAGTCGTAGATCGGTTAGGATTGAAACTGGTCGAAATCGGCCTAAAGGGAAACTTTTTTCCCTCACAAGGACTAAAAATATTTTAAGGATATTTTTTCAATATGTCTGCTTGTAAAGGGTGATTTTTTAAAATCATAGGAAAGTTAAAAAACACATAAAATTCAGAGAAATGCATGAAATTTTTATTTGAATCGATAGTACGGTCCATATAATTTATTGTTTGAAGATTGTTTCATGCAAATGTTGACCTTCACTGCGACTCAAATTGTCCATCCCCTTAGTCCAATTTTCGCATTTCCACGTTTTTGAGTAACAGTGGCCCAATTGTTGCGAACGGCGACGAATCGATAATTGATGGTCATCATTAACACTGGCCGATACAGCTGCGATATTTTCTTCAGTTCGTAAGCGTGTTGGTGGTTTAATGTCCAACAATGTAAATTTGGTGCAAAATTTAGTCACAATAGTCCGAATAGCCGCTTCAGTGGGTCGATTAAACTGACCATAAAATGAAAGAAGCGCGCGATGAACTTTCTTAACAGAGGACGCATTTTAATAATAAAATTCAATAATTTGCAAGCGTTGTTCGTTTGTAAGACGATTCACGGTTAAATTATAAACCAAACAGAAGATAAACCAGTGTTCCCAAAAAGATAATAGCTAAAAAATCACCCTTTACTTACTTGATATCGGGTATGCTCATTCCGCCTATAACAAAAACGTGCACCATAAAGTGATTCTTATTCGTAGGAGGTGAAATAGGGCAAAATGGGATGAAAATGGTACCTATTAAACGACAACAGCTAGAAACACGAAATTCGGTGTGTACTTTCCTCTAATTGAGTAGAGCCATAATATAAAAATATTTTTCCAAATTCTTAATTTTAAGTGGTAAAATGGGAATAGAGGGATAAAAGTGGTACCAACCAAACGGCTGCACTTAGAATAATGAAATTCGGTGTATACATTCCTCTGATTTCGCAGACTCGTAAAATAAACGATTTTTTCGGGGTTAAAGTGGAAAAAGGGAATACAAATAGTACCAACCAAATGACCGCAGCTAGAGTCATGAAATTCGGAGTATACATTCCCCTGACTGCGTAGAACACAAAATAAAAGGTTTTTTCCAAATTCGTACTTTCATGGGACAGAATGGGTACATAGGGATAAAAATATTACTTACTAAACGACTACAGCTAGAATGATGATTGCGTAGACACGCAAAATAAAGAGATCGTCGGTCGTACTCTTAAGGGAGTAAAATAGAAAAAATGGGGACAAAAATGGTACCAACCAAATGGCCGCAGCTAGGATCATGTAATTCGTTGTATACATTCCTCTGACTGCATACACACGCAAAATAAAAAGATTTTTCCAAATTCGTACTTTTTACTTTTACGGCAACAATTAGTTGAATCATGAAGTTAGGTTATTTTGCACTATGTACGTGAGATAATGTATTTTCAAAATTTGACCTTTGGAATTAAAATAGAATGGAAATACAATCAACTGAAACACCCACTATCTACCAATATTTATGGTATTTAAGCTTTTTGGAAATACAAATATAAGAATATTTATTTTTTGAATTGACTTGAAGTATTATTTCGGTATGTAAACGCCTTAAAAGCGTGGTTTGAAATAATATAAAATACTTTATTTATTTATAAAATTATTTTTTTTAATGTATTACAAATGTATTTGTTTTGGCTTGGCTATATTAAAACAATTTATATTTTCCTGTAATATTACTGCACTTCTACGAAAATCGACAGCCTCTGTCGAATGCAATCCATGGTGGAGGGTATATAAAGTTCGGCCCGGCCGAACTCAACGCTGTTTTTACTTGTTCCATGTTGACCATAAAAAAATTAGTATCTCCTATTTTCCGCTTATACGCAGTCATTCGAGTGCAAATAGTGAATATCATGATTCTACAGCCGTTTGATTGTAGCCAAATTTAATTCCATTTATTTTTATTTCGCATATTCACAGTCAGATGAATGTACACTCCGAATTTCATGATTTTAACTTCAGCGGTTTGATAGGTACCATTATTATCCCTCTTTTTCAATTGTATCATTTAAAAGTATGAATTTTGAAAAATTTCTCTATTTTATGTGATTAGAGGGTTGTACAATGTACATTCCATATTTTATGTTTCTAGGTATTATCTTATGATTGGTACCCGCTAAAACGTGCATTTTCTTTTTGTTGCTTTTACGTTACAATGTGCGCAACAAATTTCAAGTGCATATTAAGTAGAAATTAAACTAGTAAATCAAAAAAAAAAATTTTTCAAATCCATGCTTTATGCAAGCAGAATTCTATTGGGCCTAGAAATTCTTTTTTAGTTATCTTTTGTAGAAGGAAAAATTACTGCGTTATCAGGAGCAGAAAAATTAGATTTTTAATTTGTGGTTTGTATGGGAGGTACCACGCCCCTTTGTACAATCCCGCCCATATTTGCAGCAGCACTTACAACATGCACACCAAACCGACGTACCAAATTTTGTTTAAATACCGTTATCAGGAGCAGAAATAATAGATTTTTAATTTGTGGTTTGTATGGGAGGTACCACGCCCCTTTGTCCAATTGGTCAAATTTTTCCATTTCCTTGTATTGTCATCGAAAATGATTAAGTGTGCAAAATTTGAGCAAAATTGGTTGAGAAAAAAGCTTTCAAAAATTGATTTCAAATTTTGTGGCACACAAACATATATAGAAAGTAACCTTATATAAAGCATGGAAAAAAAATGCTTAAATATTCTAAATATTAGAGAGTACATTCAGTTCTTGTTAGGGGAAAAAATTTCCCTCTGGGCCGATTTCGCCCACTTTCAATCCCAACCATAAGACACATTTAGGGAAAATTTGAACCTCCTAGCTCATTTCTTTCGGCCGCTGTCGTGCTTTCAACAGACAAAGTGCAAAAAGATGTCTGAATTATAAAGAGTGATTTTTTTGAGGTTAGGATTTTCATGCATTAGTATTTGACAGATCACGTGGGATTTCAGACATGGTGTCAAAGAGAAAGATGCTCAGTATGCTTTGACATTTCATCATGAATCGTCTTACAAACGAACAACGCTTGCAAATTATTTAATTTTATTATCAAAATGCGTGCTCTGTTAAGAAAGTTCATTGCGCGCTTCCATTTTATGGTCAGTTTAATCGACCCACTGAAGCGGCTATTCGGGCTATTGTGACTAAATTTCGCACCAAATTTACTTTGTTGGACATTAAACCACCAACACGCTTACGTAGAGTGCGAACTGAAGAAAATATCGCAGCTGTATCGGCCAGTGTTAATGATGACCACCAATTTTCGATTCGTCGCCGTTCGCACCAATTGGGTCACTGTTACTCAAAAACGTGGAAATGCCAAAATTGGACTAAGCGGATGGACTACCTAAGACGCAGCCGCGGTCAACATTTAAATGAAATTATCTTCAAAAAGTAAATGTCATGGACCAATCTAACGTTTCAAATAAAGAACCGATGAGATTTTGCAAATTTTATGCGTTTTTTTTTTTAAAAAAGTTATCAAGCTCTTAAAAAATCACCCTTTATATTAAGTAACTTTTTAAAGTTATTTGGAAGAACGTATGTGACCTAATAAGTTTAATAAAATTGTTTTCTTTTGAAGTTTATATTTTTTCTATTTTTGATATACAGTTGAACTTCGATTAACCGTGACTCTATTAACCGTGAAGCTGAGTGGTTGATTTTTTACCTCTATTAACCGTGATTTACCTCTATTATCCGTGATGCACATGTCCATACGACTGCTTGTTTGTTTTTTTCGTATAATACACACACATCTCTCATATTAAAATTTCCCTTTTTCATGAAAGTGTAATTTTCATATCAAATTTCATATTCATCCATCAGTCTGAAATTTGATCTGTCAAGACGTGTTTTCCTTACATCATGCCACCGTCAAAAACTAAATCCGCGAAAAGAGCAAGAAAGGTTCTTTCAATTAAAGAAAAAAATGGAGCTGATTAATGAATACTCAAAACGTAAAGTACCTTTTAAAATGTTGTCTGAAAAATATGGGGTTGGCATTCAAACTGTATCCGATTTAATAAAAAACAAAGATCGGATTTTAAAATTTTGCCCCCGATACTGATTCAATGCTTGGCCTTAAACACAGATATACACTAAAAACATTCAAAAATCCAAAAGTTGATTTCGCAACATATGAATGGTTTCGGCAAGAAAGATTTAAGGGAACTCCAATTTCAGGTAAGTTAACTGAAATCGATATATTGTGTGAACTTAAACTGAAATTTGCTTCTGAACTTCAGGCGAAATGATTGTCGAAAAGGCAAAAATGTTCCATTTGAAGTTAAACATGAATTCAGAGTGCACTTACTCATTTGGTTGGTTGGATAAATTCAAAAAACGTCATGGAATCCGTCGACTGAAATCTACGGGAGAAAAGGAGTGTGCTGATTATGAGCCTGCTACGATGTTTGTGGACGACTTGGATGAAATCATTAAAAACGAACAACTTACAACTGAACAGATCTACAATGCAGACGAAACCAGTCTATTTTGGAGGTGTTTGCCTCAGAGTTCTTTCGCTAGTGGTAATGAATATTCTATTGAAGGGTACAAGGAATCCAAGGAGAGAATCACAGTGCTAGTTTGTTCAAATGCTGCAGGAACTCACAAGTGTAAATTGATGATAATAGGAAAAAGTGCCCATCCAAGAGCTTTAAAAAACGTTGAACACCTTCCTGTGATTTATAAATCTAATAAGAAAGCTTGGGTAACACAACAGCTATTTCTGGAGTGGTTTAATCAAAATTTTGTACCAGAATAAAATACTTTTACTATTAGACAACTGTCCAGCACACCCAGATGTAAATGCTATGATATCTGAAAACGTTACAGTAAAATATCTCCCACCAAATTGCACGTCCTTGATTCAGCCTATGGATCAAGGAGTAATTCGGAGCTTCAAATGTCACTACCGTAAACTGATCGTTCAAAAACTTGTTGGTGCTAATGACAGCCGTGAGTTCGTTAAATCTTTGAATATTAAGACAGCTTTGTGGGCAGCCGCAGCTTCGTGGGACTCTGTAACTCCACAAGTTTTAAAAAGAGTTTGGAATAACTTACTATCTCATAATGAAGATGCTCCAAATAGCCTTGTTGAGATACAAACAGATATAACCATACCCTCTGGATGTACGATTGATGCTGTCGAAAAGTGGATGGTGTGCGACTCTGATGTCGCTCCGTTTGCTATTATATCTCAAGACGAAATCGTAGACATGGTTACGCAAAGCCAAGAAGATGAGCTTGATTCAAATTCCGAGGAATCAGATGGAGGAAATGCGGACGAAACGCCTACATTGGCTCACGCAATAGAGGCTAGAAGTATTTTGTTAGGTTTTTTAGAAAACTTTAATTGTCCAAGTATTTCCGAACCAGATAAAATGCAAATATATCGCATACAAACTCATTTGTTGGAAGAACAATCAAAAGCTAAAAGCATAAGACAGACTTCCATACAAGATTTTTTTAAATAAATGTATGTATTCCTAGAGTTATGATAAGTTATTTATAGACGCAGATTTACATGTTTTTGTCAAAAATAAATAAAAATAATAAAATTTAAAAATAAATAAAAAATATAAAATTTTACCTCTTTTAACCGTGATTTTCGGTTATCCGTGATTAGCCCGGTCCCGAGCATCACGGTTAATCCAAGTTCAACTGTACTTTAATATATAACCTGACTGAAGCTTACTTACCTGTTTAGCTTGTATTTCAAACGCAGACATGGCTTGCGACGCAACGAACTGTCGCTGTGCTCGTTTTTATATTTTCTTTCCGACAAACTTTATGTGTACATTGAAAACTATTGGCAATTGCCAACTATCTAGATATGTAAACATGTCAATAGAGCGTGTAATAAAGTACTAGCAAATTTTTTAAACTTCTAATTAATTCCCACTCTAACGCCTTTGGCCAGCGGTCTGAGGACACGTGCACGCACACACACGTTTCGGAGCATGTAACTCAGCATTTAACCGACATCTATCTCGGCATCGATAGCAACAACAACAACAAAAACAAACTGAATGGGTTCTATCAGGCTATCTGGCAATCCTGTTTTCATGCCATGCACTTGAATAGAATTTCACCGAAAAGTTTACGGTTTTTGTTGTGTGTGTGTGTGGACAGTGTGTGGCAGTTTCCCAAAGAGTTTCTAATGGCTTACTTTCAACATTGGTTAGTTTTGTTTAATGCAAAGTTAATTTAAGGATTTCAGATTTCGGATTTCTTCCTTGAGCGTTACTCGCTCTCTACATACTCAGCAAACACACACACGAACGCACATGCATGGCACAGCCTGAACTTTACTTTTAGGCTGTGAAAGTTTTGTTTTTCCTTTTGTTTTGTTTGCCATCACTACTATCTGTGTGAAATAAATACAGAAGAAAAAAAATAAGATTGAAAGTCCCTCATACTCATCATATAACCATGAGGTCTTCCCCTCACACCGCACACACCGCCATCCTTGCAAGTCTACTACGATGAGAGTGTGGGTATCGGTGTATTTGTATCCCTGAAAAGGATTTCCGTTCGTTTTTCTTAAGTTAGTTTGTCAACAGATGTTGGTTTTAGTTGTTCGTGTCGTGTTTGGCATCTTCAGCAGTTGTTGTTGTTGCTGTTGTTGTTAGGATTCCTTGAACGTACGAACGACTGACTTTTGGCCAAAAGTTCCGTCATCGTTTGCGTGCAACCGTAGACACACTCGTCCTTAAACACACACACCCACACAAACATATAAACTTCCGCAGACAGCCAAGTACACGTACATAGTCTCTCTGTGTGTGTTTTTATGTTTTCATTGTATGTATGTCTGTGCATGTATGTGTGTATGTATTTGAACATGCCAAATGTATGCAAATTATATTGAAAAGTTCCTTTTTCTTTTAATTTTCTCTCTCGTTCTCGTTCGTTTTGTATTTGCTGTTGTTGGTTTTGCCTTATGACTTTCATATAGTAAAAGAAAATGACTTTTTAATTTAATTACAAAATGATTAGTTTTATTTTTCATTCACCAAAGATAAGGCCCGAAAATAAACATGTCTTCGCAAGACTTTCTTGGGTGACATTCACTAAAGTTTTTGAAGGTTCGGTTTTGCATCGCCATACATACTTACATACGACATTATGTCTTCCAGGTCACGCCAGAAATCTACAAATTCTAGTTAGTTATTCTTGTAATGAAATAAAGCAAAGCAGCTAACGTAAATTTCTGTTTTCCGGAAAAACTTCATTGATGTTGTTGTAGCAAGATAAGGAGGGGCATTAATTTTAAAACATTTCTGGTGAAACCATAATTTCACAGAATATCACAGCATGTAAATAAAAGAGATTTAGTCTGTCTGGAGCGAGTGGTATGAAATTATGTGTCATTATACTAAATATATTAGAAGGATGTCCTTCAAAGCAATGGTGAAAACAGTGAATGTAACGTTTTGTCGGTTGGTTTGACTTGTATGTTTTGAAATTATTCATTATTAAATGAAGTGGTTTGTTCAACTAGTAATATATTTTGTTATGTGAATGATATCAAGAATTTGCTTCGCAATAGAATTCTTAGTTTTTAGCTACATTGTTTTCTTTTCCTGGATTTTTCCATTTACAACAACATTCGAACATTCTCGTTAATTCTGATTTTATTTTTATCTAATAAAAAGGTGTTATATACCCTTCGCCATTTGTAACTTTCGGTACGTTCCCCTGCAAAAGTACTAATTTCAATTTTTTTTTCAATTTCTTTTAAATTCGGTAGTCCGGATTACGATCTTTTGTTGTTGCGACCATTTGTTGATTGAATACATTTTTTTTGTATTCGATTATCCTGACCGAAATTCATTGCAAAAGCATGGTTTTACTATTTTCAATATTTTATTTATTATTTTATATTTAACAATAAATTTCTACATATCATAGATACAGCTCAGTGGGCAACACGGAGGACAAGTTCATAAAAGACACGCGAACTTTCGCTAAAAATCGTATTAAGCTGCGAAACAATTACCCAAAATGTGAATATGAACATTAAAATTATTGATTTGAACTGGGATATTGTCCTAGCTTATTTTTTTACAACTAATCTTTAATTACAACTGAAATGTACAAAAAATGGACTGAATTAATAAAATTAATTAATATTAACGAAAATTACAAAAAAAAACAAACTTTTAATGTAAGCTTATTCTAAAATTACAAGGATAAGCTTATAGTAAGCGTACACATTTAATATTATCAAGAGGGATCCGTTTCGATTTGTCTACAATTGTTATACAAGCATTTTCAAATGGATTGTCAACTCTTTTTCAAGCTGGAGGCTTGTGTTGGTAAGCTTATTATAATATTATTCTCAAGTCATTTGGTATGTTGGGTGATCGGAATGTTAAACAATGGGGGTATGTCGCTTCCTTTCGGGTGTTACAAACAAATGCAGAAAACCATAATGAAAAAATACCCTTCTGGCCGCATTTTCATAAATGCAACGCTAAAAACTTTACTCTGTGAAGTCGGATTTGGACATACACCGGCTGAGAAAATCTTTAATCCCGGCCACGCCGAAAACCTTTATATGCCGCCGATGAGAAAATCTTTAATCATTATTAACATTTAGTTTTTTTGTCAACTATTTATATAATTCGTACGTCCAATTTCTGAAGAGTTTTCCTTGAAGTGTGTTTCGATCGGTTCACCCGCATTTAACGATCTTTCTAAACTATATCATTAATTTTTTCTTTCAGTCATTTCGAGTCGACCTTCATGTTATTTATAAATTGTGCTTTTTACGTCTTTCCTTTCTTACTTTCGTAGTATTTTCACCCAATTAATTGAATCGAAATATTATAATCTCTGCGATTGTTTGAATCGTAAATGGAATACTTACGCTTTCTGATTGCATTTAAAACATAAATAAAAAACTTACCTTTCTGATTGAATTTAAAAAAAACGTTCTCCAATTCAAGAAGCATTGAAACGGAAATCCAGATTACTCTGCATCCCATGACAATCCGTGTCCGTGATTTACACCGTCCAGTTGCCTACATGCCCCCCCCCCCCCCCCACACACACACACACATACCAATTTCGTTACTTTAATCATCTTCATCTTTTCAACAGGATACATTACATTAACTGTGTAGCTTAATGATCGCTGTGCTGCTGCTGGCAATCTGGCCGGAGGTATTACTGTCCTTCTACCGAATCGTCGTGCAGTAGCGACAACAACACCAGCAACCAACTCGACGAAAATGCTAATTGCATTTACTTACATTCATTTCTTCCTTTTTAATTATCTTAAGTTTCACATTGCACGCTGTTGTTCATTCATTCGGCTTATTACACAATACCAGCAATACAATGCAATAAAATAAAATAAAATAAAATACAATACCGTGCCAAATATTTCCATTGCACACAGTGATGGCCAAAAAGAAAACAACAGAATCTCTTTTAAGAAAGCAATAATTGCATTAGTTCAGCGGAATAAGGAGGTAATGTTTATTTTGCTGATTAAGTAAAACAATTTAAAAAAGGGAGAGTTATGATAAAGGCGGATACGGTGCCCTCACATACCTTTAATATCCTCTGGAAGAATCTTACAAAATATATAAAATAAAAATATATAAATTTTAAACTCGAAAGTAATGAAGATGACTGAAAATTTCAGTAAATCTTGTCAAAATTGGTTATAGTGTAGGTTCACAATGTGGCCAGAACTCAAATTTCGATTTGGGCCAATTTAAAGTGCTTTGTAAATATTTAACTTGTCGGAGGTAAGAACTACTCAATAAATATCGCACAACCCTCGTATATGCTTACATATGAGAGAGCACATCAGTAAATATTTTGAAAGCACCTTAGGGTGGGCCATGTAACATTTTAAAATTGAACTTCCGATTACTTTGACTTTGAAAGGTAGAATAACATTCATTTGTATACCCTCCACCTCCAGGATGGGGGTATACTAACTTTGTCATTTCGTTTGTAACACCTTGAAATATCGACCTGAAACCCTATAATTTTTGATCATCATAAATTTTTAAGACGATCTAGCCATGTCCGTCCGTCCGTCTGTTGAAAGCACGCTAGCATATAAACGAAAGGAGGAAGAACTTTTAAATTTTCCATAAATGCGTATTATAGTCGTAGATCGGTTGGGATTAAAATGGGTCCTATAATGTATATATATTTTTGATCATCATAAAATTCTAAGACGATCTAGCCATGTCCGTCTGTTGAAATCACGCTAGCATCTAAACGACAGGAGCTACGACGTCCAAATTTCCATAAATGCGTCTTATAGTCCATAAATGCGTCTTATATATATAGTTGGAATTGCAACTGGGTGAAATCGGTTCTAAAAGAAAAAAATTTCCATCGCAAGCACTGAAAATACCCACAATAACCCCTAATATTTTAGAGCATTTAAGCATGTTTTTTTATACACTCCACGAGAGTATTATGTGTTTGTGCATTTGTTTGTAACACGCAAAAGAAAGGGAGATAGACCCATTGTTAATTATACCGATCGACTTAGAATCACTTTTTGATTAGATTTAGCAATGTCCGTCTGTCTGTCCATCTACTCTTGTAATCACGATACAGGTCGCAATTGTAGACGGAGCCAAATGAAACTTTGCACAACGAAGTTTTTCGATACAAGGACGAACGCTATTTAATTTGAAGAAAATCAGTTCAGATTTAGTTATAGCCCCCATACGAATTTCACTCCCGATTTAACTCTTTCCAATCAAGATACCATATATTACAACAGATTTTCTTCAAAATTGGCAACACATCTTATAGTTCAACTAGAAACACCAGTGGTAAAAATATGTTAGATCGGTTCAGATTTATATATAGCTCCCATACAAATTTCGCCGCCGATTTGCCTTTTTCTGCTCTAGAAATCACAAATTTTACCAGATCTTCTTCAAATTTTGCAAAATACCTTATATTTCAACTAGAAACACCCATGGTGAAAATGGGTTAGATCGGTTCTGATATGTATATAGGTTCCATACAAATTTCGTTCCTGGCCTGGCTTTTTTCGCCCTAGAAACCACATATTTTACCAGATCTTCTTCAAATTTCGCAAAATATCTTATATTTCCACTAGAAACACCCATGGTGAAAATGGGTCAGATCGGATCAGATTTATATATAGCTGCCACACAAATTTCACTCCCGGTTTGACTTTTTCCGCTCTGGAAACCACATATTTTAATAGATTTTCTTCAAATCTTGCACCTTATATTTCAACTGGAAAAACCCATGGTGAGAATGGTGCAGATCGGTTCAGATTTATATATAGTTTCCATACAAATTTCGGTCCCGGGTATACTTTTTTCGCCCTAGAAACCACGTATTTTCACCGACCTTCTTCAAATTTGACACAACGCATTATATTTGAACTAGAGACAAATATGACCCACAGATCGGTTCAGATTTATATATAGCTCGCATACAAATTTCGCTCCCGATTTGACTCTTTCCGCTCTGGAAACCATATATTTTAACAGATCATCAAATTTGGCAAAATATTTATATTAAAGCTAGAAATACCTGTGGTGAAAATGGGTCAAATCGGTTCAGATTTATATATAACTCCCATATAAATTTCGCTCCCGGCTTGACTTTTTCCGCCCACCAAGTATTTTTTCAAATTTTTCATATCACGTTATACTTTAACTAGAAGCTCCTATGCTAAAAGTGGGTCACTTAGTTCCATATTTGTATATAGTCCCGATACAAGTATTCTTCTCGATTTGACAAAGTGGGTCAGGTCACATCACTGAATAGAATTGTATTCAGGTAGAAGTGGAGTGTATCATATAGTCGGCCCCGCCCGACTTTTGCCTTTCCTTACTTGTTTCAATATGTCTGCTTGTACTTACTTGATATTGGGTATGCACATTCTCCCTAAAACAAAAACGTGCATAAAGTGATTCTTATTGGTGGTACCCCCTTTTCCCGCTTACCATTTAAAAGTACAAATTTCGATTTGATTTTACGTTTCTAAGCTTTGTTACAATTTTATCCCATTTATCCCTTAAAAGTACAAATTTCGAAAAATTCCTCCTTATCAGTGATCTGCGCTGTAAAACGAATATACACACCGAATTTCATTATTGTACCGTCATCCTTGTTGTTGGTACATTTTTGATCCTCCTTTCCCGTCATCCCTGTAAAATTACGAACTTAAAAAAATTTATTATTTATTATTTTCTTGGTCGCAGTCGTGCTATAAAAGTAATGCCCGTTCCGATTTTCAAGTTTCTAGGCCCAACCGTTTGACGTGGGCTATGGTACAAATTTTATCCCATTTAATCCCTTAAAAGTACAAATTTCGATGTCTTATTATCAGTGATTTGCGCTGTAAAGCGAATATACATACCGAATATCATAATTGTAGCGTCATCTGTGATGTTGGTACCTTTTTTTACCCACCTTTTCCCTGTTTACCCTTTAAAAGTACGAATTTCATAAAATTCTTGGGATGCATTCATGCCGCAAGAGGAATACAAATACCAAATTTCAAGATTCTAGGCCCAGTCGCGGTGGTACCGTTTTTACCCCTTAAAAGTACGAATTTCGAAAAATCCCGTCTTATCACACCTCTACACTGTAAGAGAAATGTACATACCAAATTTCATGATTATTGCTCTAGCCCTTTGGTCTGGGGAGTGATCAGTCAGTCACTCACTCAGTCACTCAATCACGCAACTCTTATATATATATAGTGTGTTAAATGGCAAAGTTCAATCTTTCAAATAAAACCAGAAAGTTGAATTTAAAATGTTAAATGATCCACTCTATATTTACGGTAGATTTACACATTTTCTTTATTATTTTCGTATATATGTTTTATGAAATGGAATATTTAGGGTATATCGAAAGGAATATTCAAGACCAATGCCCTCCAAATGGTATTATGTATTTGTATATTTGATTGTAAGTTCCAAAAGGAAGCAAATTTCGCTCGAATCGATTTAGCCATGCCCGTCTCTCCAGCAATAACCCTTAAATATTTTTACAAAAAATATCAGCGATTTTTGGCACTCTACAGGTCGCAATTGTTGTCCGATTGTCACGAAACTTGGCATTTATTTTTTCTGGCCAAGGACCATCGGTATTGAATTTGGAGGAAATCGGTTCAGATTTAGATATAGCCCCCATACAAATGTCGCTCCCGATTTGACATTTCCCGCTCTAGAAACCACATATTGTACCCGATTTTATTTAAATTTGGCAGAACATCTTATAATCCAACTAGAAACACGTATGCAAAAATTGGGTAAGATCGGTTCAGATTTAGATATAGCCCCCCTACAAATGTCGCTCCCTATTTCACCTTTTCCGCTTTAGAAACCACATATTGTACCCGATTTTCTTTAAAATTGGCACAACATTTTATAATCGAACTAAAAACACCTATGCTGAAAGTGGGTATGATCGGTTCAGATTTAGATATAGGCCCCATAAAAATGTCACTCCCGATTTGACTTTTTCCGCTCTAAAATCCACATAGTGTAGCCGTTTTTCTTTAAAATTGGCACAACATCTTATAATCCAACTAAAAACCTATGGTCAAAGTGAGTAAGATCGGTTCAGATTTAGATATAGCCCTCATACAAATGTTGCTCCCGAATGTTTAACCGATTTTGGCCAAATTTTACATATTATATTTCACCAATAAACAGACATGGTGAAAGCGGGTCACATCGTTCCAGGTTTCAATATACCCCCATACAAATGTCCTTTCCGATTTAATATTTTTTGTCAAACACATACATTTACAGGATGCAAAAATCTTTCCCGATTTCAATTTTTTACCGAATTGAATTGCAATGAGAATTGTTTGGGTGATGCCCATATGTCCATACTTTGGTTAACTACTGTATAATTTGTATTTGTCTGTCGGACAATTGGATCAATTACCATATTATTTACCATATTCGTAAATTTTGACTAAAGATGAATTTATAGCATATAAATTATATGAATATAATTTATATAATTTGTATGAACTACATAAAATTGCTCCCATGAAATACCTGGGTTTAGTAAACAAAACGAGGTACATACGCAGCGTAGGGTATTATATAGTCGGCCCAGGCCGACTTTAGTCTTTCCTTACTTGTTAGTAGTGGCGTAGTTTCTGCTTGTCAAATGTGAAAGAATAAAATCTTCAAAAAGTGACAGCTACCGAAATACCTGGTGATTCAAAATAACACCTCTTGTTGCGAAAACCTGTATTTGAAGGGCAATGAATTCGATAGCATTTACATCAACAATGCAGATAATTGGTGATAATTGATAATATCGTAACTGATATGATTGACCTTGTTGCAGATATATATGCGTAATGGGTTCGTGGATTCCGTATGTATATTTATATGTGTATATGTATATATGTATATTTATATTTATGAAGCAAGATAGACATTTTCACACGCTCCACTACGATTTCAGTTATCAAACATGAAACTTCCCTGGTGGTGTCATATTCACTATCTTATGTGGATTATGTGTATTAGGCCGACTCGCGGTCCATACAAATGGAAAAAGTGACCTCACGAAAATAATGTCTGGATTGCTTAATGATGGTTTGCAAAATATTTAGTTCCTGTGAGCTAAACACGCCTGAAAATACTACTAAAAATCACGTTTCTTCCGTGTAATTTTTTTTAATTAATTTTTGTATTTTCCTCTCTTAAATTACACTGTGCAACATTTTTGAAGTCATTTCAAAATAACCATATACGGACACCGCTACATGATAAAAGACCAAAAAAAAAAGACCCGTGTTTTTTTTTCCCCCAAAGTCATGCACTTTTTTTATGGGCCCCCAGAGATTTGAGGCCTCGGTGTAATTTTTGGAAAAAAGTGATCATATTCTCAGGCTCATATCTTGCAAACCGTTCGGAATTTTGATTTATAGTTTGATTTGTAAAGGGTGATTTTTTAAGAGCTTGATAACTTTTTTTTAAAAAAAAACGCATAAAATTTGCAAAATCTCATCGGTTCTTTATTTGAAACGTTAGATTGGTCCATGACATTTACTTTTTGAAGATAATTTCATTTAAATGTTGACCGCGGCTGCGTCTTAGGTGGTCCATCCGCTTAGTCCAATTTTGGCATTTCCAAGTTTTTGAGTAACAGAGACCCAATTGGTGCGAACGGCGACGAATCGAAAATTGGTGGTCATCATTAACACTGGCCGATACAGCTGCGATATTTTCTTCAGTTCGCACTCTACGTAAGCGTGTTGGTGGTTTAATGTCCAACAATGTAAATTTGGTGCGAAATTTAGTCACAATAGCCCGAATAGCCGCTTCAGTGGGTCGATTAAACTGACCATAAAATGGAAGCGCGCAATGAACTTTCTTAACAGAGCACGCATTTTGATAATAAAATTCAATAATTTGCAAGCGTTGTTCGTTTGTAAGACGATTCATGATGAAATGTCAAAGCATACTGAGCATCTTTCTCTTTGACACCATGTCTGAAATCCCACGTGATCTGTCAAATACTAATGCATGAAAATCCTAACCTCAAAAAAATCACTCTTTAGTTGATTGTTTCCCTGAATTTTCAACGGTTTGCTACCTATGGACCTGAACAGGGGAAAAAAGGTTAAAAAAAATCGAATTTTTTTAAGTTTTTTGCGATTTTGACCATGAAGATGAAGTTTTTTGATTTTATATGTTCACAATTTTTGTTCTTTATGACAAGAGCTAGAACTTTGCCTCAGAGAGTAAATCAAAATTCCGAACGGTTTGCAAGATATGAGCCTGAGAATATGATCACTTTTTTCCAAAAATTACACCGAGGCCTCAAATCTCTGGGGGCCCATAAAAAAAGTGCATGACTTTGGGGGAAAAAAAACACGGGTCTTTTTTTTTTGGTCTTTTATCATGTAGCGGTGTCCGTATATGGTTATTTTTTTTCGTGTTGCACTGTGTTATAGACGCTTGAAGGCATTTTAACTATAAAGTTTGATTCTTGTACTGGTGAATTATTGTATATTTTTAGTACTTTGTGTCTTTTCTTAGTGCCAACTGATGCTTTTTTTCATGATGCCTAAATGATGAGCATCGAAGGGATTTCACGCCGCAGCGTACATTTTTGTAATAAGAGTTCGCAAATGTTGGCTCTGCAAAATAATCTCCTGTATTAAAAATTGAGTCAGTGACGTCATTTTTTGTCGATATTCATCATGCCGCAAATGTTTTCTTCCATACACATCGATCCGGTCTAGTATATAATATAATATCCGAGATGTTCAATTTTATATGACTCTGCCGCATACATCGTGCTGAATTTAAACAACCTAACTAGCGGAGTTAACCACATCATAACCTCAAATCGTTCATGTAGATTATACATTGTAGTGATCGATGTGTGGAATGTAGCGCCGAGTTGAACGATATGGATGTGGACTCACACGCCAACCACATCCATATAGTTCAATTCTGATCAATAGAATTTATTTATATATTAATCTATCGCCGTTGACGATGATGACTTCTCCAACGCACAATGATTCAAAATTGATTTTTTGGAAATAATTGTGTAACTTTAGAGTGGAATAGGATATCCTAAAGAAATTTTACAAGCCTAGAGCAATTGTGTTTTCCAGATGATTTCTAATATTTTGATCCAAATTTTGAAGCGATTGCATAAAGTACAATAATGAACCGACTGCATAGCGTTCTTTATATTTAATTCTTTATACATTTAATAATACCTTTTCCTTGATCATATTCTCAGGCTCATATCTTGCAAACCGTTCGGAATTTTGATTTATAGTTTGATTTGTAAAGGGTGATTTTTTAAGAGCTTGATAACTTTTTTTTAAAAAAAAACGCATAAAATTTGCAAAATCTCATCGGTTCTTTATTTGAAACGTTAGATTGGTCCATGACATTTACTTTTTGAAGATAATTTCATTTAAATGTTGACCGCGGCTGCGTCTTAGGTGGTCCATCCGCTTAGTCCAATTTTGGCATTTCCAAGTTTTTGAGTAACAGAGACCCAATTGGTGCGAACGGCGACGAATCGAAAATTGGTGGTCATCATTAACACTGGCCGATACAGCTGCGATATTTTCTTCAGTTCGCACTCTACGTAAGCGTGTTGGTGGTTTAATGTCCAACAATGTAAATTTGGTGCGAAATTTAGTCACAATAGCCCGAATAGCCGCTTCAGTGGGTCGATTAAACTGACCATAAAATGGAAGCGCGCAATGAACTTTCTTAACAGAGCACGCATTTTGATAATAAAATTCAATAATTTGCAAGCGTTGTTCGTTTGTAAGACGATTCATGATGAAATGTCAAAGCATACTGAGCATCTTTCTCTTTGACACCATGTCTGAAATCCCACGTGATCTGTCAAATACTAATGCATGAAAATCCTAACCTCAAAAAAATCACTCTTTAGTTGATTGTTTCCCTGAATTTTCAACGGTTTGCTACCTATGGACCTGAACAGGGGAAAAAAGGTTAAAAAAAATCGAATTTTTTTAAGTTTTTTGCGATTTTGACGTTGAAGATGAAGTTTTTTGATTTTATATGTTCACAATTTTTGTTCTTTATGACAAGAGCTAGAACTTTGCCTCAGAGAGTAAATCAAAATTCCGAACGGTTTGCAAGATATGAGCCTGAGAATATGATCACTTTTTTCCAAAAATTACACCGAGGCCTCAAATCTCTGGGGGCCCATAAAAAAAGTGCATGACTTTGGGGGAAAAAAAACACGGGTCTTTTTTTTTGGTCTTTTATCATGTAGCGGTGTCCGTATATGGTTATTTTTTTTCGTGTTGCACTGTGTTATAGACGCTTGAAGGCATTTTAACTATAAAGTTTGATTCTTGTACTGGTGAATTATTGTATATTTTTAGTACTTTGTGTCTTTTCTTAGTGCCAACTGATGCTTTTTTTCATGATGCCTAAATGATGAGCATCGAAGGGATTTCACGCCGCAGCGTACATTTTTGTAATAAGAGTTCGCAAATGTTGGCTCTGCAAAATAATCTCCTGTATTAAAAATTGAGTCAGTGACGTCATTTTTTGTCGATATTCATCATGCCGCAAATGTTTTCTTCCATACACATCGATCCGGTCTAGTATATAATATAATATCCGAGATGTTCAATTTTATATGACTCTGCCGCATACATCGTGCTGAATTTAAACAACCTAACTAGCGGAGTTAACCACATCATAACCTCAAATCGTTCATGTAGATTATACATTGTAGTGATCGATGTGTGGAATGTAGCGCCGAGTTGAACGATATGGATGTGGACTCACACGCCAACCACATCCATATAGTTCAATTCTGATCAATAGAATTTATTTATATATTAATCTATCGCCGTTGACGATGATGACTTCTCCAACGCACAATGATTCAAAATTGATTTTTTGGAAATAATTGTGTAACTTTAGAGTGGAATAGGATATCCTAAAGAAATTTTACAAGCCTAGAGCAATTGTGTTTTCCAGATGATTTCTAATATTTTGATCCAAATTTTGAAGCGATTGCATAAAGTACAATAATGAACCGACTGCATAGTGTTCTTTATATTTAATTCTTTACATTTAATAATACCTTTAAAAACAGTGGTTTCAAGTGTTATCTTATCTCAAAAAGTTTAAGATATTTTTGAGTAACAATAGATGTATTTTTTAGCGAGGTTGGTTTCCAGTCGCTGAATGTGTGATTTCATTGTTCTCCCGATTTTTTAGTTATTTATATTATTGGATTGTTTATAAAAATTGGAAAAGTCGGCGCAGATGTGTTACTTTCATCAGAAGTTACACACTACAGAACAGGTTTGACAGATACATTTTTTCCTGGTCTTCAAAATTGTTATGAAAAATCCTCAAAATATATAAAAGTTGTTTTATTTCAAAGAATTTCACCAAAAAAAAACACAATTTATGAATGATTTGTTGATTTGTCAACAATCATGGAAAATCTTTGTCCCCAAAAATAGTCATGAAAATCCCAATAATAAAAAAGTTGTTTTATTTTAAAGAATTCGATCAAAACAAAAACGATTTATGAATAATCATCAACAATCTGGGAATATTTTGATCATCCTATGTCGTGAACAAGCTCCATCCCAGCAAAAACTCTCATTACCAAGTAATGTGGGGAATAAGGCGAAACCAAAAACCTTCACTACTTATTTTTCGGATCCGTTTCTAATTATTTTTATAAAGGGATTGTAAAAAGATAAGTACTTCCACGCACGCTTACAAAAAGTTGAGAAATAAGTACTTCCACGCACGCTTACGAAAAGTTAATAAATAAGTACTTCTAAACGAGTTCTTGTAAAATTTCCTTTGAACAAATTGGGTGTATGATTTTGGCTATGACATACATACAATATTTTTGAATGATTGGAAATAGGGACAATACATATAAAGCAAACTAAGAACACCAAATATCGCGATGTGTCGTATGATATCTTGTTTGAAGAAAGAGAATGATGACAGGAGTTTGTTGCGTCATTAATTAATACTTTATAAAAAATTAATTTCAATGATCTTTTTTGTCGATATCTTCCTTTTTTATATCTTTATTATAATTTCTTTTCTTTAAAATCAAATACTAAATATTTTCGAATATCCCCACAAAACAAAAAAATATTTTATGAAACCTCCGCAAAAATCCCCTGTCCCTATATTTTTTGTCCTTTTGACGTTCCAAAATCCTCATGGTTGGGGACAAATCCTCACATCAGGCTAAAAACAAAACTTCCTAAAAATTAGTCATTTTTTCAAAGAGGTTCGCCTGAGATTTTTTTCTTCTTGAATACATAAATGCGTTCAAAGCTCTCTCTGACCATTTGTTCTGCGGATATTCGCAAAACTGGCAAATTTATCAAAATGACAATTCCTAACAAAATATCGTTGAGTTTTAACATGGGGATATTACATCAATTAAGGGGTTACACCACCCTGACTGCTCAGCAACAAAAATTAAAAACAATTTTTGTATGTAGCAATTAGCAAACTTAGGGAATCCCCTTATTCAACATTATATTAAAAATATATATATATATACTGTCAAGTATAACCATGTTTTGAAAACACTTGCTGGTTGTGTGCATGTTTTCTCCGTTAGGCTTCATCAGAAAAATTTTGACAATTTTTTTCTATTTCACGAGAGACCATTGTAGAATTTTTTCTTTTTTGTAAAATGGCTGTTTGAAAAAAAAAACGCGAATTTTCATCATGACGCTAATATGAGACATTAGCATTAGATGTCAGCTTACTTTAGTGATCCACTATACCATAATAACATTAATTATTCCTCTTTTAACCCAATAAATAATTATACTGGAAGCCATATTTTTAAAATTTCATATAATTCGCTTAAAAATTAAAACTAATTTCGCTAATTGAGTCCATAAAATGAATAAAGCTATATATAAAATACAAAATACTTTAAGGCCAAAAATGATTACCTCGCAATTTTAGAAGCAATCTTATAAAAATTTCCGATTATCTTAATATTCTGTAGTCCTCGTCCCTACCTAAGAAATGTTCATGTGCAAAATTGGACACAAATTACAATGATTACGTGAGATAGATAGAATGAACGTCGCAAATTTTTTTCAAAAAGTGATTCTATACTCTAAGACTACATGTTTATCCATATAGCCCATATATAAATGTGGATATCCATATTTGACTAATTAAATATTTTTTTTTAATTTACACGTTTCTACATTGCGATTTTCCAATCATGACTGAATGTAATTTTTTGTCACCTTCTACTAGCCTTCTAATGCGATTATTTGCGATACAAATAAATTCAACTAAAAAATAATAGCCAATCATATGAAATGATCGAATTTGCTGTCGTGCATTTAGAATTTTCATTAAAACAATACATAGTTCATATTTAAAAATTATTCACTTTTAATTTTTCAATTACAATAAAATGATAATAGTCGTTGACGAGGCGGACGAAAAAAATCCCAATCATTTGTTAAATGAACTTTCATCGAACAAACGAAAAAAAAACACTTTTAATATCATAGACTTTAGCTCGATTATATGCCAGCGCAATTAAAAACAATAATTATATACTCGTTTATATACATGTTTATATTGTTAAATACCCTCATAAACAGAAGATAAAATTCACAAGTAATACTCGTGCATATTACAGTACATACAAAACGTGGGAAGTTATCCCAGGCGGGATATTTCAATGTCAAATACGGATTACATTTATAAATTTGTGGGCGAGACTCACTGTTTTCATATTGCGAATATCTACCTAAATATCTGATAGAAAACTTGACTAAAATCTTTTGTTGGTTGCGCTATGGATTACCAACACAAGTGTGTATATATATATATACTTTATCCCACTTTTGAAGATGATGCCTTAAAAATCGAATAAAAAATAAATATGGATGCGGGCGAACCATCTCCGTTTGTAATTTGGCAAAGAGTGGAAAATATTAACGAAATGTATTTTTAATACCACTGCAATATATAATTCATAAAGGATTTTCGTTTTTTTTTTGCTTCTCTCACTTCACATGAACTCGTTCGTATCATGTGTATTTATTGCTATCAATGACAGGATATAGTCGTACTTATACCAGCAGCTCCCGTATTGATTTCATTTCACGAGTATTATGCGAATGATGTTTAATATTGGATGATGATTGTACACGGCGACTTTGCATATTCCAATTGAGTGTCGGTTGAAATTTAAGAATTGAATGAAGTGATATGATGATACATATATGGGCAGCATTGAAATGTTCCAATTATCGGAAGTTTAAATTAATGTATTAATTACGATAAGCATGGCTTTTCAATTAAAGCAATTTCAAAATGCGTGCGAAATGTAAGTTTCATAGAAAACACAGGTCAAAACATTAAATTTGATATTGAGTCATGCATTAAGAACACAACATAGAGTTATGTGCGAAGTAGCGTATCGTTTAAATGGTCTATATGGAGTTGTTGAATCATATAGACTCATATATCTCGTAGAAGTGCTCCGCCACGGATTTGTTTCCTTAAACTTCAAAAACGCTCAAGAAAAATGTTCAACGTGTTAAACTGCGTGATCTGACACTATGTATCAAGATACTATGATACTATGTATGACGCGATAGCGAGTACAATCAGCAGTATGGAAGAATGGAACTATGCTTAATGGAACTCTAGCTACAAATTTGAAACAATGACACATTGTTGATACATCTGTTTCTCAGCAATAATTGTGGATTGTCTGAACCCCAACTGTGACAATTTCTTCGAATGACGAAGCTGTTGGAATGAAAGCAAGCCGCATCGTTGAAAATTATATTGTATTTATTTAATTTAAAAAATGTCGCTTAAATATGTGTCTTACGAAAATCGGAACGTATGGAACGAAAATCGACGTTGATTACAAGAATAGAGATGACAGACAGACGGACGGGCGGACATAGCAAGGTCGAATATGATTCTTAATATATATATTATATATTAAACTTTATATATCAAAAACTTTAAATTAGAATCGGCTATAAAAAGTAAAGATTATTTTTTTCGTGTTTTATTGGAAAGTCTGAACATTGTCATTTAATAATGGAACACAATATCAATCATATGAATACCACAACTGGCTCGAAAGATCCGATCAACCCAAATCCACACCAAACAGTGACTCGTTGGCTTCTCAATAGTCTAGAGTGGGTTCTCTGAACCCCATATGCGGCAATTTTGCTTATTGACATAGCTACCGAGATGAAAATGATTCATGAAGGTCGAACTTAATGACGATCTCTTCTCGAATTTTCCACTTAAATTTCTTATAGTTGGCGTTAAAGACTCACTACTTTGGGAGTAAGTTTTTAATATTTCCCAATTTTGCTCGAGCGTATAGCGTCCCATTTTGCAAACAAAAACCTGAAAATAAAAATGAAATTTATTCTACCTTTCAAAGTCAAAGTAATCGGTAGTTCAAATTTAATATTTTAAATGGCCCACTCTATAGTTCGGTATAATAAACGATGGGCCAGCCAATCTTCCTTCCTTATGGGTATTGCAATGAAATATAACCCTGGTAGAGGGTATAAATATGACTGAATATTGAAAAAGTGTTGTTTTTTCGTGTGATGCTGTATTTTAAAAAGCCCTAAGCTATCGTCTACTGTTGACGATCCATCATATGATCAGTGAGCGCCGCCTACATCTCGAAATAAAAACACATCACTGGTGTTGATGGTAACGCCATCACTGCCATTCTTGGGTTTCTGGTTTCTTTAGTTGTCAACTCACCTTGTATTGAGACAGATGGCAGTTCCTGCCAAATAAATATATTATTAAAAAATGCAATCTGTTTTGTTTTTTAAATTGTCTCCTCTAGACTCCGTCTAGGGGCCACCAAACTGGTAGGACTCTGTTCATGGTCCTTCCAAACTAAGCCTGATCCAGAGGCCTTGAGACAATTTGTTGTGCGCGCTGTGAAATGTCGTCAAATTAATCAAAATAATTTTGGTGTCATTACGTGACATGGTTCTCCGAGCCAATTCAATTCTCCGTCACTACACCATTGTTGTCATTACATGAAGCAAGGCTCTACGAGCCAGTGGCGGGGAAGGGAATAATAATTCATTGCTCTTTAAAAAAAGACTTTACGAGTCAAATACACAAGTAAAAGCATAAATATAAACAATAGCCCAAGCAGACAAAGTATTCCGCGGTCACAACAACAACTATCAAGACATCAAAATACACTTGGAACTCCGGCAATAACATCATGCAGTGGAAAACAACAACAACATCATGACATTTCACTTGTGCAAGGGGGGCGGCATGTTGACGATCCATCATATGATCAGTCAGCGCCGCCTACATCTCGAAATAAAAACACATCACTGGTGTTGATGGTAACGCCATCACTGCCATTCTTGTGTTTCTGGTTTCTTTAGTTGTCAACTCACCTTGTATTGAGCAGTCCCTGCCAAATCAATAAATTATTTAAAAAAATGCAATTTATTTTGTTTCTTAAATTGTCTCCTCTAGACTCCGTCTAGGGGAGACCAAGAGGGCCACACTACCACAATAAGAAAAATTATCTCACAAATGTCACGAAATTCAAATCTTTATTATGAAATATATTCGAAGTACTTCCGTAGGAAACACGTTTTAATCGCTTCTCAAAATCCAAATGTTTTTTCCGCTTTTGAGAAAGATCTTTTAAACAACTTCCAGAAAAGTCGATAATATGTTAATATCTCGTAACATTTTACGAATAGCACTTTCACAAGTGAATTGGAACGAATTTTTGTATGGGGTCACACCCAGAAGGTCTCGGGTTCGAATCGTGGCTGGGGATTTTTTGTTTAATTTAGTATTTATGTTTATGTTAAACAAATATTTTGCTAAGTTTCCTATTGACAGTTCTAACGAATCAAATGGTTTGCTTTAGTTATTCCCCACTCACAACAGAGGATAGCTGAGGTGGTAAGAGTGCCTTAGTAGCAACGAGAAGGTCCGCTGTTCTACCCCCGGTAGGGAGGGATTTTTTAAAACAGAAATGGAATTAGTGAAAAGTTGTTTCTTTGCAACTACTTTAAAATAACTTTATTCTTTCAAAATAAAGAACATCCCTCCTATGACAACTCCACGTTGAAGATCATTGGTGAAGATCCTATTTTCATTACTTCCGAATCACAAGATGGACGTTTTTTCATTTTGGCGGGCGCTCTCCTTTTGTTGGGTCTTTGTTTATAATGAACAAGTTTTCTACCGCAAATTTTGTTGTGATTCGTTTAGAATTTTTTCATTTGTTTTTCTTACAGATGATGAGTGACTGAAGTCCAGCTGTCATACCATATTATTCAGAATTTGATGACATCGCAACAATGTCTGTATTGGCCACTGCAATATCTCAATGATGACGCGGTGTTTTCGCTCCGAATTTTGTTCAGTGCCCGTCTGATGTCCATCTAAAGCTTGTTCTCACATTACAGGCACCGACCAGGTTGTTGTCTGATTGCCATGAAATATGCAAGAAGTTAAATTTTGAGGAAATGTGTTATAGCCTCCACACATCACACATCAACTTTGAAAGTAATATATGTGGGTTGATGTTTTGGTACAGCTCCCAAGTGTTGTTATAGGCCGCCTACAAATGTCCCTCCAAATGTATTCTATTACCTCTGTAAAATCTGCATTTGCCATCGAATCTTGGTCAAATTTCCCGGATCGTGTTATATTTAATCTCGGAATACCTATAATAAAGTTGGACCATAAGGGCCCAACTTTACTATACTACACTTTACCCCATCGATACTAAAACGCCTGGATTTGGTAATCAAAACCAGTTATAGACGCAGGGAGTATTGTAGGGAAAAGTAGTATTGACAACATGGCTCAATTCATCCCTGCTATGTAAACAATCTCATCATGTAATTAAAGCGAACATCACACTTTTTATACCCTCCACCTCCAGGATGAGGGTATACTAACTTTGTCATTCCGTTTGTAACACCTTGAAATATCGTCCTGAGACCCTATAATTAATTAATTAAAATAGAATGGAAATACAGCCAAATGTAGCGCCCACTATCTACCAATATTTTTGGTATTTAAGCTTATTGAAAATATAAATATAAGAATATTTATTTTTCGATTTGAAATGAATAAGTAAAATATTATATTTATTTATAAAATTATTTTTTCAATATTTGTATTTGTTTTGGTTTGGCTATATTACAAAATTTATATTTTCCTGTAATACTACTGCTCTTCTACGAAACCCGACAACCTCTGTGGAATGCAATCCATGGTGGAGGGTATATAATGTTCGGCCCGGCCGAACTTAACGCCGTTTTTACTTGTTAACGCAAAAAATCGTCTACAACAAAGACATCACTGCAACGACCCTTTCCTGCGTTTTAGCAAAATCCAAATATTTTTCTCTTCAAGTGATAATAGTTTTATTGATCCAACAAACAAGTCGGGAAGGAAAGCTACCATCGCACAGTGGTCGAAATGGGCCATCTAGCGGAATTTAATTCAAATTTTAAAATTTAAAATTCCAGTGATGTATAATTTGTTATTGATTAACAACACTCCACTGTACCCATTGACGTTTTCCTTTTTGTTTTGATATCAATATTCGCATAGTTGTTAGCTTTCAAACGTAACATATGTTGAAGAAATTAAACTAAAAAAAGTTGGCACATTTTTACACAGTGAACAAATTTTGAGAAAAAATTGCAATTGATCTGTAGTTTTGTAACTTAAGGTGACTATTTTAAGAAAAAAGGTATGTATTTACGAAAATAATTATTGTTTGTGACCTGTGTTCATATAGCGTAATAAAAAATTAATGTAATATTTAACATTGTAATAGAATATTTCAAATGGCCTTTACTAATATTTTGTGGAGTGGAACTTTTGAGATTCAGTCGGATTCAGTCCAATACTTCTTTTTTTTATTTATTTGATCTGTTAAGAGTGTGAATCGTCCTAAATGGTCTGCAAGTTTTTGCAAGTTTACTCATAAATGCACTTTTTAGGCACAATGATTGTTTCAAAGCGAACCCTTTTTTCAATTTGGCACAATGAAAGCGTACCTACTAAAAAATTTTTGGCTGTGGAAACCCATGTATTTACTAATATAATAGATAAAACCAAATACAATGAAGAGCAATGCCGCGGAATTCAAAAAAAATTAAGGAGCTTTATAAGCAGATTAGTGGAGAAATGGAAAAATTGCAGCAGGACCTTAGCTTTTTTCGAAGAAAGTAATAAAGATTGGTTGGATGGTGATGTTTTATTAATTGAGCCAACAAGTTCTAATAATGCTGGACGACCTCCTAAGGAGTTCACAGAATGCACTTTTAAAAACCAAGTCCATAAAGTTGCACCACTAGTTAATAAAAATTCTTGCGACGAACTTGCGGGGCGACTCGCGTCAGTTTATACAAGGCTGGGAAAAGAAATGCATCGGAAGTAGTGTCCCTAATGAATTCTGATGCTGAAGTGGCATCAAAGATTAAAAAAACTGTTGAATCTGGATCCAAATATTTTGTTGCATACACACCTGAAGAGGCTTTAGCTCTTTATGTTGACGGTGGTTTCACAAAGCACTCTTACAAACTGATGCAGTCCGGTGCAAGAAAAAGAAATGCAAACATTTATCCCACCTATGATGCATTGTTATCAGCGAAAGTAAAGTGCTATCCACTCGGTGTGCAAATAACCGATTCATCTGCTGAGGTGTCTTTACAAAGCTTGGTGGATCATACTGCAACAAGAATCGTTGAAGCTCATAAAGATGTTTTCGTAAACCTCAATGCCGATACTATTACTGCCATATACAAATGGGGATGTGATGGCAGTAGTGGGCATTCTACTTACCGCCAAAGCTTCAACGATCCTGCATCAAACAAAATCGATGAGCACATATTTGCTGTGTGCCTTGTACCATTGCAAGTGCAGATTGGATCTCTTATTTTATGGCAGAATTCACGGCCTTCTTCGACACGGTTTTGCAGACCAATTAAATTGATTTGTAAAAAAGAATCGTCTGACTTAATAAGTGCTGAAATTGAAAACGTAAGAATTCAGGTAACGAAAATTATCCCAACAGTGTTTGAATCTTTTCAAATTCATCATCAGTTTCACATGACAATGATCGACGGAAAAATTTTTAGTGTAGTTGCAGGATCGTCGTCACAAACGTGTGGCATCTGTGGAGCCACCCCAAAAGTGATGAACGATTTTGATGCCATTAAAAATCTACCCCTTAAAACAAATATGTATGAATACGGTTTGTCAACATTACACGCCTGGATAAGGTGCTTTGAATGCATTTTACATATTGGTTATAGACTGCCTATTAAAAAATGGCAAATTCGTAGCACGGATAAAACTATTGTAGAGCAAACTAAATTCAATATTAAAGAAAAGTTAAGGAAAGAAATGAACATATTAGTTGATATTCCTACGCCAGGTTCTGGAAATACTAATAATGGAAATACAGCTAGAAGATTTTTCCAGCAACCGCAACTATCTGCAGATCTAACAGGTGTTAATGAGGAACTAATCACCAGATTCAGCGTTATATTACGAACTATGGCTTGCGGATATAAAGTTAATACTGACGCTTTTCGCATATATTGTTTGAAAACAGCAGAACTATTTGTAAACCAATATCCATGGTTCTATATGCCATCTTCCGTGCATAAAATTTTAATACACGGCGCTGACATTATAAGTAATGTATCCCTCCCAATTGGTATGATGTCGGAAGAAGCGCAAGAAGCGCGAAACAAGGATTTAAGGAACTACAGACAACACCATACCCGCAAAAATTCAAGACGAAATACAATGGAGGATTTGATGCATGCTCTTCTTTTTTCTTCCGATCCAGTTATATCCTCGATATCTAAGAGACCTTCAAACTACTCACGGAATTATATAAAATTAGATGAAGCGGTACTAAATTTGCTTGCAGATCAAAACATGCAAGACGACGATGTTAGTTCTAATAGCTCTGATTCAGAGTAAGAACAAATAAATTTCCATTCATTTATTTGTTCCTGGAATGCAAAAAATTTAAACTTTGTATATTCTAAACTCTAAAATTCAATAAAATTGTGTAATATTTATTTGTTTATGTGTTCCATAGTCGAATTCAAGCATTAGCCACTGACTTTGCATAGTTTGGAATTAAATTCCGCTAAATGTACATTTTCGACCGGCGCTCGAGCGCCGGGACCTGAAATCGGGAGGGACCTTTGAGTGGGGGCTATATTAAATCATAGACCGATATGGTCAAGATTATAAACAGTTATTTGCCATGCCATTAAACTACTTTGTGCCAAATTTCGTCAAGATCAGACAATAAATGTGGTTTGTAGAGCGCCGGGACCTGAAATCGGGAAAGACCTTTGTATGGGAGGTATGTTAAATCATGGACCGATGTGGTCCAGATTATGAACAGTTATTTAGCATGTCATAAAACTACTTCATGCCAAGTTTCGTCAAGATCGGACAATAAATGTGGTTTCTAGAGCTCTGGGACCTGAAATCGGGAGGGTCCATTGTATGGGGGCTATACTAAATCATAGACCTATATGGTCCAGATTATAAACAGTTATTTGACATGCTATTAAACTACTTTGTGCCAAGTTTCGTCAAGATCGGACCATAAATGTGGTCTCTAGAGCGCCGGGACTTGAAATCGGGAAGGGGGGCTATATCAAAACCTTGACCTATATGGTCCATTTTCAGTCCTATTAAAGCTTCTACAATAGTAAGTATTCATGCCACATTTGAGGCATCTAGCTCCATTATTCTTCAAGATATTAATTAAATTCCGCTAGATGGCCCATTTCGACCACTGTGCATCGTGTTTAAAATAACTTGCCCATAAACTACTTAGCATAACTGGCATTTGCTAAAGATTTTACTACACACACACACACATTTGTTTGCTAACTTATTCCATTGCAGAGCTATAAATTTGTTGGTTGTTAACCTTAAGAAATTCTTACCTGACTGCACAATTTGTTCTGCTCCCATTCACCAACGAAAAAAAAACGTTATTAAAAGAAGAATTTTCGATTGCTCTTTTTCAATGTCTGATGTCGCCGTTCTTCAAGTTTATGCCAACAAAGATTTCTCCTTTTTTGCTTCTGCGTTCTTGCGATGGCATTTCTTGTAGTAGAGCGTAAAGTCTTTTGATAGCGCTGGCACATAATCAACAGCCAAGTGTCAACAACACTATGATGGGTTCGAAATAGTTTTCCTCATTGCAGGACCACACAAAATCGAGGGGGAAATTGTCGCTGGAGATTCTTGGGAATTCGATATACGTACGTATGTATATGAATTTGGTTTCGTTTGTCACATTTTTAAAGCCAAGTAAATGTGAAAATGAATTAAATATGAAGGTCGTGGGATGTCCGATGGAATGGTAGTTTTCCACAAGATTTATAGTTCACTGCCTCCAAAATTTAAAAATATTTTTAATCCTTAGCATAATATGTATTATTTTTCGCATACTTTGGGTTTTTATTTGATCAATTTGCTTATAATAATTTTTTATCATTTATGCGAATTTGTTTTGCAATTTGCGTAATTTTATAAAGTGGGTGCTTAAATTGCCTTCGAAAGTTATCATAGCCTATATATAAACGGTTTGCGTATATTTTCCTGGGAAAATTTCAATTTATACAAAATAACATCTATACATATGAACATCATCATATGAAGCTATATGTATATTAAACACGGTCGCGCAAAATTCGAACAAAAAGTTATACATTTCACAAACCGCAATAACATTTTGAATGTTTTATGATCGCTTCGAAATCGGTTAATCGTTTCTACTGTTCATTAATTTGTTTGCCACTTACCTATTTGAAAATTTCTATAAAATGTAAATGCTAAAAGATCTTTACAGGACAAATATAAATCAAATTCTAATACCATTGACATTTTTCAATTCAATTTTATTCGTATACATGGTTATACAAATGTTTTCTTATATTCTACAAAATAAAGAGTTCAAGAACAATTATTTTTCTACTTAAATATTAAAAATTATTCAAATTAAATATTAGTAAAGGTATATATGGCACGATGGCACGGTCGGCACGGGTTGCTGTGGTTCTCAGGGCATCAAATTTTATTTTCGATTGTTTTAAAGAAATTGAAGGGTATGCATTGTAAAAAAATAACTTACATTTTTTTGGAAACCCTACTAGGGACTATACATAAATCGGAATTAGGACAATAACTCCGACCTGTACTTTAATTACCAAAATAGATGGACCGACAGACAGACGGACATGCCTAAATCAATTTAGAAATGAGTCTAAGACGATCGGTATGAAAATTATCTTCTTGTGTATTACAAACAAATGCACTAACACATAAAACCGGAGGGTATAAATATTGTTTTTCCTGAAATATTCTCTATTTTCACTATATACTTATGCTGTGATCGATCCGGCTTCCAAACACTCGGGTTTTAAGCACAATGATAAAAGTTTAAGTTAGACTGCAGTGGTAAAAATTAGAGACAACAAAATTTTTCGATAAAAATATATGTATGCGAAAAAGTGATGAAAATTGATAATAATTACACCTTAATGAAAAACCAAATTCATTTGTAAAAAAAAAATAAATAAAAATGTTATGAGCGTACTTCGAAGAACTACAAACGCAACAAATACAAAGTACGGTGAAATATTGGACCTAATTCCAACGAATATTTAAAATTTGGGAAAAATATGCAAACATTTTGTGTGTTTTTATTTTTCAAAAATAGTATTTTTATTATTGATACTTGGAAAACAGTTAAAAACGGTTGCACAAATTTTGTTATGTCTTCTGACGAATTCGACTGAATTTCTTGGACAACCTCTGGAATCTTCACTGACATTTCTAATTTGATTTGGCCAAAATTAATAACGGCTGCAAAATCAAGGTATTCAAACCAAAACCAGTAAGAAATACATATGTAAGAATAACCCTACTTAAAAAACTTAATGGCCAAATATTAACCCCTAAAAATTATGAAATTTTAAAAAATATACTTTTTATTTCCATTAATATATACATTTAATAATATTAGAAAAGGGCATATTCGATTTTTTTAATTATTTTTTGTTAGCAGCTAACAAAAAAGCAACTTATGGAGCATACGTTTAACGATGACTAAAGTCGGGCATTCGTGCATTCCACAGAGGCAGTCGATTTTCGTAGAAGTGCAGTAGTATTACAGGAAAATGTAATTTTTTAATATAGGTAAACCAAACAAATACAAATATTGAAAAAATAATTTTATAAAAAGATAAATATAATATTTTTATTATTTCAAACTACGCTTATAAGGCACGGCTACCAATTGTTTACATATCGAAATAATACTTCAAGTCAATTCAAAAAAATTAATATTCTTATATTTATTTTTTCAAAAAGCTTAAATAGTGGGTGCTACATTTGATTGTGTTTCCATTCTATTTTAATTACAAAAGAACAAATTTGAAAAGCCATTATCTCACGTACATAATGCAAAATAACATAACTTCATGATTCAACCAATTTTTGCGGAAAAAGTAAAAAATACGAATTTGGAAAAATCTTTTTATTTTGCGTGTCTATGCAGTCAGAGGAATGTATACACCGAATTCCATGATTATAGCTGCGGCCATTTGGTCGGTACCATTTTTATCCCCTTTTACCTATTTTACCCCCTTAAGAGTACGACTTCTAAAATCTCACCAAATTTCATGCGGTCATTTGGTTGGTACTATTTTTATCCCCTTTTTAACCACAAAAAGTGCAAATTTCAAAAAATCCGTTTATTTTACGTGTCTACGCAATCAGAAGACTTTATACACCGAATTTCAATATTCTAGGTGCAGCCGTTTGTACCATTTTTGTCCCTCTACTCCCATTTTACCCCTTAAAAGTACGAATTTGGAAAAAATTGTTTTATATTATGTATCAACTCAATTAGGGGGATGTACACACCGAATTTCGTGTTTCTAACTGTTGTCGTTTAATATGTACCATTTTTATCCCCTTTTGCCCCATTTCAGCCCCTACGAATAAAAAATCACTTTATAGTGCTAGTTTTTGTTGTATGGGGAATGCGCATACTCAATATCAAGTATGTAGCTGTATTTACAAGCAGATATATTGAAAAAATATGCTTAAATACTCTAAAATATTAGGGGTTATTTTTTAGTCCTTGTGAGGGAAACAATTTTCCTTTGGGTCGATTTCGCCCAGTTTCAATCCCAACCGATCTACGACTATAAGACGCATTTATGGAAAATTTGAACGTCCTAGCTCCTTTCGTTTAGATGCTAGTGTGCTTTCAACAGATGGATGGACGGACTGACACGGCTAGATCATCTTAGAATTTTGTGACGATCAAGAATATATATACTTTATAGGGTCTCAGGTCTATATTTCAAGGTGTTACAAACGGAATGACAAAGTTAGTATGGTGGTACCATCCTGGAGGTGGAGGGTATAAAAATGTGGTCTCTAGAAAGGAAAAAGTCAAATCGATATTGAAATTTGACCCACATTCACCAGAGATGTTTCTAGTTGAAATATAAAGTGCTGTGGCAAATTTGCAGCAAACCGGTGTACATATCTGAATTCTAGAGCGGATAAAGTCAAATCCGGAGTGAAATTTACATGGGACCGATGTCTAAATCTAAACCGATCTGATCACCACAGATGATTCTACGTGAATTATAAGGCACTGTGCCAAATTTGAAGAATATCGCTTAAATAAGTGGTCTCTAGAACAGAAAAAAATCAAACCGAGTATGAAATTTGTATTGGAGCTATTATAAGGTACTGTGCCAAATTTAAAGCAAACCATTTTTGTATAAAATCTGCAATAAATTCTATACCAAACTTTGAAAGAATAGATAATAAAGATCAGTTTTGTGCAAACTTTTGATTGGCTTTCATTGACAGTTCTACACTATACAAGAATTATATTTATAATATTTATGATTTTGTTTTAACCTCAGTGAAAATTTTCATTAAAAAGTCGCCAAAGAAACACTTAATAAAATGTATGAAACGTGTTTCATAAAGCACAAATAAATTTATGAAACATTTCTTAGAAACTATGAAAAGTTCATTCGGTGAACTTTTTTAATGCAAGTTCATTATTTTTCGTAATATGATTTATGAAAATTTTCATAGATTTTATAAAGAAACTTCATTAATTTTATGGAAAAGTTTCATAAATATAAATAATGTATAAAAATGCAAAAAAGGTCTGACTTGTTGATTAACCAATCAACACACACCATCAGTGTGAGAGTCTTTCCATTGAGTATGTCATTGACCAAAATCAGGGTAAATATTACTGTCAGAGTTAACAGAGGACAAATCAGAATTGATAGCATTCAAATGAATATAGTCGACACACTAAAATCGTACTTTTGCACAGAAAAAGTGGTCATTTGACCTAATGTGGCGGATTTTCGAAATAAATTAGGCATTTCGTAATTGCTCTGAATTTGATAAATTTGAATCACACATACCAAGGTGAAGAGTTTCTGAGTTTATTTCTTGAAGATAGCACAAATGGGGATCTATTTGCATGGGGATCATTTTTGTAAAATATTTCTTTTTCAATGATGTATTGAGAGGAAACATCGGAATGTTGATGTTTTTAAAAACAGTTTAGCTCGCTATCATCTCTACATTGTGTAAATCTAAATATCATTTCGCTTCGATATCTTCCCACTCTAATGTCCATAGGTACTCCTAAAGTTGGCCAATGTTAAAAAGTTAAAAAACTAATTTTTCGCTTCGTTGTTAGAGCAAAAAAAAAAACACACGCACACACCATTATTGTGGTAACACATAGGAAACCATTTAAAATCGAATTTATGTTTATCTGGTTGCAAAATGTCAGCAGTTTTGCCTGCTCTTTTTTGTGGTTCGGGGTCAAATGTGATTGGGAAAAAATTTGTTGTGAGAAACAAATTACATTCGAATTTAAAGTTATTCGCATGGTGAGAAATAATCCGAAGTGTTTTTTGCGGCGATATTTTTATTATTGAAATGAGAACTTGTAGAATCAGCAATATTTTGTCTTTCATGAATTTTTATTTTCGTCGAAAAGGAAAAACTTTATGCGAGTTTGTATCGATTCTTAACCTTTTACAAATGTTTTTTTTTGGTTCTTGCACCGAATCAGTAGGGAGAAAGTCATAAATGCGTTTTTGCGTTGTTGTTGTTTTTTGTTAAATATATGATTTCCGCTCGAAAGCATTTCACATTTATTGTTTCCCTTCGCGTAAGGATCCCGGGTATTCTACGTACATATATGTGTGTATTTGATTTCTTTTTTTTAGTTTCACACTTGACTGCAATAGCCTTCACTGTATGTTTTTGTTTTATTGCGTGCACCCTACTTTGCGGCTAGGCGAAGTGTATTTCATATATGATCTCGAAATCAACATAATTTGAAACTATCTGTTCAGAGGTAGATGCTTTTGCGTCCACGAAGCTCTGTGATACCGGTATATGTGTCAAATAAAAGAGGATAATGTCTGTTAAATATACTTCAAATTCCTACACGCCAAGAAAAGCTATGATTGGGGTGATCATAATGGAAGGATATCATGCATTATTGGTGTTATAATTGTAGCCAATCATATTATAGTTATCATAATATGATCCCAATAATCATACAGTTATCATTATATGATCCCCACACAAACATAATATTGTCCTTAAATTATCATAATATGGTCAACTTGTAAACATAATATGGTCCCCGCAATCATATTATGACCCCAAGTGAATCATAATATGATAAATTTGTAAACAAATTTGTCCCCACAATCATATCATGATCACCAGAAAGTCATAGTATGATCCACCATCAATCATATTATGATGCCAAGTGAATCATAATATGATCTTCACGTAATCATATTATAATCATCATATACGCGTATAATGTTCAATATGTTGCTATATTTTTGCAATATTTTTACATTCCCAACTATACAATTGTTGCAAACAATTTTTATTTTTAATGATCACAATCATATTATGATAAAATATCAACTATGTTATGTTTGCCCAAACCATTTAAATTTGGTAGTCAAAGTCAGATAGTGTAGGGGAGGGCATCATAATATCGGCCCAATCTGACTTTAAACGTTCCCGGTCTTCCTTTTCAAATCTCTGATGCTTCAGCATTAGAACCTAGCATTTGCTAAACCTCGCAGACCGACTACAGCGCTCGTCGCATGCTCCTGCCGTCGATTCTTGCTGCCACACAACCGCATATCGATGCGTAGCATTGTTGACTTAACCGCGCTACGAAACAACATCGACTTCAACGCCAACAACATCATCGGATGGATGTAGTTTCCTACTATGATTTATATCCTTTTCGCAAGGACTCACTGGCGTTCGTTCATATGGTTGTGAGTATATGTATGTGTACGAGTTCCTTAGCGTTATTTCTATAGATAAATTCTTAAGTTTTATTTAATAAAGTGGAATGAACATGTTTATGATTGTTATGCTCATGTCTCTACGTATGTGTGAGTATGTTGTTATGTGTGTATGCCGGTGTTGTATTGTTCCCCAAGAATGTCATGGATTTATTTGAAAGCTTATATGATTTATGTCTCCGATATATTAGCTTACACCACAAATATTTTGCATCAAGTCACGAAAACGAAATGATGACCTTTTTCACATCAACGCCGAAAGGGTGCCGCCTAACACTTCTTAGAACTCGCTTCGAGAACTTTTCACAAACAGAAGACGATTTACGAAGAAGGGTTTTGTTGTCTACATCCATACAGTGAGTAGAGGATATTTATTTGATTTTAAACGATCATTGTTTGGCGAAAGTTACAAGGCAAACGTAAGCATTTTTTGATTGTTTCATATTGAAAATAAATCATACGAGAGACGTTTATGTATGTCCGTGATGTTGATGTTTTAAGAAGTCTGGATAGTTATTAAATGACAGTCACAAGTGTAAATACATTAATCTGGGTCACATATAAAACGACTATTTATAAATGATGATTCATATGTTTTTTAGTTATAAAAACATCAAAGTGGTTTCCAAGCTTTGGTATAGAAGTTGAATGCTTTAATTTCCTTAGAATACATAGCGTTAATCACTCGACTTATTTATGTACATAACTATACAGTACGTGGATGAGATTAAGAGTGTTGAATATCAAATCTGGCCCTTTGGCTATGACTATAATCAGTGTTCAGGGTTCAGCTTTCTTTGAATGATTGATTGGTTGACTAGGAAATATAAAGTGTTTCGTTAGTTCCGATGAATGAAAGTCGATGGTATTACAATGGACCTCTTCTGACCTAAGTGAGTTGGATACTAACTTTCAGACTGCCGTCACAACCAAATCTTATGAAATATGTTATAGGTGAAATATACTTTCAGTAGTGTGAAGTTAACTAGTTTATTCCATGGTAGATGGAGAAATAATCACCGTAGAGAACTAAATTAAAACAAGTACGGAAAGGCTAAAGTCGGGCGGGGCCGATTCTTTGATACACTCCACTTTCTATCCGAATGCAATTTAATTCGGTGAAAAAGTGATAAAGGGAAGGATTTTTGTATCCTCTAAAGGTATGTGTTTGACAAAAAATGTTAAATCAGAAATGACATTTGTATGAGGAGCAACATTTGTATTTGGGCTATATCTAAATCTGAATCGATCTTACCTACTTTAGCCATAGGTTTTTTTCTTGGATTATAAGCTGTTGTGCCAAATTTAAAGAAAATCGAGTACAATATGTGGTTTCTAAAGCGGCAAAAGTCAAATCGGGAGTGACGTTTGTATGGGGGCTATATCTAAATCTGAACCGATCTAACCGAATTTCTGAATAGGTGTTTCTAGTTGAATTATAAGATGTTGTGCCAAATTTAGAGAAAATGTCAAATCGGGAGCGAGATTTGTATGGGGGCTATATCTAAATCTGAACCGAATTTCTGCATAGGTGTTTCTAGTTGGATTATAAGATGTTGTGTCAAATTTAAAGAAAATCGGGTACAATATGTCGTTTCTAGAGCGGAAAATGTCAAATCGGGAGCGACATTTGTATGGGGGCTATATCTAAATCTGAACCGATTTGCCTCAAATTAAATAGCGTTCGTCCTTGATCCACAAAACTTATTTGTGCCAATTTTTGTTAAGATCAGACTATAATGGCGACCTGTAATTTGTTTACAACTATAGATGGACAGACGGACATTTCTAAATCGACTCAGAAAGTGATTCTACGCCGATCTGTATAATAAACGTTGGGTCTAATTCGTTTCCTTTTGGGTGTTACAAACAAATGCACAAAGACACAATACCCTAGTGGAGGGTATACAAAATGGAGAATGAAGAGCTGAAGTGTTTTAGATGGAAGGTACACCCACCCAGTATGGAATAAAATAATTATGTTTAGTTCTACATGTTTCTAGCAAAATTTAAATTTTCTAAAAATTTGATTTTTGAGTCTCAGACAAGAATCGTGTCTTTCGTTCCCCTTTTTTGGAAAAATATAAAAAGTTTTCTGCTTTATATATTCCCTAAAAACTATAAAATTCCTAATAATTGTCGATTTTTGACCGATATCTTTATAAAATGTTCCACTATGCCGCACAAAGGGTCAACATGTTGGCAGACACTAAATGAACTGAGAACACAAAAATTACCCGTGACCAAACAAAACGCTGACATGTAATAAATATTTGACCAAACATGTGTTTGGTTAAATGCTTCGATTGAACCGTATAGGCCCTACACTATATCAGTCATCGCCATTTACAGCGAATACCTAGCTACACTTTAACCTGAGGCGACCCATACACACACACAGACACAGAGACATCGGAAGAAAGGCAAGAGGAAAACCATGAATGCGCGAATGCTTGCCAAGTACAATTTAGTCGGGACATGTGCATAGAAGAATGTCGGCGAATGTCGATTGGTCAAATCCAGCAGTAGCAGGTGTATCAAATATACACAAAAGCAATGGTAACATGTTTCGAGATTCTTATGAATGAAAAGTTGAATAAGCAGCCAGCCTATACGTGATGCCTGGCAGGAGTTCAACGTTAGGGTGGGTGGTTAGGGTAAATAGGGCTGGGATTGTGCACGACGTTTCGATATGCTATAATCCCTAATTTTGTGAGGTTCGGAAAAATAGTTCATGGGGTGAGTGCAAGTGGTTGCTCATCGGGGTCAATTGCGAGGGAAAATGGGTACAAATACACAAAAGTCACAAAAATGCCTGGGAGTCGTCCCCAGTTTAGTTTTTTTCATTTTTTTCACTGAACCAACACTCAGGGGATGCCCCTATAAATGCAGTGCATTGCGTTTGCTAAAGGAAGGTAAGGGGTAGGATGGAGGAAAAAGGGAGAATTATTTGTTGACATCTGTTTGAATCTCAGGATGTCATAATTGGCGGGAAAGATATTTGCCGGAAGTCAATTCCACATACGAGTTCCTCGAGCAAAGAACGAATTCATTCTGTCCAATCGACAACAAATGTATGAGAGTTCCTTGAAAGTCGCGTATCTCTGCCGAACCGAAAAACCATACAAATAAAAGTATAAAATAGGCTCCCATCGCTCTTACTGGACCAAGGAGGCAACTAGAGGAGTCAAATGTATGAACGAACCCCAATATTTTTCCAATCTCACATTTTCTCTGAGCATACCTTCCTCCTAGTGCAAGCCTTAAGGTGGACCCATATGTTTATATATATTTTTTATACCCTACACCACTTCGTGGGCTAGGGTATTATAAGTTAGTTTCGCGCCAAATGTTTGTAACACCAAGAAATAATCGAGCTAGACCCACCTTTAAGTATACCGATCGGCTTAGAATCACCAGCTGAGTCGATTTAACGATGTCTGTCCGTCCGTCTGCTGTCCATCTTATAATCCAACTAGAAACACGTGTGCAAAAATTGGGTAAGATCGGTTCAGATTTAGATATAGCCCCCATACAAATGTTGTTCCCGAATTCACTTTTTCCGCTTTAGAAACCACATATTTTACCCGATTTTCTTCAAAATTGGCACAACATTTTATAATCGAACTAGAAACACCTACTGTATAATTTGTATTTGTCTGTCGGACAATTGGATCAATTACCATATTATTTACCATATTCGTTAAATTTGACTAAAGATGAATTTATAGCATATAACTTATATTCATATAATTTGTATGAACGACATAAAATTGCTCCGATTAAATACCTGCGTTTAGTAATCAAAGCGAGGTACATACGCAGGGAGTGGTGTAGGGTATTATGTAGTCGGCCCCGCCCGACTTTAGCCTTTCCTTACTTGTTTATTAAAAAAAGGGCCCAAAACTGCCCCGAAGTCCTTCGTAATTGGGTTAATGTAAGACCAACCTCTATTAATGTTCCCTCCCTAATATTTTCTCAGAACATACCTACCCTCTTAAGGTGACCACCATACATTTTTATTTTTTTAAATTTTTTATGAAAGAAAGTCCCAAAGGTAAGACTGGACTCCATTAATTTTCTATCCAACATTTTCTCCAAATATACATGATGTCCCCTGTGTCCATTCCTTAAGGGGGCTCCATTGGAAAAACTACATTTTATAAAATTCGCTCCCACCGCTCTAACAACCCCAAGGAAGCCTCTGGTGAAGTCAAATGAATGAGCAACCCCCGATATTTCAGTCTCAATACTTTCTCAGAACCTACCTACTCTCTTTCTTCAACCCTTAAGATGTTTTTTTAATAACGCGTTATGGGGCTCCCTTACAAAAACTATTTTTAATAAACGTGGTTCCACCGCTCTAACTATCCGAAGGAGGCTTCTAGGGGAGTATGACCAACCACAATATTTTTTAACCCCTATATTTTCTCAGGATATACCTAACCTCTATATTTATCCCTTGTTTATTTTTGTTATAAAAGGTCCAAAATGACCCCTTGTCACCCCAAGAGGAGAGGCATGTGAGACTGACACTCATTAATTTTCTATCCCCAACATTTCCCCCAAACAAACATATCCCCTATCTCGACTCCTTAAGGGGGCTCCCATAGAAAAACTAAATTTTATAAAATTTGCTCCCAATGCTCTAAATACCCCTACGATGCCGCTAGCGAAGTCAAATGTATGACCAACTCCCAATAGTTTTTCAGTCCCAATATTTTCGCAGGACATACCTACTTTCTTTCTTCAACCCTAAGCTCGCCGCAATATTTATACACACCACGAGAGTATTATGTCTTTGTGCATTTGTTTGTAACACCCAAAAGGAAACGAGCTAGACCCATCGTTTATTATACAGACCGGATTAGAATCACTTTCTGAGTCGATTTAGCAATGTCCGTCTGTATGTCCGTCTGTCCATCTATTGTTGTAATCAAATTACAGGTCGCAATTATAGTCCGATCTTAACAAAAATAGGATAGCAAGTGGAGTGTAGCAAGAGTCGGCTCCGTCCGACTTTAGACTTTCCTTACTTGTTTTATTTTATTTTTATACACTCCACGAGATTATTATGTCTTTGTGCATTTGTTTGTAACACCCAAAAGGAAGCGTGATAGACCCATTGTTAATTATACCGATCGACTTAGAATCACTTTTTGAATCGATTTAGCAATGTCCGTCCGTCTGTCTGTCTGTCTGTCTGTCCGTCCATCTATTCTTGTAATCACGATACAGGTCGCAATTGTAGACAGAACCAAATGAAACTTTGCACAACGAAGTTTTTCGGTACAAGGACGAACGCTATTTAATTTGAAGAAAATCGGTTCAGATTTAGATATAGCCCCCATACGAATTTCACTCCCGATTTGACTCTTTTCACTCTAGATACCACATATTACAACAGATTTTCTTTAAAATTGGCAAAACATCTTATATTTCAAATAGAAACACCTGTGGTAAAAATGTGTTAGATCGGTTCAGATTTATATATAGCTCCCATACGAATTTCGCTCCCGATTTGACTTTTTCTGCTCTAGAGGCCACATATTTCACTTGATTAGCTTCAAATTACCTTGCATTACCTTATAATTCTACTAGAAACATCTGTGTTGAAAATGGATTAAATCGGTTCAGATTTAGATATAGCCCCCATACAAATTTCGCTCCCGATTTTACTTTTTCCGCTCTAGAAACCACATATTGTATCATATTGTCTTCAGATTTGGCAAAACATCTTATATTTAAACTAGGAACATCTATAGTGAAAATAGGTCAAATCGGTTCAGATTTATATATAGCTCCCATACAAATTTCGCTCCCGATTTGACATTTCCCGCTCTAGAAACCACATATTGTACTCGATTTTCTTTAAATTTGGCACAACATCTTACAATCGAACTAGAAACACCTATGCTTAAATTGGGTAAGATCGGTTCAGATTTAGATATAGCCCCCATATGAATGTCGCTCACGATTTGACTTTTCCCGCTATAAAAGCCACATTGTGCTCGATTTTCTTTAAATTTCTAGAAAGATTATAAGATGTTGTGCCAAATCTTATAATCTTTCTAGAAACACCTATGCTGAAATTAGGTAAGATCGGTTCAGATTTAGATATAGCCCCCATACAAATGTCGCTCCCGAATTGACTTTTGTGCTTTAGAAACCTCACATTGTACCCGATTTTCTTTAAAATTGGCACAACATCTTATAGTCTAACTAAACAAAACTATGGTGAAAGTGGGTAAGATCGGTTCAGATTTAGATATAGCCCCAACACAAATGTTGCTCCCAAATGTTTAACCGATGTCCAAATGTTTACAAATGTCCTTTCCGATTTAACATTTTTTGTCAAACACATACATTTACAGGATACAAAAAACATTCCCGTTTTCACTTTTTCACCGAATTGAATTGTATTCGGATATAAAGTGGAGTGTATCATAGAGTCGGCCCCGCCCGACTTTAGCCTTTCCTTACTTGTTTATCATTGTTTTATGACAGAAAGGCCCAAAACTGACCAGCAGTAGCCCCTAGAGGGGAGACATGTAAGATGGCTCCCCATTAATTTTCCCTCCCCAACATTTACCCCAAACATGCGTTCCTCCTATCTCCACGCCTTAAGGGGAAAGTTGATAGACTTCATATTACACTTAAGGGGGCTCCCTTACAAAAGCAACATTTTTATAAAATTTGCTCCCACCAAAAATAGAGAACCCAAAGAAGTGAAAAATATGTTTATCTTGTGATTCGGAAGTAGTGATAAATAAGGATCTTCACCAATGAATTTAACATGGAGTTGTCATAGGATCCTTCCTATTTTGAAATTTTTAAACGTTATTTTAAAGTAGTAGGAACCACTTTTTCACTAGATTCCATTTCTGTTTTAAAAAAATCCGCCGCTATCGGGCGAAGAACCGCGGACCTTCTGATTGTTACTACGACACTCTAACCATCTCAGCTACCCTCTGTTGTGAATGCTGAATAACTAAAGCAAACCATTTTGTTCGTTAGAACTGACAATAGGAATCTTAACAAAATATTTATTTAGTAAGAATTAATATATAATGCATATTAATGTAAAATCAAATTAGCATTAAATAAATTAACACTACTTAATTTTACTGATATTATGTAGTATTAATAATTAATAAAAATTTGAATTTTTGAAGTACATTAATAAAGCAATAAATTTGTATTTTTTAAACAAAAATTTTTAAATTGTTAAAATAAATACAAAATTAAAACAAGTAAGGAAAGGCTAAAGTCGGGCGGGGCCGACTATATGATACACTCCACATTCTATCGAATGCAATTCAATTCAGTAACAAAGTGAAAACTGGAAAAAAATTTGTATGTTTTCTAATCACAGGCTAATATGACCTGGTCCAACTTGTCAAATCGAGAATAATATTTGTATCGGGGCTATATCCAAACATGGAATGAAGTGACTAACTTTCACAATAAGTTCTTCCAGTTGAAGTATAACGCGTTATGCTCAATTTTAAGAAATTATCTGAAAATACGTGGTTTTTGGGGGAACGAAAATTGTATGAGAGCTATGTGTAAATCTGAACCGATGTGGCCCATTTTCACAATAGGTGTTCCTAATTTAAATATATGATGTTTTGCCAATTTTGATGAAAATCTGTTAAAATATGTGGATTCTGGAGCGGAAAAATTGGGAGCGAAATTTGTATGGGAGCTATATATAAATCTGACCCGATCTAACACATTTTTACAACTGGTGTTTCCAGTTGAAATATAAGGTGTTTTGCCAATTTTGAAGAAAATCTGTTAATTTATGTGGATTCTAGAGCGGAAAAATTCAAATTGGGAGCGAAACTTGTATGGGAGCTATATATAAATCTGAACCGATCTAACACATTTTGATAACACGTTTCCAGTTGTAATATAAGATGTTTTGTCAATTTTGAAGAAAATCTGTTGAAATATGTGGTATCTAGAGTGAAAAGGGTCAAATAGGGAGTGAAATTCGTATATCTAAATCTGAACCAATTTTCTTCAAATTAAATAGCGTTCGTCCTTGTCCCGAAAAACTTCGTTGTGCAAAGTTTCGTTTGGTTCTGGCTACAATTGCGACCTGTATCGTGATTACAACAATAGATGGTCAGACAGACGGACATTGCTAAATCGACTCAGAAAGTGATTCTAAACCGATCGGTATAATTAACAATGGGTCTATCTCCCTTCCTTTTGGGTGTTACAAACAAATGCACAAAGACATAATACTCTCGTGGAGTGCATAAAAATAATAATTGTTTGTTTATAGAAGTAATAAAAAAAAAAAACAAAAAAAAAAGTTTTTTGCCGAGCCCCGATACGAACTCGAGACCTTCTGGGTGCAAAACGGACACCGTACCTCTGTATTGAAATACTAAAAAGTCGTTTCCAATCACTTTTGAAAAAATCTATTCGTAAAATGTTATGTGTGATATTACCATATTAACGATTAAAATGTGCTTCCTACGGGAGTACTTCCAATGGGTTGCTATAGTCATCCATTAATACAACTCTCCTTTCGGTTGTCTCATTGACACGACGATTTCGGTTAATGCATACAACATTAGCTTGGTCCAGTTCAATAACAATCCCGTCAGGCTCCTCGCATTCGCAACGCCTTCATAAGTCAGAACATGCAATTACATGTTCGCACAGATAGAAAAAATAGCTGGAAGCCGTAGCATTTGTAGGTGCAATTTGAAAATTTCTCTGCATACTTCATGAATATGTGCATTTGTGTGTGTGTGTGTTTGTGTGGATGACATGTCGTCCTGGCATTTCTTGCGCCCGTCCCATCTCAAACAATGGCTGCACATTTGAGTGTAAATTCGTCGAATGCAAACCATTTACACTGGCATTCCGACCTACATTTCCGTACATTTGATCACACATGTCCCTGCTTCGCCTATGTGCATATGCATGTACGAGTATGTGTGTATGTACAAAAACATAAATGTTGTTCTTTCACCAATAATTCTGGGCCCATTGTTGGGCCAGAACAATGAATGAGTCGATGCAATTGTTCCTGTTCGTCGGAGTGTAAAGGCTTCTTTCTGTGTATTGTCTTTGTTTAATTGAGTTTTTCCCCCTTCCCACCATCGTCAACCACTGTCCCATTGTTGCTGTCCCGTTGACAACAGCGCTAGAAAAAGAAAATACCATTTAAAGATCTTTCAATCTGAATATAAAATTGTTTTAAACTGTTCTTAAATGTCGACTTTACCTTTTTTACCATAATTAATTGCCAAACTTTGAAGTAGTCGCCGTTTTTTCCATGCTTTATATAAGGTTACTTTCTATATATGTTTGTGTGCCACAAAATTTGAAATCAATTTTTGAAAGCTTTTTTTCTGTTTAATTCTGGCGTTCTTTCTTTTCATTTTCTTTCTTCTAAGTAATTGGGATTGTCCATTGTAAGTGAGATAACTTCAAATGCGGATTAGCTGATAATGGAAACTAAATAAACGCTTCTTGATGCAAGGAAAGGATGCAGTGGAAAATCTGATCTTTATAATATACTAGCTGAACCCCCGCCCGCTTCGCCAGGCAAAAGAAAAAACGGAAATTAAAATCAGGTTTTATATTGTTTTTCTTGTGATCGGTAATATATGTACCACTTATAATCAAGGTACTTCCCTGAGATACTAAAAGAATGGATATGTTCCATGGAGAATTTTGAAGAACAGAACTTTAGTTTTCGGCGAATAAAGGAAGAATTGTCAAAAATAAAATTGATTTTAGGTTGAATGTGATTATCCTCCTTTCCATTACCAAAACAAAAAAATTTCTACGTAAGAAGAACTTACTGGAATACGGAATACCTGGAATTCGAATGTACAACATTCAAACACACATAAAAAGTCAATCAAATTGTTCACTAATCAAACAACACACAAACTAAAAAAATAATATAATTTCCATTTTTTGACTTAAGTCGGCTTTTGACGAATGAATATTACCTTTTTTAACCTTTCTTTACTATTGTGCTAAAAAAAGAAAACGTGTAATTTTACAAAATTCTAATAAAAAATTCCCCATCTTTCAAATCCCGCCCATTTGTATATTGTATTGTATAAAGGGTGATTTTTTAAAAGCTATAGGAAAGTTTTTCAAAAAAAAAACACAAAAAATTCAGAAAAATGTATGAAATCTTTATTTGAATCGATTGTACGGTCCATATAATTTAATGTTTGAAGATTATTTCATGCAAATGTTGACCTTGACTGCGCCTCATCCGCTTAGTCCAAGTTTGGAATTTCCACATTTTTGAGTAACAGAGGCCCAATTGCTGCGAACGGCGACGAATCTATATTTGATGGTCATCATTAACACTGGCCGATACAGCTGCGATATTTCGTTCAGTTCGCACTCTACGTAAGCGTGTTGGTGGTTTAATGTCCAACAATGTAAATTTGGTGCGAAATTTAGTCACAACAGCCCGAATAGCCGATTCAGTTGGTCGATTAAACTGACCACTGAAGCGCGCGAGGAACTCTCTTAACAGAGCACGCATTTTGATAATAAAATTCAATAATTTGCAAGCGCTGTTCGTTTGTAAGACGATTCATGGTTAAATTATAGACCAAACTGAAGATGTTTGACAGTGAAACAAAACACGAAACGTGCGTAAGCTGTTTAAACCAGTGTTGCCAAAAAGATAATAGCTAAAAAATCACCCTTTGTTATTTCTATATTATATTTGTATTAACTCACACAACAATATGGCGTCGAATATACTCTAAAACGGTTTTTAATTTCGAATGTCACGGCCACTTTCCGCCCATCTTTGCACAACTATTTACACTGGATCTACTAACACAAATTTTCAGCACTCTAGGTGTTATAGAACTGACAATATATACGAACGTATGTGAGTTAGCACGTCCATTTTTCCAATACCGCCCATTTTTGGCACAACTAAGCAGGTTTATGCTAGATGCACTCACACAAAATTTCAGTATTGTATCTGTCATAGAACTGAATAGGTTATAACTTCGTATGGGAGGTGCCACACCCACTTTCCCAATAGCGGGCATTTTTGGCACAACTACGCACATTGATGCTAGATGCACCTACACAAAATTTCAACACTCTAGGTGTCCTAGAACTGACAATATTCAAAATTGGGTTTTAACTTCGTATGGGTGGTACCACGCCCACTTTTCCAATACCGCCCATTTTGGGTACAACTACGCACATTAATGCTAGATGGACTTACACAAAATTTCAGCACTCTAGGTGCCATAGAACTGACAATAGTCAATAATAGGTTTTAACTTCGTATAGGAGGTGCCACGCCCACTTTTCCAATACCGCCCATTTTTGGCAAAACTACCACATTGGCGCTAGATGCACCTACACAAAATTTCAACACTCTAGGTGTCCTAGAACTGACAATATTCAAAATTGGGTTTTAACTTCGTATGGGAGGTGCCACGCCCACTTTTCCAATACCGCCCATTTTTGGTACAACTATGCACATTGATGCTAGATGGACTTACTCAAAATTTCAGCACTCTAGGTGCCATAGAACTGACAATAGAATAATAGGTTTTACCTTCGTATGGGAGGTGCCACGCCCACTTTTCCAATTCCGCCCATTTTTGACACAACTACCCACATTGACGCTAGATGCACCTACACAAAATTTCAGCACTCTAGGTGTCCTAGAACTGACAATATTCAAAATTGGGTTTTAACTTCGTATGGGAGGTGCCACGCCCACTTTTCCAATACCGCCCATTTTTGGTACAACTACGCACATTGATGCTAGATGGACTTACACAAAATTTCAGCACTCTAGGTGCCATAGAACTGACAATAGTCAATAATAGTTTTTACCTTCGTATGGGAGGTGCCACGCCCACTTTTCCAATTCCGCCCATTTTTGACACAACTACCCACATTGACGCTAGATGCACCTACACAAAATTTCAACACTCTAGGTGTCCTAGAACTGACAATATTCAAAATTGGGTTTTAACTTCGTATGGGAGGTGCCACGCCCACTTTTCCAATACCGCCCATTTTTGGTACAACTACGCACATTGATGCTAGATGGACTTACACAAAATTTCAGCACTCTAGGTGCCATAGAACTGACAATAGTCAATAATAGTTTTTACCTTCGTATGGGAGGTGCCACGCCCACTTTTCCAATTCCGCCCATTTTTGACACAACTACCCACATTGACGCTAGATGCACCTCCACAAAATTTCAACACTCTAGGTGTCCTAGAACTGACAATATTCAAAATTGGGTTTTAACTTCGTATGGGAGGTGCCACGCCCACTTTTCCAATACCGCCCATTTTTGGTACAACTACGCACATTGATGCTAGATGGACTTACACAAAATTTCAGCACTCTAGGTGCTATAGAACTGACATTAGTCAATAATAGGTTTTAACTTCATATGGGAGGTGCCATGCCCACTTTTCCAATACCGCCCATTTTTGGCACAACTGTGCAGACTAACAATTAGTGAACTTTCACAAAAATTCAAGGCTCTATCTCCAACAGTATTCCAAATATGCTAATTTATAAAAAACGACTAAAACCCCAATTTGTGTGGGAGGTGCCACGCCCACTGAAAATATCAAAAAATTATATAGCCTATTTTCACCACCGGTTCAGCATGAACATACTGTGAAAATTTCAAGAAGATCGGTCCAGTAGTTTAGGCTGCTATAAAGAACAAACAAACAAACAAACAAACACAGATTCATTTTTATATATATAGATATATATAGTCAGCTTGTACTTTTGTCATTCAATACGAGGGCTGTTTAAAAAATAGGCAAACCCCAAGATATGAATACACGATCAACCAAATGTAGATCATACTTTTACCGTCCATTTTTCTTTTGATACGTTTAGTTTAGTATTTGTTTAGTAACCGAATAAGATTTCATTTTAGGTGCAGACAACTACAGCTTTATTTTCTTCCGTGCAAACCCACCAAGAGTATTGTTAGAACAAAATCTTTATATGTCACAGATTTTTAGGGAAATTTCAGGAAAAATTCTACTTTTTTATAATTTTTTTTTTTTTTGAAAAATTTTTCTGTGCATTTGTTTGTAACACCCGAAAGGAAACGAAATAAACCCATTGTTAATTATACCGATCGACTTCGAATCGCCTTTTGAGTAGATTTTTTGTTTTGCGGGATAAAGACGAACGCTTTTTTGAAGCAAATCGGTTCAGATTTAGATGTAGCTCCCATACAAATGTCGCTCCCGTTTTGATATTTTCCGCTATATAAACCACATATTTCACCCGATTTGCTTCAAATTTTGGCATAATTATTGCACTTGAAACATATATGATGAAAGTGAGGAAGATCTGTTAATATTTATATATAGCTCCCATACTCGCTCTAGACTTAATTTTCTCCGTTCTAGAGACCACATATTTTAACCGATCTCGTTCAAATTTGGAGCAACACCTTATATTTAAACAAGGAACATCTATGGTGCAAGTTAGTCAGATCGGTTCAGATCCCATGCAAATTTCGTTATTTTCCCCTCTAGAGACCACATATTTTAACCGATATTCTTTAAATTGGCACAGTACCTTATAATTGATTTAGATTATATTAGATTAGTACATTTAATTAATTTAGATTTAGATATAGCTCTCATATAAATTTCGCTCTATAGACCACAATAGTACTCATACACAAAACGTTTCCGATATCTCCTTTTACCCAAATGGAGAAGAAAGTGGTGGGTATTATATAGTCGGTCCTGCCCGACTTTAGCCTTTTCTTATTATTTTTATATCCTCCACCTCCAGGATGGGGGTATACTAACTTTGTCATTCCGTTTGTAACACCTTGAAATATCGACCTGAGACCCTATAAAGTATATATATTCTGGATCGTCATAAAATTCTAAGACGATCTAGCCATGTCCGTCCGTCCGTCTGTTGAAAGCACGCTAGCATCTAAACGAAAGGAGGTAGAACGTTCAAATTTTCCATAAATGCGTCTTATAGTCGTAGATCGGTTGGGATTGAAACGGGGCGAAATCGGCCCTCACAAGGACTAAAAATAACCATAATAATCTCTAATATTTTAGTGTATTTAAGCAAGTTTTTGAATATGTCTGTTTATATTTGCTTGATATTTGGTATGCGCATTCCCCTTATAGCAAAAACGTGCACCATAAAGTGATTCTTATTTGTAGGGGGTGAAATGGGGCAAAAAAGGGATAAAAAAGGTACATATTAACAGCTAGAAACACGAAGTTCGGTGTGTACTTTCCTCTAATTGAGTAGATACATAATATAAAAGTATTTTTTCCAAATTCGTACTTTTAAGGGGTAAAATAGGAATAGAGGGCTAAAAATGGTACCAAACAAACGACTGTATCTAGAATACATTCCTCTGATTGCATAGACAAGTAAAATACACGGATTTTTCGAAATTCGTACTTTTTGGGGCTAAAATGGAAAAAGGGGATACAAAAAGTACCAACCAAATGACCACAGCTAGATTAATGAAATTCGGAGTATACATTCCTTCGACTATGTAGACATGAAAAATAAAAGTTTTTTTTTTCAAATTCGTACTTTCCAGGGATAAAATGGGTACGGAGGGATAAAAATTGTACCAACAAAACGGCTACACCTGGAATAATGACACTTAACTAAACAGATTTAAATAAAATAAACAGATTTTTCGAAATTCTTACTTTTTGGGGTTAAAATTAAAAAAGGAGATAGTACCAATCAAATAACCGCAGCTAGAGTCATGAAATTCGGAGTATACATTCCTCTGACTGCATAGACACGGAAAATAGACGAATTTTTGAAATTAGTACTTTTTGGGGCTAAAATGGAAGAAAGGGGATACAAATAGTACCAACCAAATGACCGCAGCTAGAGTCATGCAATTCGGAGTATACATTCCTCTGACTGCATAGACACACAAAATATTTTTTTTTCCAAATTTGTACTTTTTCTTTTACGGCAAAAATTGGTTGAATCATGAAGTTAGGCTATTTTGCACTATGTACGTCTGATAATGGATTTTCAAAATTTGTACTTTTGGAATTAAAATAGGTGGAGGGTATATAAAGTTCGGCCCGGCCGAACTTAACGCCGTTTTTACTTGTTTTATTTTGCGACGTCACTGTATGTCAAACAATCGTTGCTTTTTCTGGTATTTTTATGTTAAATATCCCGTTGTACATTATATTCCACATTCCAAATGGTTGAAGTTCTAAATGGCCAATACGATGAATCGTGGGATAATCTAATAAATTATTTAAAAAACTCAATAAGATATACCAATTTTTGATAGAAGAAGGATATTGATATATAATTGTAAACCAGTTGACAGACGTTTTATAATAAAACATTGTCAATTAACGTTCTTTGTAATTCAACTACTCATTATATTATACTAAATAATGTACACATATATATAAGAAAACAAATATAAATTAATAAAGAAAAAATCTAAATCTAAAAAATCTAAATATTCCACAGCAGAGACCCGTAAACTAAACCTTGGGGAACGCCAGATGTGACTCTATATGATTCCATTGCCTTATCAGATTTGTACCACAGAGTTCTGTCAGTGAAACTGTCCCTTACCATTTTAATATCTACCATTTTAAATTTTCAGAAACGTTAATTTTCCTCAGCGACATTATGATGTGACATTTTTGATATCAAGAGTTAATATAGCCATTTTTCATGCTAGTGATCACAAAAATTTGTGGTCTTGTCTTTAACGCCGTCTTTAAAGCGCTGTTGGAAATGTAGTCTACGCCTGGTTCCTTTGTGTCACCAATCATCGAGCATAATTCCAATATTTCATCCTCCGCAACCTCTACGGTGTCACCTACTGGTTGGCCAGTACCATCGTCCGCGGCTGGTACCCCTTGTGGAAATAGAGCACACAAGATTTTGTTCAACAGAAGTGGACACGTGATTTAGGCTGACTTTTTTCCATTTACACTTGACATAACTATGCGATACGCATTGCCCCATGGATTCGAGTCAGCTTCGTCGCAAAGTTGTTTAAATGATTCGGCTTTATTTTGGTTAATGACCATTTGCAGAGTTATTCTAGTTTCGTGGTGTGTTTATTTCCGTGATTGAGAGTCTGGTGTGTTTGTATAGACGTCTGGACTGGTTTTTCTTAATGTCGCTATGGCTTCGTTTCACCAGTAGTTATACACTCCACGAGAGTATTATGTCTTTGTGCATTTGTTTGTAACACCTAAAAGGAAGCGAGATACACCCATTGTTAATTATACCGATCGACTTAGAATCACTTTTTGAATCGATTTAGCAATGTCCGTCTGTCTGCCTGTCCGTCCATCTATTCTTGTAATCATGATACAGGTCGCAATTGTAGCCAGAACCACACGAAACTTTGCACAACGAAGTTTTTCGACATAAGGACGAACGCTATTTTTTATTTTATATTAATTTGAAGAAAATCGGTTCAGATTTAGATATAGCCCCCATATGAATTTCACTTCCGATTTGACTCTTTTCACTCTAGATATCATACATTGCAACAGATTTTCTTCAAAATTGGCAAGACATCTTATATTTCCAATAGAAACACTTGTGTTGAAAAATTTTTATATCGGTTCAGATTTATATATAGCTCCCATACAAATTTCGCTGCCAATTTGACTTTTTCCAGTCTGGAAACCTCATATTTTAACAGATCTTCTTCAAATCTTCCAAAATGTCTTATCTTTCAACTAGAAACACTCATGGTGAATATAGGTCAGATCGGTTCAGATTTATATATACCTCCCTCACAAATTTCACTCCCTATTTCACTTTTTCCACTCTATAAACCTCATATTTTAACAGATCTTCTTCAAATCTTCCAAAAGATCTTATCTTTCAACTAGAAACACTCATGGTGAAAATGGGTCAGATCGGTTCAGATTTACATATAGCTCCCATACAAATTTCGCTCCCTGATTGACTTTTTCCGCCACAGAAACCACGTATTTTCACCGAATTTCATCAAATTGAGCATAATACGTTATACTTGAACTGGTAGAACCTATTGTGTAAGTGGGTCACTTCATTCCATGTTTCCATGTTTGGATATAGCCCTGAAACAAATATTCTTCTCGAATTAAATTGTATTCAGATAGAGTAGTGAAGTGTATAATATAGTCGGGCCCGCCCGACTTTAGCCTTTCCTTACTTGTTTTCTTTGTGTCCTCCTCCATGTCCACTACACTATCCTTGCTTAGATATTGGCTACGGAACAGTTTATCCTTCGCCCATCCTTGAAAAGAGGCCTTATTGGTTGTCTACTCGGCAGTCGACCACTGAATAAGTTGAATATAATGGTCTCATGAGCACTATGGGTGTAACGTTCACTTACTTGCCATTACATGTTGTTAGCAAACGATGTGCATAAGGTCCACTATGGAATCGAATCTAGCCTTTCTGAAGGTTTGCGCATTTCCATGATTCGCGAAAACTACGTCGAGTTGCGCAAAGGCCTCCAGTAGTAATTTTCCCCTCTTGTTTGACCTCTAAGAGCCCCAACCAACTGACCAAGCGTTAAAATCTCCTCCATCCACCACTGGATTATTCGGCACTGCATCTCTCGCCTATTAATCTTTTTACTCGATTTACTTCAAATTTGACACAGCACCTTATAATTCATCTTGAAACATCTGCGGTGAAAATGGGTCAAATCGGTTTAGATTTATATATAGCTTTCATAAAAATTTCGTTCCCAGATTTTAGTAAAATTTGACAGACTCCTCCTTATATTTCAACAAGAAACATCTGTGGTGAAAATAGGTGAAATCGGTTCAGATTTATATATAGCTTTCCCTTTTTCTGCTTTAGAAAACATGATCAGAACACGTTATATTTAATAAAGAGTAATATAAAAATTAATTTTGAAAATACAGTTAGAACAATTCTGAATAGATTTTAAAAATCCAATAACCAATAATATGAAAATATCTATCTCAACATACCAAATAAATAACTTATCATATCTCTAGGAATACATACATTTATTTAAAAAAATCTTTTATGGAAGTCTGTCTTATGCTTTTAGCTTTTGATTGTTCTTCCAACAAAAGAGTTTGTATGCGATATATTTGCATTTTATCTGGTTCTGAAATACTTGGACAATTAAAGTTTTCTAAAAAACCTAACAAAATACTACCAGTCTCTATTGCCTGAGCCAATGTAGGCGTTTCGTCCGCATTTCCTCCATTTGATTCCTCGGAATTTGAATCAAGCTCATCTTCTTGGCTTTGGGTAACCATGTCTACGATTTCGTCTTCAGATATAATAGCAAACGGAGCGACATCAGAGTCGCACACCAATCACTTTTCGACAGCATCATCTGTTTGTATCTCAACAAGGCTATTTGGAGCATCTTCATTATGAGATAGTAAGTTATTCCAAACTCTTTTTAAAACTTGTGGAGTTACAGAGTCCCACGAAGCTGCGGCTGCCCACAAAGCTGTCTTAATATTCAAAGATTTAACGAACTCACGTCTGTCATTAGCACCAACAAGTTTTTGAACGATCAGTTTACGGTAGTGACATTTGAAGCTCCGACGTGCAATTTGGTGGGAGATATTTTACTGTAACGTTATCATATCATATCATTTACATCTGGGTGTGCTGGTCAGATGTCTAATATAGGGTGTTTTTTATTGAGGTATAGAACTTCGAATTGAAATAAAACACAAGAAAATCGTTTTAATGTCCATCAATTTGGCTTTATTGGAAGGATAATTTTATGCCATTAATGTTTAAATATGATTTCGGGCATGTGGCCGCCGCGGCTGGCTCGAATATAGCCAATTCTACAGGTCCAATTTTCAATCACTTTCTCCAATTGCTGTGCACGGTGGCGAATCGATTCATTCGGGTCCTCTTCAACACTTTGCTCTACAGCGGCAATTGTTTCTTCGGTGCGCACTGTTCGACGTCTCTGCGGATGCGTATTATCACATAGAGTAAACGTAGTGCGAAAACGATCCATGGTTAACCGAATTAATTGCTCTGATGGACGATTATGTCGACCATAAAATGGACGGAGTTTGCGGTGAACTTCGCGAACTGAACCATTACTTTCGAAATAAATTTGCACGATTTGCAAGCGTTGTTCTTTTGTCAACCTGTTCATGATGAAATGGCAAACCAAACTAAATATTAATCACTTGACAGCTGACAAAATGGCCGCCAGTTAAAAAAGTGATGCCAACTTAAAGTTCTATACCCCAATAAAAAACACCCTTTAGTAAAAGTATTTTACAGTTATTTGAGACCGATGCGCCGTTGATGTTCCTTTGCTTCTGGTACAAAATTTTGAACAAAATTTGAACAGAAAGGTGTTCAACGTTTTTTAAAGCTCTTGGATGGGCACTTTTTCCTATTATCATCAATTTACACTTGTGAGTTCCTGCAGCATTTGAACAAACTAGCACTATGATTCTCTCCTTGGATTCCTTGTGCCCTTCAATAGAATATTCATTACCACTAGCCAAAGAACTCTGAGGCAAACACCTCCAAAATAGACTGGTTTCGTCTGCATTGTAGATCTGTTCAGTTGTAAGTTGTTCGTTTTTAATGATTTCATCCAAGTCGTCTTCGTAGCAGACTCATAATCAGCACACTCCTTTTCTCCCGTAGATTTCAGTCGACGGATTCCAACCAACCAAATGAATAAGTGCACTCTGAATTCATTTTTAACTTCAAATGGAACATGTTTGCCTTTTCGACAATCATTTCGCCTGAAGTTCAGAAGCAAATTTCAATTTAAGTTCATACAATATCTCGATTTCAGTTAACTTACCTGAGTTGGAGAAAGATTTAAGATCTTTCTTGCCGAAACCATTCATATGTTGCGAAATCAACTTTTGGATTTTCGGATGTTTTTAGTGTATATCTGTGTTAAGGCCAAGCATTATATCAGTATCGGAGCAAAATTTTAAAATTCGATCTTTGTTTTTTATTAAATCGGATACAGTTTGAATGCCAACTCCATATTTTTCAGACAACATTTTAAAAGGTACTTTACGTTTTGAGTATTCATTAATCAGCTCAATTTTTTCTTTAATTGAAAGAACCTTTCTTGCTCTTTTCGTGGATTTAGTTTTTGACGGTGGCATGATGTAAGGAAAACACGTCTTGACAGATCAAATTTCACACTGATGAATGAATATGAAATTTGATATGAAAATTACACTTTCATGAAAAAGGGGAATCACCGAATTTTAATATGAGAGATGTGTGTGTATTATACGAAAAAAAACAAACAAGCAGTCACATGGACATGTGCATCACGGATAATAGAGGTAAATCACGGTTAATAGAGGTAAAAAATCAACCACTTAGCTTCACGGTTAATAGATAATCACGGTTAATAGAGTCACGGTTAATCGAAGTTCAACTGTATATTAATTTCCCAATAACAATTTGTCTTTTCTCAATATCAATTTGTTTAATTTCAAGTTCAAATTTCATTTCTGAATTTCAATTTTTATTTTCTCAATTTGAAATAGCATTTTCTGAATTTCAATTTAAATTTCTCATTTTTAATTTTAATTTGTATTTTCTCAATTTAAATTTTCATTTCTCAATTGCAACTTGTATTTTCTAAATTTTAACTGAGAATAGTGTAGATTTTGATCCATAACACCGTGCGACAATTACATTTTATTTTTTCATTGAACTTTAATAACGTCTAAGCCTAAGTCCATGTTATTTCGATGTGGAATAGCGGAATATCGACTCTTTATCGGAAATTATATCTGAAGTTTCACCTAAAAAAGCTATAGGAAAAATGTGTATGTAATACATAAGGTTTTAGTATACATATATTTTTATGAGAAAATATATTAGAAATTCTGAAGAATACTAATGTTATATACAATTTTTCGTCCAGAGAAGATACTCGCCCAGATGGATACTCATATTGATATAAATTGGTGGGTAGCAATATTTAAATAAATTTTTAGAAATTTGTTATATCCTTAAAACTTTAAAGACCTGTAAAAAGGAGAAAAAAAACATCAGATGAAAAAGTGTGCTCTTAGTTTTTCTACAAATAATCTCTAGTTTAGTGTGTATTCGGTATTGATCAAGTCCAATAAGTAGTGTCGCAAGCTAACACAACGTGTAAAATCGATTGCAAAAATCTCAAAATTGATTTTCTTTTAAGTCCTGTATATTATCTCAAATTTTTGCGCAAATATTTTGCGTGTCTAAAAAGACCTTTAATAGTCATTTCATCCCATGATCGAGGGCAGTACCACAATTGTTTTGCTATTGGCAACACTTCAGCCACTTGCACGGTTTCTTGTGGCTGTATGGCAATCCTCGTTTTATCTTTTGCTCTGCGCTTACATAAGTTTTCCTTCCTTCTTTCGTGCATTTATCTGACGCTTAAGTGTGATGAAGACGTATGAATGTAATATATAAACCGAATTTGCTGTTAAGTGACTATTTCTTGTTGGAGAATTCAACAATTTTTCTTTTTCAAGGAAGCAATTTTTGCAAAACAAAAAACACAAACGAACGAACAGAGACTGGCGAGCAGCGAATAGAAAGCCGAGAAGGAAAAGACATCACAAAAACAAAATATACACAGATGAAACAAGAGAAATGTTTCAAAATCACACACACACACAAGCAAACTTGAATAAATGTTTGTTTTGTAAGTCTTTCTCGGTGACTGCGTCTTTATTTGTGTTGCCTTGACGGCTGTACGTGTTGCCGGCGATCTGTGTGAGGATGCAAATGTGTGTGTGTGTGTTTAAATGTTTATGTTGTTAAATCATTTGCATATGTGTGTTTATATGAATTGATGTGTGTGTGTGTGTGTGTGGGAGTGTATGTGTGCGTTTCCGTTTGGCTAGAATAATGACCGAATGATAACAACTTTGAAGAGAAAACATAAAAGCACACACACGCCGCCACTCACACAAACAAAAAGAAAGTTTCACTCAAGTTTTTCTTTTGTGAAGGAATGTTTTTTCTTTTTTTTTGAAAACGCTTTGGATTTCTTATTGTTTCGCTTCTCTCGTTTTTTTCTGCCTACGCTTTCGAATGTTTAAAGTATCGTAAATCAGAGGAGCCATATCTTGCTTTTGAGTTTTCGGCTTTTTGTTGAGAATTGGTGCATATTTATAGGCTTTTGAGCAAATCTTAACAGCAGCTGTAACGAGATGGATGTACTGTTAAAAAGTTTGAGATTTATTGGAACTTTTGTTTTAACTTGTTCACATTGAGATGGCGTTTGTCTCATAAACGCAACGAATTTGGAATTTCGCACATTTGTATTTAATGACTTTAACGAATTAGCTGCAATTTGTCGTAGATATGAAACTCTGATTAATGATGCATTTATCGATGCTGAGACTTGGTACAATTTGGCGTATCACATCGCGAGTATCAGACAAATGAATTGACACAAATTGTACAGGGATTTGTGTAAAAAACACAATATTTTCCGAGAATCTTATTTCATCATTTAATAGTATGGCTGTTTAAAGTTTAAAGACTAAGCTCTATAACAAAAATATAAATAAAATGTTAAAATTTCTCTGAATATAAACAATTGTTTTTTAAAATTGTCGCCAAAAGCAATGGCAATATGTGTGTGGAAACAAATTTTGAAAAAATAATTTTGTGTTAACATTTTTTGACTTAGCCTGGATAATTATCCAGTGTAAGTAAAAATTATGGTTATCGAGGCTAAGTCCAATAAAATCAACACAATTTTTTTTTTTGAAAATTTCTTTTGATGCATATACAGGGTTTTCTAACAAGAGGTGTCATTTTGAATCACCCGGTATTTCGGTAGCTGCCAATTGACAAGTAGAAACTACGCCATTACTAGGGTTTGGGGTCCGGGAATTCCCGAATCGTTTTTCCCGGGAATTCCCGGAAATATTTGGACGGGAAAAATTTAAATTTCCCGGGAATACGGGAAATATTAAAAAATATTTTATTGAGTATTTTTTTTATTATTTTTGTTATTATTTTACTGTACAATTGGGAAATTATTTTTTATATATTTAATTATATTTTATATATTTAATTATATTTTAAATTCATATATTTACATTATTGATAATAGTAATGAACATTTCTTTACATCATATTACTGCAAAAAAAAACTTTTTAAATTCGTTATGTCGCTATTTTTTGCTAGCTAGGGGAATACACACTTTTTATTAGGATATTTGCAGGATTTTTAATAAAGGGTGATTTTTTAAAAGCTATAGGAAAGTTTTTCAAAAAAAAATGCATGAAATCTTTATTTGGACCGATAGTACGGTCCATATAATTTAATGTTTAAAGATTATTTCATGCAAATGTTGACCTTGACTGCGCCTCAGATGGTCCATCCGCTTAGTCCAATTTTGGCACTCCACGTTTTTGAGTAACAGAGGCAAATTGCTGCGAACGGCGACGAATCGATAATTGATGGTCATCATTAACACTGGCCGATACAGCTGCGATATTTTCTTCAGTTCGCACTCTACGTAAGCGTGTTGGTGGTTTAATGTCCAACAATGTAAATTTGGTGCGAAATTTAGTCACAATACCACGAATAGCTGATTCAGTGGGTCGATTAAACTAACCATAAAATGGAAAATTAGTGTTGCCAAAAAGATAATAGCTAAAAAATCACCCTTTATAAATCGAAAATATCATACTGACAATACTGTGGCTGACATAGTGGCAATACTTAACCCCTCGTGCTATCTGGTTTAACTTTAAATTTCTTGTTTTACCAGAAGAATCTACGAGATAAAAAGTGAAAATATTCTTAATGAAGATTTTTTTTTTACATATGAAGCCAGTAAGAAATGGTATAAAAATAAGGAAAACATTAAAATTGTTCACCTGGAAACTTTCGACAGAAATAGAAATATGTATATCCTACGGTATATTTAAATGACCTTCTGTAAGAACTAATGACTGGACTATTTCAATGTTTTAATTTTTTATGAATTTATTTAATTAATATTAATTTTGTATAATGTTTCTATTGCTTTTACAGTTTAGAATATTTCCCCCCGTTGCTGCTATATATTTTCGTCTCTAGGCGAATGAATCTTCTAAATTAAAGACGTTCTCAGCCATACGAGTTATTGTTGTCAGGCACTTGTGCCTATGATTTAAATGTCCAATTTTATGACGACAATAAGTCTAGATTAACATATTTGTAAAATGTAAAATATTTTGACAAACACATTCGCTTTTAATATGTAATATGACAGTATTTTTAAAAAGCACATCCGTTACTAAATATTGTTATTTTAAACCAGTGGAAATTTGGATACAATTTGGAGAGCCTCACCGCTAGTTTTCCTAATCAAATGACATAGCAATGTAAATCGCTGAAAAAAGATCCCTAAATGTTGGCCATAAGAGGAAATCACCCCGGAAAACGTCAGTATCTCATGGCGGCAATGCAAGGCCGTAGCTGCCCTCATATTGCTCCTGATGCTCCTTAATGGACTTCAATCGATCGGAAGGAGAATCCAAGTGATCTATCGAATCTGTAGCCGTAGAAGTACTGGGCGGAGTTATAGGGGATGACTTCAGCGGAGCTCGAAGCTCATCCAATTTCCTATTAATAGCAGCTAGAACAAGAACGAATGCCCTATATGCTACTTCATATTTGCTGTCAGCAGAATCTATGTCCTCCTTCTCCTCATCCTGAGCAGTTTGGAGATGACTAAGACACTTATCGAACCTGTCCCTATGTGAAGGATGAGTTCTATAAAAATATCGAAAGATGTATGCCACAACATGCAGAGGTCTATCCAAAGACAAAAATCTTTCAAGGATATCCTCATAGTTCGTAAAGAACGAAGCATGACTCTTGACAGCACGTAATTTAATACCGGTGCCGAGAGGAGCTAGAAACCTAATATCCATTGATTATTATTTTAAACCACATTGGACATACCTAAAATAAATTACTTTTTTCCCGGAAATTCCCGGGAATGAATCTTTTCATTCCCGTTTTCCCGGGAAATGCAAAAAGTCCGGGAAACCCCAAACCCTAGCCATTACTGAAAATGGAACGATACACGCTTCAACAACGCATTGAAATTGGGTCCTTGAGGTGAATGAAAATGATCCGGAATTCCATCGAAAAATCATCTTGACTGATGAGGCCCATTTCCACCTCGGTGGCTACGTCAACAAGCAAAATTGTCGCATCTGGGGCTCGGAAAACCCAAGAGTTATTGTTGCCCCTCCATCCTCATCATATGACTGTTTGGTGCGGTTTGTGGTCCGGCGGGGTCATTGGACCTTACTTTTTCGAAAATGAGGTTCGATCAACAGTTACGGTGAATGGATTGCGCTATCGAGAGATGATTAATGGCCTTTTATGGTCGGAGTTGGATGGCTTTGATCTGGACAACGTTTACTTTCAACAAGACGGCGCTACGTACCACACAAGCAACGAAACCATTGCTCTTTTACGGGAAAAGCTTCCGGACCGTGTTATCTCTCGAAGAGGTGATCACAATTGGCCTTCGAGGTCTTTGTGATTTAACACTTTGAGACTTCTTCCTTTGGGGCCACGTGAAAGATAAGATCTACGACAATAGACCAGCGTCGATTCAAGACCTCAAAGATAGAATTAGTGAGGATATCGAGGACATAGGGCAGCCACTTTGCGATTTGGTTATAGCAAATTTCATGAAAAGGATATGGTCCTGTAAGCGTGGTCGTGGTGGCCATTTGGCTGATGTTGTTTTTGATTATTAACGGCATACCTTCCTCTTTATTATGAAATAAACATCCGGTCATTTATCTCAAAAAATGACATTTTTCTTTGATTACCAAAATAACACCTCTTGTTGGAATATCCTGTTTTTAACAATGTGAAAAAATATTTATTATTTTGAGCAAAAAATTAAATTTTTATAAACGTTTTTGTTATCGCAGCTTGTTATCCCGGCTTAAAGAAAACAACCCTAGTATTTGAAAAAAGATAGCAGCAAACAGTTGAGTAGTAACAAGTAAAAATGGTGTTAAGGCCGAGCCGAACTTTCTATACTCTCCACCTGAGATTGCATTCCACAGAGGCTGTCGATTTTCGTAGAAGTGAAGTAATATTAGAGGAAAATATATATTTTTTTAATACAGCCAAACCAAAACAAATACAAATATTGAAAAAAATAATTTTACAAATAAATATAAAATTTTAATTATTTCAAACCACGCTTATAAGGCAAGGCTACCAACACGTCAATTCAAAAAATAAATATTCTTATATTTATATTTTCAAAAAGCTTAAATGCCATAAATATTGGTAGATAGTGGGTGCTACAGTTGGTTGTATTTACATTCTATTTTAATTCCAAAAGTACAAATTTTGAAAATCCATTATCAGACGTACATAGTGCAAAATAACCTAACTTCATGATTCAACTAATTTTCCCGTAAAAGAAAAAGTACGAATTTCGAAAAATCCGTTTATTTTCCGTGTCAACGCAGTCAGAGGAATGTAAACTCCGAATTTCATGACTCTAGCTGCGGTCATTTGATTGGTACTATTTGTATCCCCTTTTTCATTTTAACCCCAAAAAGTACGAATTTCGAAAAACCCGTTTATTGTAAGTGTCTGCGCAATCAGAGGAAAGTATCCACCAAATTTCATTATTCTAGGTGTATACATTTGGATGGTACGATTTTTATCTCTCCGCACCCATTGTATCCCTTGAAAGTACGAATTTTGAAAAAACCTTTATTTTTCATGTCTACGTAGTCAAATTAATGTGTACTCCGAATTTCATGACTCTAGCTGCGGTCATTTGGGTGGTACTATTTTTATCCCCTTTTTCCATTTTGACCCCAAAAAGTAAGTCATGACTCTAGCTGCTGTCATTAGATTGGTACTATTTTTATCCCCTTTTGTCATTTTAACCCCAAAAAGTACGAATTTTGAAAAAATCGGTGTATTTTACTTATCTATGCAATCAGAGGAATGTATACACCGAATTTCATTATTCTAGGTACAGCCGCTTGGTTGGTACCATTTTTATCCCTCTATTCCTATTTTACCCTTTGGTAAAATATATATCTATTTTGGAAAAAATACTTTTATATTATGTATCTACTCAATTAGAGGAATGTACACACCGAATTTCGTGTTTCTAGTTGTTGTCGTTTAATATGTACCATTTTTATCCCTTTTTGCCCCATTTCACCACCTACAAATATTAATCACTTTATGGTGCACGTTTTTGCGATAAGGGGAATGCGCATACCAAATATCAAGCAAATATAAACAGAAATATTGAGAAAAAATGCTTAAATACGCTAAAATATTAGGTATTATTATGGGTATTTTTAGTCCTTGTGAGGGAAAAATTTTTCCCTTTGGGCCGATTTCGCACCATTTCAATCCCAACCGATCTACGACTATAAGACGCATTTATGGAAAATTTGAACGTTCTAGCTCCTTTCGTTTAGATGCTAGCTGCTTTCAACAGACGGACGGACGGACATGGCTAGATCGTCTTAGAATTTTATGACGATCAAGAATATATATACTTTATAGGGTCTCAGGTCGATATTTCAAGGTGTTACAAACGGAATGACAAAGTTAGTATACCCCCATCCTGGAGGTGGAGGGTATAAAAACAAGTAAAAACGGTTTTAAGTTCGGCCGTACCGAAATTGAAATACCCTCTACCATTGATAGCATTCCTCGGAGGATTTCGATTTTCGTAGAAGTGCAGTAATATTACAGGAAAATGTTAATTTTTTAATAAATAAATAAAATATCGAGGAAATAATTTTATAAAAAAAAAATTAAATTTTAATTACAGTGCGACCTCGTTTATCACAACTCTCGGTACTACTCGATTACTGTAACACCTCTTTTTAGCAAATATGAATTTTTATTTGGAAATCCTGGGTATTAGGTGCAGTAATTAGAAAATAGACATGCTAATTTTAACTCGAACATATGAGGCTTTCATTATATTTCAGTTTATTGCCTAATTTGTGTATATAAGTGGAAAAATAAGCATTTCCATTTGAAATCTGAAACTTTAGCGTGAAAAATTTGTTTATTCGGTCATCGCAACTACCGCGGTTTTTGCAACTGTCAAAATTTCTATTAGTTGCGGTAAACGAGGTCGCACTGTATTTTAAACCACGCTTATAAGGCAAGGCTACCAATATGTTTATACTAAATATATCGAAATAATATTTCAAGTCAATACAGAAAGTAAATATAAGTCAGCAATCTTCAGAAAATCTTAAATACCCTAAATATTGGGGGATAGCTACAGCCGTTTGGTTGGTTATATTTCCATACTATTTTAATTCCAAAAGTATAAATTGTGAAAATACATTACCTCTCACGTACACAGTGCAAGATAACCTAACTTCATGATTCAACCCATTTTTGCCATAAAAGTTAAAAGAACGAAATTAGAAACATATTTTTTTTGCGTGTCTATGCAGTCAGAGGAATGTATACACTGAATTCCTTGATTGGTACCATTTTTATCCCCTTTTTCCTATTTAAGTACGAACGAAGTACGAACTTTCTAAGATATCTTTATTTTACGTGTCTACGCAATTAGAGGGATGTACACACCGAATTTCATCATTCTAGCTGTAGTCGTTTAGTTGGTATTATTTTTATCCCTCTCTACCCATTGTATCCCTTGAAAGTACGAATTTGGAAAAAAAAACCTTTTATTTTGGCGTGTCTACGTAATCACAGGAATGTATACTCCGAATTTCATGCCTCTAGCTGCGGTCATTTTGTTGGTACTATTTTTATCCCCTTTTTCCATTTTAACCCCAAAAATACGAATTTCGAAAAAAATCCGTTTATTTCTCGTGTCTACGCAGTCAGTGGAATGTATACACCGAATTTCATTATTCTAGGTGTAGACGTTTGGTTGGTACCATTTCCAATTTTACCCTTTAAAAGTACGAATTTGGAAAAAATACTTTTATTAGATACATAATATAAAAGTATTTTTTCCAAATTCGTACTTTTAAAGGGTAAAATTGAAAATGGTACCACTCAATTAGTGGAATGTACACACCCAATTTCGTGTTTCTAGCCGTTGTCGTTTAATATGTACCATTTGTATCCCTTTTTGCCACATTTCATCCCCTTTATGGTGCAAGTTTTTGTTATAGGGGGAATTCGCATTTCCAATATCAAGTAAGTACAAGCAGACATATTGAAAAAAACTAATACTATAAAATAGTCCTTGTGAGGGAAAAATTTTTCCCTTCGGGTCGATTTTAATTCCTACAGATCTATGACTATAAGACACATTTACGGAAAATTTGGACGTCCTAGATACTGTCGTGTGCTTTCAACAGAGGATGGACGGACGGACATGGCTAGATCGTCTTAGATTTATATGGCGATCAGGAATATACATACTTTATAGGGTCTCAGGTAGATACTTCCCCCATCCTGAAGGTGGAGGGTATAAGAACACCAAACGTAGCAACATTGGTTTTGGGGTTTTGAATGTGTAATGAAAAACGGAAATATTCTAAATACTAAACTCAATAACTCTTAAGCAAAGCCCTACCTACCTACGAATTGTATCGATTTCGCCTAATGTGCACTAATATTTACATTAGACTGGGTCGCGATGCATACAATTGGAAAAATAACTTCCCCACGAAACCACAAAAAATCAATATAAATGTCCAATAATACGACCAATGAGTTATTCATTTCTGGGGGTCACCGCTGCAATTTATTTTCGTGACCCATCCTAATGTACATTATCTGCCTACTTGTGAGTGCATCCACGTAACACCGTAAATAGAACGCTGTAATCAAAAATTAAAAATATATGAAATAAATAATTGGAATAGAGTCCAGGGAATAGTTTAATTAAGGACAAACTAGTACTGCCATTGGCAATTCTGCGACTACAACATGGAAAAGCCAGTAATCGCTTAAGGAGATTGAAATTGAAACATTCAAACTGGATATTTTATTTAAACCAAAGTCAATGCGGTGTTGTGGGAATTCAGTTGCAATTGAATTACATTTAGTCGGGTTATTGTGCAGCATGCACAGGCCGAGGTGCCTGTTACGCGCAATGTAACATACAGACGGTAAGCGAAACAAGTGAAAGGATCAATGGTTGAATATTTGAATATTGAAGCAAATATTGAATTCGACGAATTAGTTTGTTTAACTATGATACATTTTTGGAACTTTTGTTTGGAGTTGAATAGTGGAAACTATTTTCGACCGTGATACATGGTTAATTCTTCAATCATGTTTTTGAAATTCAATGAAATCCCGTTTAGGCAAAATGTGGTACATATAGTTGCTTAAAGTGATAGGCTTAAAAGTATTCAGAAAATTTTTCGGATGTACCAATATTGGTCATAACAAGTGGCCTCTTTTTCAAAGAGGTGTGTTCATTAAATATCATGTAACTCTTGAAATACATGACCGTTTTGAATGTTTGGAAGGCAATTTCAATTACTTATCGCGGCATAAGATATTTTATTTCTTTTAGTTTTTTTCGTTTGTATTTTTTTGGTCTGTAATCAATATTTGATTTGAACTGGGATACTTTATTACTTGGTGCGATTTTTGATGTTGATGTTGAAAAGTCGCTACAAAGCCACTTGAAAAGACTTTTGACATGGTCGAAATCATGATCGTGGTAGTCTGCAGCCAAGTAATGAATGTCACCATGCCATTTGTAAATAAATTTGCATTCTATTAAATATAGATGCAAAATGGTCTTGAGCCAGGACAATATCCCAGTTCAAATCAAAGATATTTTATTTCTTTTATTTCACATTAATTGATTTTTTGAAATTTTAAAGTAGTGTTCTGAGGCGTCTTTTTTAGCGATTGTGTGAGTTCGGAAGTAGTAAAATGATGGGTTCTATTTCTTCTATTATAAAATAATTATAATATCAAGTTATAGTGGATTTTAGACAACGACGCACAGAGGGTTGAAATCGCAAAATATGGAGTTTAATTCGGGGAAGCCTTCGGGTCAGGATATGTTTATATTTTTCCAATATTTATACCATAATCAGTAAAAGAAAACACAATTTGAGTACAATTTAGTGGAAAAAATGGTTTTCCTGGAAAATACATTAATAATCCGTCCGTGTACATAATTTTGTTATCGAAGTACAAGTCGCAATTATTGTCCAATCCCAACGGAACTTGGTACAGCTAATTTTTATACCCTCCACCTCCAGGATGGGGGTATACTAACTTTGTCATTCCGTTTGTAACACCTTGAAATATCGACCTGAGACCCTATAAAGTATATATATTCTTGATCGTCATAAAATTCTAAGACGATCTAGCCATGTCCGTCTGTTGAAAGCACGCTAGCATCTAAACGAAAGGAGCTAGAACGTTCAAATTTTCCATAAATGCGTCTTATAGTCGTAGATCGGTTGAGATTGAAAAGGGGCGAAATCGGCCCAAATTGAAAAAATTTTCCCTCACAAGGACTAGAAATACCCATAATAATCCCTAATATTTTAGCGTATTTAAGCATGTTTTTTGAATATGTCTGTTTATATTTACTTGATATTCGGTATTCGCATTCCCCGTATAGCAAAAACGTGCACAATAAAGTGATTATTATTTGTAGGCGGTTAAATGGGGCAAAAAAGGGATCAAAATGGTACATATTAAACGACAACAACTAGAAACACGAAATTCGGTATGTACATTAGGGCGTACCTCAAAAAAAAAGTTCGCCGTACACCTTCGAATATGAAGTATTATTGAAAGGTAGTTTCAAAAAAAAAAAAATTATTTTTTTATGCCGAACGTAGGGGTCGCGCTTTTACATTTTTCTATATAACTTGTATTTATAAACGGATTTTAAAGTGTGATACATCGATGTTTTTGTCTCGACGAGGCCGATTTTTTTGTCTTTGAAGTCATTGAGCTCAAGCACCCCCTTCTGGTACTTTCTCAGTTGCTACTACCCTAATGTACCACTCTAATAATCGAAAATTAAAGCTCGCATAAAATCATGAATCATGTTTGAGCTCAATGACTTCAAAGACAAAAAAATCGGACAAAAACATCGATGTATCACACTTTAAAATCCGTTTATAAATGCAGAAGTTATATAGAAAAATGTAAAAGCGCGACCCCTACGTTCGGCATAAAAAAATAAAAAAAATTTTTTTGAAACTACCTTTCAATAATACTTCATATTCGAAGGTGTACGGCGAACTTTTTTTTTTTACTTGTAACCTGGTACGCTCTAATGTACATTCCTCTAATTGAATAGATACATAATATAAAATTATTTTTTCCAAATTCGTACTTGTAAGGGGTAAATGGGGATAGAGGGATAAAAATGGCCACACGGCTGTACCTAGAAGAATGAAATTCGGTGTATACATTCCTCTGATTGCATAGATAAGTAAAATATTCGTACTTCTTGGGGTTAAAATGAATAAAGGGGTTAAAAATAGTACCAATCTAATGACCGCAGCTAGAGTCATGAAATTCGGAGTATACATTCCTCTGAGTGTGTAGACACGGAAAATAAACTGATTTTTCGAAATTCTTACTTTTTGGGGTTAAAATGAAAAAAGGGGATACAAATAGTACCAATCAAATGACCGCAGCTAAAGTCATGAAATTCGGAGTATACATTCCTCTGACTGCGTAGACACGGAAAATAGACGAATTTTTCGAAATTAGTACTTTCAAGGGATACAATGGTACAGAGGGATAAAAATAGTACCAACTAAACGACCACAGGTAGAATGATAAAATTCTAATTGCGTAGAAACGTCAACGTAAAAATGGTACCAACCAAATGGGCGCAGCTGGAATCATGGAATTCTGACTGCATAGACACGCAAAATAAAAAGTTTTTTTCCAAATTCGTACTTTTTCTTTTACGGCAAAAATTGGTTGAATCATGATAATGGATTTTCAAAATTCGTACTTTTGGAATTCAAATAGAATGGAATTACAACCAACTGTAGCACCCACTATCTACCAATATTTATTGCTTTGAAAATATTTTTGAAAATATAAATATAAGAATATTTATTTTTTGAATTGACTTATTGGTAGCATTACCTTATATTTTATTATTACGTGGTTTGAAATAATTAAAATATATTTATTTATAAAATTATTTTTTCAATATTTGTATTTGTTTTGGTTTGGCTATATTAAAAAAATTATATTTTCCTGTAATATTACTGCACTTCTACGAAAACCGACACCCTCTGTGGAATGCAATCCATGGTGGAGGGTATATAAAGTTCGGCCCACGCCGTTTTTACTTGTTTCTAATAATAATTTCAATGGTGGACGCTATTAAATTTGAAGCAAATCAGTTCAGATTTAGATATATCTTCCATACAAATGTCACTCCCGATTTGATTTTTTTTCGCTCTAGATGCCACATATTTTTACCGATATTGTTCAAATTTGGCACAAGACGTTATATTTCATTTATGGTGAAAGTGGGTCACATTGGTTTAGATTTAGGTATAGCTCCCATACAAATGTCGTTCCAGATTTGACTTTTCCGCTCTAGCAACAAAATTGTTTACCCAATTTTGTTCGCATTTGGCACATAACGTTATATTGTACCTAGAAACTGCTGTAGTTAAATTCGGTGACATCGGTCCATTGTTTGATAAAGCCCCCATACAAATATCCCACCATATTTGGTGACATTTGCTCATTAAGGACAATGTTTAGATTGTGTCCGGCATTAAACTGTTACAGAAATTTTAATTCATCTAGAATTGGTAGTAAATTACTTGAAATAGGGTAGAAGATGTGGGGTATCATATAGCCGGTATTATCCGACTGTACTCTTTCCGTACTTGTTATACCCTAAACCACTTCGTTTGTATATAGGGATGTTTGTAAGATTAAGATTTATTGTGCGACTTGGATATAGAAATATTTGTTTCATTTAAGTGTTAAGTAAATAACAAATAAATAAGTAAATTTCATTACAAAATACTTAAGTATTAAGTTTTCGTCATAATCTAAATTCCAGTTGTACAATAAAACTTAATGTATTAGCACCCATAAAGAGTGACTATTTTCACAATTTATTTAATAAAATAAATTCGCGCAAAAACGCACAACATGTAATTGCGAAATATTGAAGCTAACACATTGTAATTTAATTAGAAATTCACCATCTGACGGTATATTACAGAATTCACATTTAAAACTCCACATATATTTTAAAAATACCTTAAATTTAGACATATTTTCTACAATTTTTTAAAAATATTTCTGAAATACTTTCGTTAAAACATTTTTTTTGTAAAATCACTCTAAAATACCTGAACTTGAAGATTCTATAATCAAAGTGCTACTTTGTACAATGGAGAAAAAGGTATTAACCTTTGAAGTATGTCAATTTGCAGTTTTCAGAACTGTTGGCGTAAAACTCAAAACATGCATGAATTTAAGGCAGTGCAACTGTAAAAGTAGGCAACACATGTCATTGATATTTTCGGTAGTGATGTAGAATTTTATATGCTTTAATCGTATAATAAAAAATTTTCAAAAAATAAATTTTGATTTTTGAATTAATCTCCATTTTTGGCGATTTCAACCCTCTGTGCGACATAGAGGTCAAAATGGATATAATTTTTATACACTTCACGAGAGTATTATGTCTTTGCGCATTTGTTTGTAACACGAGGAAACGAGTTTGGAAACGAGTTAGACATTGTTTATTATACAGATCGGCTTAGAATCACTTTCTGAGTCGATTTAGCAATGTCCGTCTGCCTGTCAGTCTGTCCATCTATTTTTTTTTTTTCACTGAACCAACACTCAGGGGATGTCCCCTATAATTGCAGTGCATTGCGTTGGTGGATGGAAGATCAGGTATGGGAAGGAGGAAAGAGGGAGTAGTGTATGTTGACATCTGTTTTGAATCTCTGAATGTCGTAATTGGAGGGAAAGATATTTGCCGGAAGTCGATTCCACATGCGGATAGTACGGGCGAAGAAGAATTTATTCTGTAATGTGTAGTGCGGCCGGTTGTCCAATCGACAACAAATGGGTGAGCGTTCCTGGAGAGTCGCGTATCTCTACCGAACGTTCTCACGGGCGGTATGAGATCACGAATTTCCGAAGAACAAACACCATGAAAGTATCGATAGAACAATGACACACAACCAACATTACGACGGTGTTCAAGGGATACAATAGAATTGGATATCCTACCATCACCATCGCCCTCCTCTGGACACGATCAAGTAGCTCCAGTGATGAAGCTGGAGCACCCGACAATATATGGGAGTTGTATTCCATCTTTGGTCTGATGTAGGTAGTGTAGATATTGAGAAGATCAGAGGGTGTGAAATATTTCTTACATCTTTTTAAAAAGCCTAAACATTTGAAGGCATCTTTCGACACATCACGTTGTATTTTCATGCCGAGAACATCGAGAGCATCTGATTGCTCAATATCTACACCGTTCATTAAAATCGACGACACCGTTGGATCAGTGAATCGCTTCTGAGACAACAAGGAGCACTGGGTCTTACGTGCATTAAAATCTACTCTATTCAATCGACCCCATTCAGAAATGGCCAACAAATCCTGGCTAAGTGACTCATCCATCAATCGCCTTTTATCCTCAATTTCTTGACGACTTGGTCTATGATCGAATGAGTATGAATTACAGAGGTTGCTGTCATCCGCGAATGAGTATATTGGATTCGAAGTCCGATCCAAGAGGTCGTCGATGAAAATAAGAAAAAGGGAGGGGGAAAGGACAGAGCCCTGTGGTACTCCTGCGGTTAACCTATGCTCGTCGGATGAGAACCCATCTACAACAACACGTGCGATCACAAACATAGTGCGATCTCTGAGAAAGCTCGATATAAATCGAGAGAAGTCACTACCAACACCAAAAGCGATAAGCTTTGATATGAGTGCGCCGTGCCAAACTCTATCAAAGGCCTTGGAGATATCTAGAGCAACGACCTTACTCTCACCAAGCTGGTGAATAGAACGATTCCAATTTTCGGATAGCAGTGTCATCAGGTCTCCCGTAGATCGATTCCTACGGAAGCCATACTGTCGACCATTAAGTAAGTCATTAGTTTCTAAATACCTCACAAGATGGTGGTTAACCATACTCTCCATAACGCTGAGCAAATCGCAATCGGTCGATAGTTAGCAGGGTTATTAGCCTCACCTTTTTTAGGGATGGGCTGGATGTTCGCAATCTTCCAACACGCTGGGAAAACTCCTGCACGGTATGCAAGGTTGAAAAGATTGCGAAGGGGACGGGCAAGCGTCGAAGAGCACTTACATAGGACAAGTGCTGAAATGCCATCCGGGCCTGGAGATTTATTTACGTCGAGATTTGCGAGAACCCTTTTAACACCACGTGTTCGAAAAAATATCTGAGGCATGGAACTAGATACATTTTCGATCACGGGGAGTGGTTGACTGCTTTCCGGCAAGGATGAATTCCTTGCAAACATTTCAGCCAATAGGTTAGCTTTGTCAACCGGGTCAGTGAATATCTGGTCATCTTTAACAAGAGTTGGGATAGATGAGGAGTTATCCTTTACTTTATCTATTGTTGTAATCAAACGCTATTTAATTTGAGGCAAATCGGTTAAAATTTAGATATAGCCCCCATACAAATGTCGCTCCCGATTTGACATTTTCCGCTCTAGAAACCACATATTGTACCAGCTTTTCTTTAAATTTAGGACAACATCTTATAATCCAACTAGAAACACCTATGCAGAAATTGGGTAAGATCGCTTCAGATTTAGATATAGCCCCCATACAAATGTCGCTCACGATTTGACTGTTGCGCTCTAGCAACCACATATTGTACCCGCTTTTCTTTAAATTTGGCACAACATCTTATAATCCAACTAGAAACACCTATGGAGAAATTGGGTGAGATCGGTTCAGATTTAGATATAGCCCCCATACAAATGTCGCTCACGATTTGACTTTTGCGCTCTAGAAACCACATATTGTTCCCGTTTTTCTTTAAATTTGGCATATCTTATAATCAAACTAGAAACACCTATGCAGAAATTGGACAAGATCGGTTCAGATTTAGATATAGCCCCCATACAAATGTCGCTCCCGATTTGACTTTTGCCGCTTTAAAAGCCACATATTGTACTCGATTTTCTTTAAATTTGGCACAAAATCTTATAATCTAACTAGAAATACCTGTGGCTAAAGCGGGCTAGATCGGTTCAGATTTAGATATAGCCCCCATACAAATGTCGCTCCCGATTTGACTTTTTTCCGCTCCACCACCCAATTTTCTTTAAAGTTGGCACAACATGAAACACATACATTTACAGGATACAAAAAACCTTCCCGTTTTCACTTTTTCGCCGAATTTATTTGTATTCGGATAGAAAGTGGAGTGTATCATTTCCTTACTTGTTTTAAATTGCATTTGTGTCGTAGGTACTAGAAGGGGAGTGGCAAAATCATTAATATTTTATAACTTTAAATATTCAAATATCCAATTGCAATTTATTTCGACCATATGCATTGTCGTTATATCAGTTTATTTTAACCAAAGCCTAAGTGAATTTGAACTTTAACGAAGTTTGGGAAAAATATTATCATGTGCAAAGTTTGAATAAATTCCTTAACTCCCATCGAAAGATATCGTGTACACAAGACAGACACATGGACATGATGCAAAACGCTTAAAAAGTCGTGAAACGGTTTTGGTTCAATTATACTTATGGTCTTAACAAGGACAGGAAACACCTCAAATAACCCCAAATATTTCGATTATTTCACTTTTTTAAATTCGTGCTTCTAAAGGAAATGTGAAAAGGGTATCAAAACATCGGTTTGTACTTTCCCCTAAAAAATGTCCCCCTTTTTTAAATAATGAGAATCGTAGTATATTTCGTTTGGGATTTTAGACTTGAAAAATGAAACGATCTTTCGATATTCGTACTATTAGAGTCAAAATTAGGGTTTGTGGCCGTTTTTCCGAGGATTCTCAGAAAAAATTGGGCGGGAACATTCATCACCAGTTTGGTTTTATATTTTGTATTACAAACAAAGTTTAAATTGGTTGAGTCACTAAGTTCGTGGAATCCAGCTAGGGCTTCACTCAATCATGAAAGTAATTTCAATCCATAATAGTCAAATATTTTTCCTTTCCATATTGTTTAGCATTGTTGCATAATTCACCGTACACACATCTATATACTAGAAGTTTTGTGAGGATATTTGATAGAGCTTTATTGTGAAATTAAAATATCGTACCAAAAATACTATGGTTGCCACGGTGTCAGCACTTAACCCTTCGTGGTACCTGGTACATTGGAAAATAATTGCGGCATCACTTGATCGTTACTCGCCTTCACTGCAATGTTTTCCCAACATAAATTAATTACTTCCCTTCTTTAAAAATTCTCGGTGTATAAAATTTGGACATAAACAATGTTGTCAGAAAATAATTATTTTAATTCCCCTAGAAGGATCAACGAAGTCAAAAGCGAACCAGTAAGAACTGATCTGGAATAGAGATAACTTTAAAACTTTTCAGCTGAAACTTTAAATAAGGAATCAAATATACAGTGGGTAACATCTTATTTGATGCAGCCCAAATTTTTCAATATAAATTGAATTAAATTTTTCGAATAAGTTATTAATTTACCAAAACTTAAGCGAGGCTTTGTAGCCACATGTATAGTAAAATTTAATCTATACAAAAAGACTGTGAAAAAATAATCCTTTTTAATTCCTATGTAATTTAGTAAATGTTTTCTTAAGTAAATGAATATCAATTGTTGTTTTTTTGTTTTATTTTATTCAAATGATATTAACTATTATTACATCGAAAAGCTAATGATTGGAACCTGTTCCTTGTTTTTATTTTTGTATGGTTTGAACTATTTACGATGCGTATTGATAAATATGCAATCTAAAATTAAATTTATTTTCATTGTTTCGACGTTGCAACTTCTTCAGTCACACCAGTTCTTTTTTGTAGATCTAGGATTTTATTGCTTCCTTAAACATTTTGTAAATTAGTGTAGTTGTACGCCAGTCAGTAGTTTCTGTGACTTAAGTCATATTGTATGAGCCTTTCAATTCTGACTATTCGTTCGTCCAGAGATAATATACTCTACAAAAAATTCTTTTTATACCATACACCACTTGGTGGACTAGGTTAGTTTTCCTCCAAATATTTGTAACACCAAGAAATAATAGAGCTAGACCCGTCCGTCCGTCTGTCCATCTAAGCTAGATCGCACTCTACAGTTCGAAATTGTTGTCAGATTTTCATGAAATTTGACAAAAGTTATTTTTTTTTGAATTTGGAGGAAATTGGTTCAGATTTAGATATAGCCTCCATATAAATATCCCTATAATTTACACTATTACTGCTCTAGATTACACATTTTACATGGGATCATGACAAAATTATCAGGCTCGTGTTATATTTGAACTAGAAACAGCTAACGAGAAATGATACCCAATTTACACTATTATCGTTCTAGAACCCACATATTACATTGCATCTTTTGTCAATAATATGATCAATTTTACAGATCATATTATATATAATTCATATAATTCAAAAGAGAATACCTGAAGCCAGGGTCATGAAATTTTCAGGGTAGTTCCCAAATATTACGTAGACGTCGACTAAGAAAGGGTTTTACAAAATTCGTTCTTTTATGGGGTAAAATGTCAAAAAACGGGACAATTCGGTGATTTCCTTGCAATGACCATGCAGAGGAGCTACAAATAGGAATTTTTCGAAATTTGAGTCGAGCGGGACAAAAAGGGATAAAAATGGTACCAACTAAAGTATTACAGCTAGAATCGTGAAATTTGGTATGTAAATTCCTCTGATACTTCATATATAAACGAAGTAAAATTGGATTTTTCGAAATTTGTACTTTTAAGAGGCGAGCGGGACAAAAAGGGATACAAATGGTACCAAATAAATTTGGTATGTAAACTCCTCTGACCATATAGAAGCGCAGTAAAATTGGATTTTTCGAAATTTGTACTTTGAAGGGGCGAGGGGGACAAAAAGGAATAAAAATCGTACCAACTAGAGTATTACAGCTAGAATCGTGATATTTGATATGTAAATTCCTCTGAGCATATAGAAACGAAGTAAAAGTAGATTTTTCGAAATTTGTACTCGGTGCACGGGAAAAAGGGATACAAGCTGTACGAATTTAAGTATTGTAGCTATAGTCGTGAAATTTGGTATGTAAATTCCACTGACAACATAGAAGCGCAAATCTAAATAAATTTTTCGAAATTTGTACTTATTATGGGTGTGCAGGACAAAATGGGATGAAAATTGTACCAACTAAATTATTGTAGTTAGAATCGTGAAATTCGGCGTGTACATTTCTCCGACCATGTAGGCGCGCAACATAAACGGTTTTTTTGAAATTTTTACATTTAAGGGATGAGAGGGACAAAAAGGGTTAAAAATGGGACCAACTAAAGTACTACAGCTAGAATCGTGAAATTTGGTATGTAAATTCCTCTGACCATATAGACATGACAGTGGGTAGGCGGAACAAAAAGGGCTCCAATTTAAGAATTGCAGCTATAGTCGGGAAACTTGGAGTGTAAACTGTGTGTAAAGCACAATCTAAATGGATTTTTTTCGAAATTTTCTTATAAGGGGGTGAGCAACAAGGGATAAAAGTAGTACCAACTAAAGTATTGGAGCTATAGTCGTGAAATGTGGTGTGTAAGTTCCTCTGACAACGAGAGGCGCAAATCTAAACAATGAGCGGGATAAAAATAGTAGCGTAGACTTGCAACATAAATGGATTTCTCGAAATTTGTACTTTTATGGGGCGAAAGGGATAAAAATGGTACTTTAGTATCACAGCTTGAATCGTGAAATTTTGTGGGTAAATTCCTCTGACCATATAGAAGTGCAGTAGTTTGATTTTTCGAAATGTGTACTTCTAAGGGGTGCGCGGAACGAAAAGGGATAAAAATGCTGTACAATCCTTTAATTACGTAAACGCGGAACATAAATGGATTATTCAAAATTTATTCTTAGAAGGAATAAATGTGTTACCAAATAAAGTGATATTTCAAAAAGTGTACGTTTTGAGAAAAAAATGCAAAAAGTTATAAATTATACATACGAAGTAGTTCAGCTAAAATAGTGCATATCGACAAGCACATTCTTTTGACTGAGTGTGAGTGATAGCTAATAGGAGGTTTCCAAATTACTATTTTGGATTTATCTATATCCACCAAAAGAAAATTAAATAAATATTATCCAAAAACAGAGACGGATAAAATTAACAATAACTGGCTTTTTCGCGTGGGTCCATATTTTGGTATAACCCCCATACAAATACAAACATGTTATATTTCAATAAAAAACACATACTTTGAAAGTGATCTACAGGCCCGTGCGCAGGATTTTCCCCTGGGGGGGGTTTTCATCTACACTCATAAAAAATTAACCCTATAATGAGTTAAAATTAACTAAAATTTAGGAAATTTTTACTAAATATAAGTAAATTTTGCTGAAATTTTCCTAAATCTATGTAAATTTTTCCTAAAACCAAGTAATTTTTTACTAAATTAAAACTAAGTAAATTTTTACTAATTCTTAGTAAAATTTAGCTGAAAATTTCCTAAAACTAAGTAAATGTTTACTCAAATCAAGTAAATATTTAAACTGAGGACAATTTTACTGATTTTTTCCTCAAAACGAGTAAATTTTTACTTAAAGTGAGGAAAATTTTATTTTATACAGGGAAAAAAGATGAAATTAAAATATGCTTCAGAGTATGCAAAACTGATACAAAAAATGACAACATGATATATTTCTCAAAAGTTTCGTGATACCTTTGCCATAAGGAGTTCAGCTATTACTCCATGCTTGTTGCGAAGGCAAGATAGGCGCCTTCGCAGTATTTAAGAAATAAGTATCTGCAAACGAACGAGAATTGCTTCTTAGATTAATATTGATGAATTTTTTTAACAATTTCAAATGTTTTTTATAAGTTCATTAATACTTAAATGTATGAAGAACTCGCCACAAATTTCAGTAAACATTTTAAATTCTTTTTAGGAAAAAACACATTTTTAAGTTAAAATTTCCTAAATGGAATTTTTTCCATACAAAAAATTTCAGATTTTTTTCTCACTTAAAACCTTGAAAATATTCTTCCACATAAGTTTGAATTTACTCAATTATAAGAATTTTTTATTAGATCCAAAGAAATGTTTTTAAGTAAATCTCCTACCCTTTTCCTAATAAATGAACTATTTACTATGGCTTTGAAAGAAGGAAACTTTACTCATACTTAGATATTTTCCAACTTTTAGGAAATTTTTACTGGAGCGTTTGGAAACCACTCATATTTAATTGCCAGGATCTTCGAAAAATATTTTGATACATACGTCCGACAGACATTGTCCACAAAATTGCATTTCAGTAATCCATCTATCAGTACACTCAAAGGAATATGTCAGTAAAAGAATGCAGAAAGTCTACTGAAAGAGCAGATTTTCTGCTGTTAAAAAAGAGACAGCAGATTTGTATCTGCTGAGATGGTAAACAGCTGTTTTTATTAATAAGAAGAAGAAAATTCGAGCTAAACTCGCTTATGAACACTTATCTATTTTTATATTTTAATTAACAATAGCCAATTTTAGCAGACTGCAAACTCTTTAGCAGTGTGAATGGTGATGTATGATTGCAGGAAACTGCTGACAATCACTGCTTTTATTAACAGACTTGTTCTCTAAGTGTAGAACTTTTTTTAAATAGTTGCTTGAAATTACATACATACATATCAAGGGCTTATATTCATAAGTGGCTATGAACAAAAACATAACTTTTCAGGAGAGAGAAAAAATGTATAGAAAACGCATTTTCTGTGAAAAGATTCCAGTTTCTTCCATCAGATTGGTCGCTTGTAACATATATGTAGCCAGTCACGAAAATCGAAAATTTTTGACTTTACAGCCACAATTTTTCCTATTTTACTTCATAACTGGCGAATCAAAATGCTATTAAAGCGAATTGATGGAATTTGATAGTACGATATACCCTAAATGTAGAAAAATGTTTTAAACAAAATCGTTGTAGCGAATTATAACCTTCGGTTTGATGCTGTTCCATTGTTGAACTATTTTATTTCTTTTATTTTTAGCCACTTATGCAGTCACAAAGTAACGTGCGAGGGGACAGCCAAATCAGAAAATTAAAAAAATGGCTTTGGAAAAAAATCTTTTCCAAATTTATATGACAGATGACATCCAAATCTGAGAATAGTTTGTCATCAAAAACTCATTTTCGAGAAAATGGTTCATAGCCACTTTTGAATATAAGCCCTCGATATATATTTTGATGAAATATTACACAAAAACGATCAAATTCCTCGGCGATAAACCCTTCAGTCCCGCATTTTTTCTATGATAAAGAGTTTTGGGGGGTTTAGTTTATATAGGACATGAGTAACAGGAAGTTTACTCAAAATCTTTATACGCATATTCCGATTAAATAAAAGATATTTGGAAATGTTTCTTCATTTTTATAATCTTAAATATTTAATAAATATGTATAATAATACAGTTTTTTTGTATTTGATGAAATGCAATAAGAAACAACTAGAAATATTTAATTCCAAAAAACCAAATAATTGGTATTTTAGAGTTTCGTTTTCCTACGTAGATCCAAGTTACTGAATTTGTTGTTTCTCTTTTGAATTAACAAGTATTATTATATATATATATACATATATTCAAAAAAATACTAACTCTGAAAATATTTGACATAAGTGATAAATATAACAAAAATTGTAGTAAGTTAAAACTCATTTCTTATTGTTTCGCAACTTTAAAATTTTAAAATAGTGCATTTTCGAAATTTTAGACACGTGAACATAGTTTTTGAGTTTCTTTTGTGGGAAAAATTAGTTTGTTTGCGGTAAACATGTCATCAGTTGTTGTAAATGAGCAAAGAGAAATAAGGTTATGTATATCAAACAGTTTTCTTTCGTTTGACGAAATGGATTTGTATTATAATTGCAAACTCCCAAAACATTGGAAGTAACAGAAACCGTTGTTGTTGCATATGCGTTGAAAATAGGACACATCGGTTCAGATTTAGATACAGCTCCATAAAAATTTCCAATCGCAAATGTTACATCTTAGCGCTCTACAAGCATCAAGCTAATTATTTGCTTTTATTAAGAATATTTTAGATTTCATTATGATATCATAGTGATTCTTATCTACACTTTTTTAAAATTACTAAAATTACTAAATTTTGTTATTAAATTTCCAAACTTTTATTGCAGTATACAGTTAAAAGTTCATAAGATATAGCTATAGTCGAATGTCAAGAAGTGGTATCGGTTAATAAAAAAAAAAATTTCTGAAGAATTTGGTGCCCATTAGCGAAATTAGCACTACACAATCTTGAAATTGGCACAATTCGTTTAGTTTGTTTGTATTTTTCATAACCTTTGTCCGAAATTCAAGAAAGTGCCCACGATTTTTTATGTAATTTTCGTGTTTTCATTATTTTACTGCAAAATTAGGATTTCAGACGAGTTATTTTAAAAACACCTTAAAAATTCTATATTTTATTGCTTCAGAAAGTCTATAAGGTTTTAAAAAGTATATGTTCGAAACCTCTCTGGGGGGGGGGTTTGAACCCCCAAACCCCCCCTGCGCACGGCCCTGGTGATCTATATTGTTTAATGTAGCGCCCTTACAAATGGGCCCCATTTTTATTATTACCCCTCTAGGAACTACATTTTACATCGGAAGATTTTTAAATTTCGCAGATTAAATTATATTTCAACTAAGAAAACATACTATGAAAGTCAAATAAAGGGTGATTTTTTAAGAGCTTGATAACTTTTTTTTAAAAAAAACGCATAAAATTTGCAAAATCTCATCGGTTCTTTATTTGAAACGTTAGATTGGTCCATGACATTTACTTTTTGAAGATAATTTCATTTAAATGTTGACCGCGGCTGCGTCTTAGGTGGTCCATTCGGAAAGTCCAATTTTGGGCAACTTTTTCGAGCATTTCGGCCGGAATAGCCCGAATTTCTTCGGAAATGTTGTCTTCCAAAGCTGGAATAGTTGCTGGCTTATTTCTGTAGACTTTAGACTTGACGTAGCCCCACAAAAAATAGTCTAAAGGCGTCAAATCGCATGATCTTGGTGGCCAACTTACCGGTCCATTTCTTGAGATGAATTGTTCTCCGAAGTTTTCCCTCAAAATGGCCAGAGAATCGCGAGCTGTGTGGCATGTAGCGCCATCTTGTTGAAACCACATGTCAACCAAGTTCAGTTCTTCCATTTTTGGCAACAAAAAGTTTGTTAGCATCGAACGATAGCGATCGCCATTCACCGTAACGTTGCGTCCAACAGCATCTTTGAAAAAATACGGTCCAATGATTCCACCAGCGTACAAACCACACCAAACAGTGCATTTTTCGGGATGCATGGGCAGTTCTTGAACGGCTTCTGGTTGCTCTTCACTCCAAATGCGGCAATTTTGTTTATTTACGTAGCCATTCAACCAGAAATGAGCCTCATCGCTGAACAAAATTTGTCGATAAAAAATTTCGAACCGAACACTGATTTTGGTAATAAAATTCAATGATTTGCAAGCGTTGCTCGTTAGTAAGTCTATTCATGATGAAATGTCAAAGCATACTGAGCATCTTTCTCTTTGACACCATGTCTGAAATCCCACGTGATCTGTCAAATACTAATGCATGAAAATCCTAACCTCAAAAAAATCACTCTTTATATGTGTCCATACTTTGGTATAACCCAAATGAGGCCCCCATTCTACTCTATTACCGCTCTAGAACTTACATATTACATCGGAAATTGATTTTGCAGATAATGATAGATTTTAACCAGGAATACCTACGGTGAATGAGAAGTTAATAGGCCCATATTTTGGCACAGGCCCCAGGTGTTGTTATAGGCCCCTTTCAAATGACCATACGATTCATCCTATTACCGCTGTATAATCTGCATTTGTCATTGCATTTTGATCAATTTTCACAGATCATTTTATGTTGACTTTACGCGGAATATCTGTCGGATCAGTTACCATATTATTTACCATATTCGTTACTGTATAACATATAGGAAATACATAAAATTGTTCCCATGAAACACCTTGGTTTTTGTAATCAAAGCGAGGTATATACGCAGGGAGTGGTGAGGTGGGACTTTAGCCTTTCCTTACTTGTTTAATTTCTGATTTGTCAGTATTTAAAATAAAGCACACAAGCTACTAAATGTATATACTTTAAATCATATTGGATATACCTAAGCGGAATTATTAAGCATATTTTTTGTTAAAGATTACTGCTTTTTTGAAGGCACCTGAAATATTAATAATTTTGATATAATTTTAACACACAAATACTACAGACTTTTTTTAATTATAATGGCTATTATCTTGAATAAATCATCAATCACAAGTATCATATATACAAATTAATTTTATAGGCTTTTTATATTGGTTTGTGCTCTAAAAACATTCACACTCTATTAGCAGGTATTATAATCTGGTTTATCTTAGTGAATTTCGATTGTTTTATTTTTGATTTTTTGACTTAAATCAAATGTTATTTGTGTTGTTTCGAAATACGTACTAAAAAAATAAAAAAAAACCTCGAAATACTTATTTAAAAAAATTGGAGCTGCGAAACTCTGAAATATGTAGTATTAAAATATTTTTTTCAACGATACATTAGATCTTTACAAGTATTTGTTTATGCAATATGATATCTATTTAAACATAATTTGTTTCTTGATTAAAATAAGTCGTATGAATTATGGTATGTTAAGAAGATTTTTAAAATATAATCAATACTAAATTGTACTTTATTATAAAATTATTGCTTTGGGGTACATAACTAAAATTCGAAAATTAAGCTATAGCAGTTCTCACAAAATTAAATTCATTTCAAAACTATAATCCACTAAAAGGATTGCAAAATTATTTAAAAAAGTCTCGATTTTATCAACTAGGAAAATCCCCATGTGAACACTTCGAAGCCAATGAATCCGAGGATGACAGTTTTGTGGGAATTCTGGAAACGCCATTTCGGCGAACGGCATGATAAATCATTTTTTTGTGGCCGGAGACTGAAGCATAGACTCAGTCTATCGTTGTTGCGCCAAATTCGCTAAGCATGTTATCAGCCGTCTCGGCTATGTTAATTGTCCATCTCGGAACTACGATTTGATGCCGTTAGATTTTTTTGGGGTATAGTGAAGGACAGATGTTATGCCAACAATTCATTAACGATTCAGACCCTTAAGGCAAGCCATTGGTGAGGTAGACCTAGCAGCCGTCACCAAGGTCTGGGAAAATTGGGCGTATGCGCTACTGCGAAGCCAGTCGAGGCACGCACATGAATGAAATCATGCTCTAGAAGTAATGGGAATGATTGTTCTTTCGAATAAACCAAAAATAAGCCGAACAAATTTTTTGTTAATTTCTTTATATTTTTTTAAATGAAAATTTGATATGGACCACCTCTTAAATATGTACATAAATTTCACTGGAAGACATAGCTACGTTAGTCTTAATAATATTTTGAATCACTTCATTCCAAGTTTAAAGACATGGAAAGTTTTTCCACGCCAGTAGTTTCCGTTTATGCACTCACATGTCGACGCTGCAAGAAGCTTTTAGAGTACCGCACTATTGTCAAAAAAACATATTTATGCAAATGACATTCGTTCACTTTCATGGTTCGCTGCCGTTGTTGCTTTTCTTTTTTTTTTTTTTGAATCACTTTTCAGTTCATAGACGTCATCATCATCACAACCACCGCCGACGCCACCGCCCCGTCATCATCGCCCCAGCCGTCATTATCGTTTTGTAATGAAAACATAAAAATCTCCATAATAATCACTGTCAAGCTGTGAACAGTCGTTATCAAGCAACTTTCGAGTACATCCATCCGTCTATCCGTCCATGCAGACCTGCCTAAATACATGCGGCACATGGCAGCGTCGGCAGCGTACACTAACTATATGTCCCAACATACGCTACAAAGCATAAAAACAATAAAAACGAAAATACTATTGTCATCATAGGTACGAACGAGTATGTACTTCCACATACTGGCATACGAACACAGACATCATTATGCATTCTCGTATGTACGACCGACCGATCAAGAGTGGTGGCTGAGCGGCGCATACAACCTCCCACCCACGGCCAGTTTCCCTACCACCCGAGTGTTTACACTCATTTAGGCCTTGTTTCTACTAAATGCCACACACACAGATTTTCTGGCCATTTCGTTGAGCCTTTTCCATTTTTGTGCCGGCCATTTTAATGTCATTTAAATTAGTTTTATATTGAGATTTAAATCGGAATTTTGTGTAAAACACTGATGACAATTTCATGTAACATCGTTAGATGTGCACACACTGCGCGGCAGGCGGCGAATTTGCTGCTCTCCCCCTGAGTACGGGCAGCCCGACCGACCTGTGATTAATGTCATTTTAATATTGTTGCCACAATCGATGATTTTCCATCGATGGATGGATGGATGGTAAATTACTGAAAAGTTGAATATTTCATTCACATGCATTTTAATGACTGATTTTCATCCACAACTCACACATACGCATGCACACACACACACACACGATGATATTAGCTTGTCGATTATCGACGAATAACAAAATTAGTTGGAAATCTATGAATAATATCGCAAGATTTTTAGAGCATAGAATGTTATGTTAATTTTAGAATTTGTGTTTGCTGGAAACTAAGTATATGCTAAGTCGATTTCGGGCTGAACTATCGACTCGTACGAGTTGGCAAAAAGTTTGTGTGTATGTTGAAATGAAAATAGAACAGTCAGACCATAAACAGCGGTTGTGGGAGGAATATCGCATGGAAATTTCCCAGTATTTTCCCAGAATTTTCAAAAAAATAAAATGTATACATTAAAGAAAATTGCAAAAAGTTGCGGTTATCTGCACTTGAAGCTTTGGTTTTTATACTATAAAATAAAAAGGTAGAGTAATAAAGTATGAGCGTATAAAAAACTTATAAAGGGTGATCAAAGCTATAGGAAAGTTTTCCAAAAATACACATAAAATTCAGAAAAATGTATGAAATCTTTATTTGAATCGATAGTACGGTCCATATAATCTAATGTTTGAAGATTATTTCATGCAAATGTTGACCTTGACTGCGCCTCAATGGTCGCTTAGTCCAATTTTGGCATACTCTTTCCAACATTTCGGCCGGTATCTCACGAATAAATGCTTCAATGTTGTCTTCCAATGCGTCAATTGAAGCGGGCTTGTCTGTATAGACATGAATTTTAACATAGTTCCACAAAAATAGTCTAAAGGCGTTAAATCTAGGCGGACAATTGACCGGTCCCGAACGTGAAATAAAATGTTCACCGAACTCGCCTCTCAATTGTTGCGCGTGCTGTGTGGCATGTAGCACCGTCTTGTTGAAACCACATGTCATGCAAGTCAAGCTCTTGCATTTTGGGCAAAAAAAGTTGGATATCATCTCACGGTAGCGCTCACCATTCACAGTTACGTTACGATTCGCATCATCTTTGAAGAAGTACGGCCAATGATGCCACCAGCCCATAAACCGCACCAAACTGTGACTTTTTCTGGATGCATTGGTAGCTCTTGCAATGCTTCTGGCTGATATTCACTCCAAAATCGACAATTCTGCCTATTTACGTACCCATTGAGCCAAAAATGAGCTTCGTCGCTGAACACAACTTTTCGGTAAAAAAGTGGATCTTCGACTTTCTTGAACTTTTTTAACAGAGTACGTATTTTGATAATATTTTGAAAATTCAATAATTTGCAAGCGTTGTTCGTTTGTAAGACGATTCATGGTTAAATTATAGACCAAACTGAAGATGTTTGACAGTGAAACAAAACACGAAACGTGCGTCAGCTGTTTAAACCAGTGTTACCAAAAAGATAATAGCTAAAAAATCGCCCTTTATTGCAGTCATTCCCTGTCAAGCGGTACGATTTGTGACCTCGATAGCTGCGATTGTTTTGAAAGTTTGTGTATGTATTCTTCTCATAAAAATATTGTATACTTAGTTTTGGAAAAAATAGAAAATTTTTTTTCACGAGTTATGAGAAATTTAACAGTAAAAAAATTACTACTTTTTCAAAAAGGTCTGTTCATTCAATCGCCTGTAACTTCTGACATACTTGGTCGATTTTAATATGATATACTTTGTTTTGAAGGTAATTTCAATTACTTTTAAATTGGTTAGTTTTTTGAAAAGAAAAGTACACACCGGTACCATTTTGTTTCGCATCTTCAAAGTTATATGAATGTATAGACTGAATTTCATGATTTCGTCTTCAGCAGTTCGGTTGGTACCATTTTATCGCTCTTTTCCAAGTGTATTCCTTAAAGTTAGAAATTTTGAAAAAGTTATTTTTACGTATACGCAATTAGAATGATGAACATTCCAAATTTAAAGTTTCCAGCTATTGCCGCATCATTGGTACCAATTTATCTCTTTTTGCCCATTTCGCCCGGTAAAACATTGTTGGTGCTTTTACACTTCAAGACGAATGTACGCAACAAATTCTAAGTGCATTATAGAACAGAAGATTAATAAAATTGCTTAAATAGTCTAAAAGTTAGGAGATATTTTCAATCATTGTTATGGAAAAATTTTCCTTCTGGGCCGATTGCTGCTTGGTTGGTACCAATTTTATCCCATTTTGATCCCAAAGGTACGAATGTCAAAAGACATCATTATTTTTGGTGTCTACTAAGTCAGAGAAATTGAATTTCATTCAGAACATTGAATTTCATTCCCTAACTGCAGCTGTCTGGTGGTACCATTTGTATCCCCTTTCGCCCCATTTTCCGCCTAAAAGTAAAAATTTCAAAAAAACCTTATCGTTTCACATCATCACAGTCAGATGAATGTATACAGCGAATTTCATGATTTCAACTTCAGCGGTTTGGTTGCTACCATTTCTATCCCTCTTTACCAATTATATCCCTTAATTGGACGATTTTTGAAAAATCCCCCTATTTTACGTATCTACGCAATTAGAGGGATTTGCATTCAAACTTCATGTCTCTAGCTGTTGTCGTATCATTGGTAACATTTTTTATCATTTTTTGTCCCATTTCGCCCGCTAAAACTTTTATTTATTTTTTGGTGCTTTTACACTAGAAGAACAAATTTCAAGTGCATATAAATCATAAATTTAATTAAATTGCTTAAATAGTCTAAAAATTAGGGGGTATTTTCAGTCCTTGTTAAGGAAAAATTTTTTTCTATTGGCCGATTTCGGCCGGTTACGGTTTTGGACACTCTACATAGAACTCTGCGCGTGAATATAAACAGTACAAACAAAATACAGTAAAAAATTGGAATGCCGTTAAGTACATACTGAAAAAAATTGTTGATGAGTAAATAAAACTTATTTTGAATACATTTTACTTGATTTGAATATGAACGTACTACATTCAAGTAAACAAGTAAAAACGGCGTTAAGTTCGGCCGGGCCGAACTTTATATACCCTCCACCATGGATTGCGTTCCACAGAGGTTGTCGATTTTCGTAGAAGTTCAGCAATATTACAGGAATATATATTTGTTTTATTATAGCCAAACCAAAACAAATACAAATATTGAAAAAAATAATTTTATAAATAAATATAATATTTTAATTATCTCAAACCATTATTTATTTCAAATCAAAAAATAAATATTCTTATATTTATATTTTCAAAAATCTTAAATACCATAAATATTGGTAGATAGTGGGTGCCACAGTTGGTTGTATTTCCATTCTATTTTAATTCCAAAAGTACAAATTTTGAAAATCCATTATCAGACGTAAATAGTGCAAAATAACCTAATTCAACCAATTTTTTTTCGTAAAAGAAAAAGTACGAATTTGGAAAAAAAAATTTTTATTTTGCGTGTCTATGCAGTCAGAGGAATTCGAATTCCATGATTCCAGCTGCGCCCATTTGGTTGGTACCATTTTTACCACCTTGACGTTTCTACGCAATTAGAATATCATCATTCTAGCTGTAGTCGTTTAGTTAGTACTATTTTTATCTCTCTGTACCATTGTATCCCTTGATAGTACGAATTTCAAAAAATCCGTTTATTTCCCGAGTCTACACAGTCAGAGCAATGTATACTCCGAATTGCGGTCATTTGGTTGGTACTATTTGTATCCCCTTTTTCCATTTTAACCCCAAAAAGTACGAATTTTGAAAAATCAGTTTATTTTCCGTGTCTACACGGTCAGAGGAATGTATACTGCGAATTTTATGACTCTAGCTGCGGTCATTTGATTGGTGTTATTTTATCCCCTTTTTTCATTTTAACCCCAAAAAGTACGAATTTTGAAAAATCCGTGTATTTTACTTGTCTATGAATTCAGAGGAATGTACATATACACCGAATTTCATTATTCTAGGTACAGCCGTTTCGTTGGTACAATTTTTATCCCTCTATTCCCATTTTACCCCTTAAAAGTACGAATTTGGAAAAAATACTTATATATTATGTATCTACTCAATTAGAGGAATGTACACACCGTGTTTGTAGCTGTTGTTGTTTAATATGTACCATTTTTATCCCTTTTTTGCCCCATTTCACCCCCTACAAATAAGAATCACTTTATGGTGCACGTTTTTGCTATAAGGGAACGCGCATACTAAATATCAAGCAAATATAAACAGACATATGCAAAAAACATGCTTAAATACGATAAAATATTAGGGATTATTATGGGTATTTTTAGTCCTTGTGAGGGAAAAATTTGTCCCTTTTGCCCGATTTCGCCCCGTTTCAATACCAACCGATCTACGACTATAAAACGCATTTATGGAAAAATTGAACTTTCTAGCTCCTTTCTGTTATATGCTAGCGTGATTTCAACAGACGGGCGGACATGGCTAGATCGTAGCATTTTTTGACGATCAAGAATATATATACTTTATAGAGTCTCAGGTCGATATTTCAAGGTGTTACAAACGGAATGACAAAATTATACCCTTATCCTGGAGGTGGAGGGTATAAAAATAAACTTAAATTTAGTAAAGGCATACTGGGTGCAAAGCAGATACCAATTTCCTTAATTTTAGTAAATTTTTACTGGAATTTAGTACACTTTTTTAGGCCCTGACACATCTAAGAGATGTGCTAATATTTTAGGAATGGGAGTTTCCGCCTACAGTGACGGTGACTAAGTAAAATTCTGAATCGTATGTATGCTATCTTCCAATCCACAGGTGCAACTTCGTGCAGTCAAAAGTTACCCTGCAAAAATGACTTTTAAGAGTAAAAAGTTATATTGTTCCAAAGACATGCATTTTTAAAAGGTTATTTTTCATATTTATTACAAACAAATTTTTTTAGCACAAACACAGTTTAGTCGAATCATTTGACACTGAAATCGCTTCTAAATCAATATAGAAAACATGTTAAAGAATTAAATTCATTATCAACCCAGCAAAAACTCTCATTACCAAGTAATGTGGGGAATAAGGCAAAACCAAAAACCTTCACTACTTATTTTTCGGATCCGTTTCTAATTATTTTTATAAAGGGATGGTAAAAAATAAGTACTTCCACGCACGCTTACAAAAAGTTGACAAATAAGTACTTACACGCACGCTTACAAAAAGTTAATAAATAAGTAGTTCTAAAGGAGTTGTAAAATAAGAGGCCTCAGGAAGGTGCAAAATAAGTCATTATTGATAACTAGCCAAATAATGTATTGTAAATAATGGGCTTACTAAGTGATGAAAAAACATTTTTATTAAATTAAACATTTTGTATCGACTTGTTTACAATCTGAATACAGAATTTAGGGCTGCTTTTCTTTAAGCCTGGATAACTAAGCAGCGATAACTATAGCAGTGCTATTCTCTGACTCACCACAAAAATGTAGAAAATCTGAAGTTCTATGAAATTTAACTTACCAATAACTACTTATTCAAACCATTATAAGGAAGTAAATATTTCATAGTTCAAAATAATGCAGGGCGTAACGAGCTGTCATTACTAGGTAATGATAGAAATAATGAAGTATCATTACCAAGTTTTTGCTGGGAAGCTTTTAAAAGCTAGTATGTAAGGGATAACAGGGGCTATTTTCTGAAGTTACGTTCATACATCCATTCTTTCTTCTGCCTATCGTTCCATCCATCCGTATTCTGTCCGTTCTTCGTTCCTATTGCTATCCACTTGGACATATCCCCCATGGAATATATATATTGAGATACCCCAAACGGAAGGGTGAATTTAATAATATAATACTTATAGAATTTCTCAAAGGCAAACCCAGAGAAAAGGTGCATGACAAACAAACAACATCATTATCGTTGTACGCACCAACAGCAACAACGCCAACTTTATGAGATGCAGCAGCGAGTGCCAACCAACACTTGATGATTGTGAAGCCACCACCGCACACGTTTGATGTGTCTGGGTGTGCGTGTGATCTAATTTGCATGCAACATGATTTTTAATAAAAGATCTTCTCCACAAACAAGCGACACACTCATGCTACATGTATGCTCGCTCGCTCGCTTGCATTCAACATACAGCCCGCCATTCATGCGTCAGTAGCAAGCAAGGCGCACACAATACACACTATGCATATGCATACCTATGTGGAAGTCATACTCGTATGTGTACGTGCGCTGTTTATTTCTACGCTGAATAAAATGAAATGAATAAATGAAACACCAAAGAACTAACTTGAAGATGTGCACAAAAAAGGAAAAATGAAGACGAGAAATACTGCCGGCAGCATTACTTCTTGAGGTGGCCACACGGCGATGCTGTTGCTGATGTCGATGAAGACGGCGTCGATTGTGATAATGATAATGCATATTCTGCGTAAAGCAACCTTAAAGTTCTGTGTGAGTGTCATTCATGGATACATTACGACAATATGATCTACCTTTTGATGGGAGACAGAAAAAAAACAGCCAGCATGCTGTGCGTTATTGAGGTTACGTCTCATCCCTACTGCATCCGCACTCATGACTGAAAATTTTATGATATCTCCAAGAGAACAATATTTGTGGTTAACTCTTGTCTTGCAAGTATGCGTATTTGAGGGTCGCCTGAAGAGTCTGGCGAAGATTGATGAAATATATTGACTCTGCAGATTCCAACTTGAATGTGGTATCATTGGGATCGCTCCAAACCATGGCAAGGCCAGCTAAATTTCTTGATTCCTTAATATTACAAATTAGTATACATTAGGCTGGGTCCCGGTCCATACAAATGGAAAAACAATTTCCAGTCACCCCACGAAAATAAAGTTGAGATTAAACAATGATTTGAAAAATAGTTTGTTCCTAGATCAAGCCACCTGTGAGCTAAACGCTCCTGAAAATACCCCTAAAAATCATATTTATCACATGTATTTTTATACACTCCACACTCCACCATCGTTTATTATACAGATCGGCTTAGAAAACCTTTCTGAGTCGATTTAGCAATGTCCGTCTGTCCATCTATTGTTGTAATCAAATTACTGGTCGCAATTATAGTCCGATCTTAACAAAAATTGGCACAACTAAGTTTTGTGGATCCAGGACAAACGCTATTTAATCTGAGGCAAATCGGTTCAGATTTAGATATAGCCTCCATACAAAATTTGCTCCCGATTTGACATTTGCCGCTCTAGAAACCACATATAGTACCCGATTTTCTTCAAATTTGGCTTATCTAACTAGAAACAGCTATGCTGAAAGTGGGTAATATCTGTTCAGATTTAGATAAAGCCCCCATACAATTATAGCTCCCGATATGCATCGAAAAGAGTTAAGGAATCAATTCAAACTTTGCACATGGTAATAGTTTTCCCAAACTTAGCTTAAGTTCGAATATGGGCGAAATTGTCACGCCCCTTCTGGCACCACACAAATGACCCATATTCCTATGTTAAATTAAATCCAATGTAACTTCCACTCCTATATTCGGAATCGAATGTATTTTGCTATTTGATAAGGTTTTTATAATCACTTTAAGCATACAAAATATGGCGGGTATTGCCACGCCCTTTCTTGTACCTCCCACACAAATTACCCTAACCTACGAAAAATTAAAGCTATTATAGTTATAATGATGATCGGAATACTATGAAATTTAACATTTGCTAATGCTTATATATGTTGCATTCTTGTGGAATATGGGCGATATTGCCATACCCCTGGTACCTCCCACACAAAGTGGCATAATTCTTGGTTAAAATAAAACCGATATAACTTACCTAGTAGTCCAAATCATTTGATATTTGAAAATGTTTTTATAATCACTTTAAACCAAAAAAAATATTTATGGTTTAGCCACGCCCTTGTACCTCCCACACAATTGTTTATATCCTAGGTAAAATGAAATCATTCATAAATTCTATACTGGTGCATGGAATCCAATATCACTTGATATTTGATCATGTTTTTACAAATGTTTTATAACTGTAGAAGCTGGGACCAAATGCCATGAACCTTCTAGTATCTTACACACAAATCATCCGGCCCTACGTAAAATATACGTTATAATTTTCATAGATATGTTCTCTGAGAGTGAGGGTATATATAAGTCGGTTTAGTCTGACGTTTTCTTACTTGTTTTGTGTTGAAATGTTGTCATATTTTTTCTGAAATAATAGATTCTTAACTTAATTATCGAATTGTGTTGTTTCATAGTGACAACAGAACTATTTTTTCGTATTTGGTGCTAGTATGTTAAAAAAAGTAAATAGCGGCTGTCAATACAATTCGAATGATGCCTAAAAGATGAACATCAAAAGGAAATTAACGCAGCAGCGCTCATTTTTCAAAAAGAGTTTGAAATGTTAGCTCTGAAAATCCATCTTCTGTATTAAAATATTTGACAAACATAGAGTCAGTGACGTCATTTTTTCGATATTCACCATTTAGGTATTATTCGAAAGATACTTACTAGCACCAAATTCGATAAATGTTTCAGTTGTCGGTTCTATTTATTTTAAAATCAACTCCTACAAAATGCTTCGAAGAAATATGAAATTTTTGCTGTCACCTTAAAAACAACAAAAAAACAATTGCAGATCATCATATAACAATCCATTCGTCATTCCTGGGGGGTGACCACTGCAATTTATTTTCGTGACCCATCCTAGTATACATTCGTCACTGGGTCAAGCCATCTGTGAGCTAATCGCTCCTGAAAACACCTCTAAAAATCATTTTTTATGTTGCATTTTTGCGCAACATTTGTCTTAGAATAACTGATTGGTAGAATTATTGGTTGTTTATATTGATTTTTTGTGCAGTTTCAAGGTGACAGCTAAAAACTCATATTTCTTGGAAACATTTTGTTAGAGGTGTAATGAAAAATTAATAGAAGGAATCAATACATTTCGTATGATGCCTAAACGATGAATAACGGACGTCACTGAATCCATTTTAGTGAAATAATTTAATGCAGGCGATGGTTTTCACAGCCAAAATGTTCAATCAATGTTTTTACAAAAATGAGCGCTGCGGCGTCAATTTCCTTTCGATGTTCATTTAGGCAGCATTCGAAGGCATTCACTGCAGCTATTTATTTTTAATAAAATACTACCACCAAATACGAAAAAGTTTTCAGTAGTCACTGTGAAAATACACAAACATTTACTATAAACGTCCAATAATTCGGCCAATAAGATACTCTAAGACTCAAATCAAAATTTTTATTTAAACTGCTTTCAAGGGTCTATTATATCAGAAAAAAATTTTGGGAACAAATTTAACACAAAACAAGTAAGGAAAGGCTAAAGTCGGGCGGGGCCGATTCTATGATACACTCCACTTTCTATCCGAATACAATTCAATTCGGCGAAAAAGTGAAAACGGTAAGGATTTTTCTATCATGTAAAAGTATGTGTTTGAAAAAAAATGTTAAATCGGAAAGGACATTTATATGAGGGTATATTGAAACCTGAAACGAAATAGGTGAAATATAATATGTATATTTTGGCCAAAATCGGTTAAACATTTGGGAGCAACATTTGTATTTGCGCTATATCTAAATCTGAACCGATCTTAGCCAATTTCACCATAGGTTTATTACTAGGATTATAAGCTGTTGTGCCAAATTTAAACAAAATCGAGTACAATATGTGGTTTCTAAAGCGGAAAATGTCAAATCGGGAGCGACATTTGTATGGGGGCTATACCTAAATCTGAACCGATCTTACCGAATTTCTGCATATTTGTTTCTAGTTGGATTGTAAGATGTTGTGTCAAATGTAAAGAAAATAGGGTACCATACGTCGTACGTCGTAGAAGTGTAGGAAAATGTTAAATATTTTTCGAAAATCTATTTACGAAATTAGAGGGATGTACACACCGAATGTCAGCATTCTAGTTGTAGCCGTTTAGTGGGTACCTTTTTTTATCCCTCTGTACCCATTGTATCCCGCGAAAAAACCAATTTGGCGAAACCGATTTATTTTTCGTGTCTACGCAGTCAGAGGAATGCATACGCAGAATTTCATGACTCTTGCTGCGGCCATGTGGTTGGTACCATTTTTATCCCCTTTTTCCATTTTAACCCCAAAAAGTACGAATTTCGAAAAATCCCTACATTTTATGTGTCTACGCAATCAGAGAATTTCATTATTCTAGCTGCAGCCGTTTGATTGGTATCATTTTTATCCCTCTTTTCCCAGTTTACCCCTTAAAACAACGAATTTGAAAAAATACTTTTATATTATGTATCTACTCAACTAGAGGAATGTACGCACCTAATTTCGTGTTTCTAGCTGTTGTCGTTTGATAGGTACTATTTTTATCCCTTTCTGCCCCATTTCACGAATATCAAGTAAATATTAGGGTTATTAGGGATATTTTCAGTCCTTGTGCGTGAAAAATGTTTTCCTTTGGACCGATTTTGCCAGTTGCAATCCCAACCGATCTACTACTATATGGAATTATGGAAAATTTGGACCTCTTAGCTCCTTTCGCTTAGTATCTAGCGTGATTTCAACAGACGGACGGACGGAAATTTGCGGGAGGGTATACAAATAAAATGTTTGAACATCGTTGATCAAAACTTTTGATCCCGTCCTCGTCTAGAGATGTTCACTTTTATATTCAAAAGCTTCTATAGTTGCTGCAGTTTGTTTATAAAACGCCGCTCATTTGCATGTGCCACAATAAACGAAATGAGAAAGCAAGGTGCCACCCGCCAAAGTGTAACTGCCACTTGCCCCACCTATCGCGCACACACACGCACGCCACACACCCATGAGAACTTCTCCATGTGGTATGAATGGGTAGATTGCAGCTCCTTTTGTTCGCTACGTTCGTATGAGACGTTTTTGGTGTTTTCAGTTTTTGTTTCAGAATTTTATGTAATCCGTGGAAAATCGCTTAATCGCCTTTTTACGGGCATTTGCTTAGATGTTGATATTGTTTTTACCACAAGTTTTTGTTCGTTCGTTTGTTTGCTGGCCGCTGTTCTCTGCTCTTTCCACAGCCATTGGACAAGTCCATTGATAAAGTGTTGATAAGAGATTATTCTAATATCATAAGTAGACTTTAAAAGGTTTTCGGTTTAAAACCGAAACACAAAATATGTCCGATGATTTTATTTTAATTGAACTTCTTTCGTTTGTCCTCCTCCGTCAAGTGCCATTTTAACGGTTTAATGCACGGCCAATGTCAAAGTAATGTCGTCTTAGGCTTAGGATTAGTGGTCTGCCTGTCTGTTGGTCTGTTTATTATAATGGCCCACTTGAGTGAATCCCATTGAGGCGTTTAATGGAGGAGGTCTTTGTGCCGCCCTTATCGGAAAGTTTTGGTTTTTTTACAGTGCTTCCATTAAAGCCAATCAAACCCGGATGCGTGTGTACATATATAAAATAGTTGACCACTTATATTGTTATGTTGCCATCATAAAATGTTATCAAAAATGATGTGAAAGCAAAGTGTAATCCTAGCAATCGTATCATCGGAGTCATATCCAAGAAATAGATGTTTGTTGACAGGAATTGTGTACACTTTTACCCTATTCCATTGTATCAAACAATATAGTTGAAATCACAAAGACGTTATTGATTAATTATATTTTTGAAAAAATAATTAATTGGGTTTATTAGACGAGAAGTTCCTTGCTCCTATTCGAAGCATTGTTGAATTGTAGCTTCATTCGTCCCGCATGGTTTCGAATTGGCCAATGGCCAACGAGCACTGCGATATGCTCCCGCTATTGTAACTAGAAAACTAAAATTTTTCTAGTAGGGCTTTTTTTCTTTAAGTCGGGATAGCAAGCTGTGGTAATAAAAACTTAATTCTTTTCTCAAAATAAAAAATTATTTTTCACATTATCGCCAACTAAAATATATATATTAGTATCACAGCAAATTTAAACAAGTAAGGAAAGGCTAAAGTCGGGCGGGGCAGACTATATAATACCCTACACCATTTCCTGCGTATATACCTCGCTTTTATTACTAAACCCAGGTGTTTCATGGGAGCAATTTTATGTAGTTCATATAAATTATACAGTTACTATAAATTCATCTTTAGCCATATTTAACGAATATGGTTAATAATATGATATTTGATCAAATTTTCCGACAGACAAATACAAATTATACTGTAGTAATAGGATGACATAGGACCGACACTTGAAAGGGAGCCTGGTCCAAAACATGGGCCTATTATTTCTCATTCACGGTGGGTATTCCTAGTTGAAATATATCGTGATCCGATGTAAAACGTAGTTTCTAGAGCTGTAATAGAGCAGAATGGACCCCATTTGGGTTATTCCAAAGTATGGACACTTATATTTGACTTACATAGTATGTATTCTTAGTTGAAATATAATATAATCTGCAAAGTTTGAAAAAAAAAAATTGATGTAAAATTTGCGTCCTTGAGCGGTAAAAATTAAAATAGGGCCTTTGTAAGGGCGCTACATTAAAAATTAGGCCTTTATAGATCGCTTTCAATTTTTTTCAACATCCAATGTAAGATGTGGGTTCAAGAACGATATTAGTGTAAACTGGGGTCCCATTTGTATGGGGGCTATTCCATTGACCTATATAGCTGGCTTTCAAAATACGCATTTCAAGTATAAATGTAACATTTTGCGGAAAATTTGATCAAGATCCGATGTAAAATGTGAATTTTAGAGAAGTAATATTGTAAATCGGAGGTACATTTGTATGGGGGCTATATCAAAACATATACCCATTTGGTCCAATTTTCCGTGAGCTGTTTCTAGTTCAAATATAACATGATCCTGAAAATTTGGTCATGATCCCATGTAAAATGTGTATTCTAGAGCAGTAATAGTGTAAATTATAGGGATATTTGTATGGAGGCTATATCTAAATCTGAACCGATTTTCTCCAAATTCAATACCAATTGACCTTGACAATCGGACCACAATTAGCGACGGAGTATGTTTGTGGGAGGTACTAGAAGTTTGTGCCAATTGGACTTCCACATTTGTTAATAATTGTAAAACATGATTAAATATGAAGTCATAATGGATTTCAGGCACCGGTAAAGAAGTTATAAAGCATTTAATTGTACCTAGGATATAGACATTTGTGTGGGAGGTACAAGAAGGGACGTGGCTAACGCGTAAATGGTTTTAGGTTTAAAGTAATTATAAAAGAATTTTTAAATATCAAATTGCAAATGATTTGGACTACCAGTAGGGAAGTAATATCGGTTTTATTGTAACCAAAATTTATGCCACTTTGTGTGGGAGGTACCAGAAGGGGTGTGGCAATATCGCCCATATTCCATACGAGTGTAACCTCTATAAAAACATTGCCAAATATCAAATTTCCCAGTATTCCGATCATCCGTATAGAAGTTATAACAGCTTGAATTTTACGTAGTTAAGGGTGATTTGTGCGGGAACATGAATGGAAGTGGAGTTTATCATATAGTGGTCCCCGTCCGATGTTAGCCTTTCATTACTTGTGGCAAAAAATTGTTTTCTCTATGTTGGAATTAGGTTTATTTTTTTCATTTACGTCCTAAAATAGCAAAATTATTGCTATTTGCTGAAATCTGTGGTAAATTACCTTTCGAGAAAATCAAAAAAAAACCTTTTGGAAATATATACATTCTTTCTTAAAAAGCTAGCTATTACAAAATAAAGCATAATTATTGATTTCTATTTTTTTATTATACTCTCCACGAGAGTATTATGTCTTTGTGCATTTGTTTGTAACACCCAAAAGGAAGCGAGATAGACCTATTGTTAATTATACCGATCGGCTTAGAATCACTTTCTGAGTCGATTTAGCAATGTTCGTCTGTCTGTCCGTCTGTCCATTTATTGTTGTAATCAAATTACAGGTCGCAATTATAGTCCGATCGTAACAAAAACAGGCACAAATAAGAACGAACGCTATTTAATTTGAGGCAAATCGGTTCAGATTTAGATATAGCCCCCATACAAATGTCGCTCCCGATGTGACATTTTCCGCTGTAGAAACCCCATATTGTACTCGATTTTTTTTTAAATTTGGCACAACATTTTATAATCCAATTATAAACACATATGCATAAATTAGGTAAGATCGGTTCAGATTTATATATAGCCCCCATACAAATCTCGCTCCTGATTTGACATTTTCCGCTCTAGAAACCCAATATTGTACTCGATTATCTTTAAATTTGGCACATCTTATAATCCAACTAGAAACACATATGTAGAAATTAGGTAAGATCGGTTCAGATTTAGATATAGCCCCCATACAAATGTCGCTCCCGATTTGACATTTTCCGCTCTAGAAACCCCATATTGTACTCGATTTTTTTTAAATTTGGCACAACATCTTATAATCCAATTAGAAACACATATGCATAAATTAGGTAAGATCTGTTCAGATTTATATATGGCCCCCATACAAATGCCGCTCCCGATTTGACATTTTCCGCTCCTGAAACGACATATTGTACCCGATTTTCTTTAAATTTGACACAACATCTTATAATTCAACTAGAAACACCTACGCAGAAATTCGGTAAGATCGGTTCAGATTTAGATATAGCCCCCATACAAATGACGCTCCCGATGTGACGTTTGCCGCTTTAGAAACCCAATATTGTACTCGATTATCTTTAAATTTGGCACATCTTATAATCCAACTAGAAACACATATGTAGAAATTAGGTAAGATCGGTTCAGATTTAGATATAGCCCAAATACAAATGTTGCTCCCAAATGTTTAACCGATGTTGGCCAAACTATACATATTATATTTCACCTATTTCGTTCCAGATTTCAATATACCCGCATACAAATGTCCTTTCCGATTTAACATTTTTTTGTCAAACACATACATTTACAGGATACAAAAATCCTTCCCGTTTTCACTTTTTCACCGAATTAAATTGTATTCAGATTGGTGGAGTGGAGTGTATCATAGAGTGGGCCCCGCCCGACTTTAGCCTTTCCTTACTTGTTTTTTTTTATGGATTTTTCCAAAGACTTTTTTCTCTCTTCCTAAACCACTGTTTCTTTCCACATTTCCACATTCAAGTTTTTGTAGCCATAATAATTTCCTTTAATTGCACTTATAAGCGGGTGTGCTCGACCTACATGTATACAATTACACTGTGGAACACAAAATTAGAAGGTTCTGACAACTGATTCTGATAGAAGGGGTAGAAGAAGAATACATGTGATGAATCAGCATAAGAAATTTGTGTATTTAAACAAGAAATTATTTATTAAATTTTCTTATAGCTATTGGTAATTCTATACCATTATCAAACAATTTTCATATTTCAGCAAATAAAATCTTGAAATTATTATAATAAAGTAGAACAGCTTTAAGATTTTTCTTGAGTGAGTCAATAAATAAACGACAGGCTTCAGGATTATATTCGATATTAATTTCCGTCATTAAGCCCGCGATGTCGTTGTAATAGAAAAACGTGTTTGGTTTCGTTAAATGAAAATTATGACAGAATTACTAAGAGATAAAAGAAACATTTAATAAATAATTTCTTCTTTAAGCACTTTTAACTTTGGGTAAAAAATTAAATTTTTATTAACGTTTTTGTTATAGCAGCTTCTTATCCCGGCTTAAAGAAAAACAGCCTTACAACAGTTTCTCTAATATGTCAAATAAATAGGGGTGATCGAATGACAGAACGAGCCGACAAATCAGCCGAAAGCCGCCGCCGCCGACCCATTTTTGAACAGCGCCGCCGCCGATAATTATGGTTCGGCTTATAACTCTGCACAGTAGAATTTTATGGCAAATATTTCTATTTTGATCCGTTAAACCTCTGGTTGAAGGGTGTTTTGTACCCTTTTTCACAAAAGCGATCAAAACGACCTTTATATTGGGGAGCTAGAGGGTTAAAATGTTACTCGTAGTGTTTAAAGAGATATTGCTGAAAACATCCTATACTTAAAACCTACGATCTAGGTTTCTTTTCAAATCCGATGTGAAAGTGAATCGATTGTTAACCAACTAAGTTACAAACTTATAGGTGTGTGTGGGGGTGTCAGGCAAATTTCAAATACCAATAAGAAAAATTGTCTACTTCATTCTGTTTTGTTATCCATAAATAATTTGTTGTTTCCATTTTATGAATCAGTATGTCCTAATGCATGTTATTTTTTGTTGCATAGTTTAATTCTGAACATCTATTCAAATTCGTATACATTTGCTGCTTTAAATTAGATTATTGATTTGAGTTCGATTAAGAAACACCATCTGTTGCGGTGCTTGACACTCGCCGTTTTCTAAGAAAACTAAACTAGATTTCTGCCTCGTTACAGTCTGTGATTGAATCTTTGATTACTTTGATAGACAAACTTCAAATAGAAAAAAATTTCGAATGTGAAAACAACTATAAGTAGACAAGTATCTATGTATATCCCAGAGATTATCGATATCGTATTACCGATTATAATTTGTTAATATTTAAATGTTTGTTTTATTATAATTTTCTTAAATCTATTTTTTCGGAATTTTATAGGCTAAGTGTGGAAGTGTTTGTTTTATTGAATAAATCCCGTGCTCGACTATCACCGTTGTGAAATAGTAGAAAAATAAATAAAAAGTTTTTAATCTACAAATATTGTCTTTACAGCGAAATCTATGGCATCTAGCCATCTAGCCTAGTCATTTGCATTTCTGTATTCATATGCCAGTGAGTCTACAGTTCGTCATAAACACTTCATATTTTCATTGTCTCGTTTATAAGCTCATCTTTTCTAATTCGTTCAAAACACCAATTCCAGTTCGATTTTCATTTCCTTTTCTCTTTTCGAGATGTTGTCATCTTCACCTTGATTGTGATAGTTGGCTAGTTGGTTGGTTAACTGGTCTTATGCTTGGCCAGCTTATTGGTTTTATGGATTTCGATGGTATCGCGGCCATCGGTGATCACATGACTCGCTTCGTCTTCTTCTTCTTGCCTCATTGTCGCACCCAATTACACGTTTGTGCGTGTGTGTTTGGTGTGATCATGAGTTTTCTAAATCTTTATAATCTCCTTTTTGTTTAATGTGAAAAAAGTCGAGAAAAAACGTGTGAGTAAGTGTTGTCTTTTCGTTTCGTTTCGAAAACAAACATTGTTGTTTTTCATAATTTTTACCCAATCAAACACCGATAATCTGACTGATCTCATCTGACACAAAAAAATAATTCACATTGTTGTCACTTAATACCGTCACAGTATTCAGCGCGGAGATATTCGCTCCTCATCTGGCCGCCCGGCTTTACGACTCTGTGTTCATTGATTCATTCATTCGTGTATTTCTGTTTTTTTTTTTTTGTAACAAGAAAAACAAAATATTCAATGGGTTTAGCCTCTGCCATACTTGATGTGAACTGTTGTTGTTGTTTTTGGGGCATTTATCATTCGCTTTTGTGTGTCATGGATGCATTTATTTTATTGGATTAAATACTTTAGCCATTGTTGTGCTCTCAGTTGCATCAACTACAACCGCATGTTGCGTTTGTAACATCGACTTAAATGCAAATCAATATGGAAAGAGTAGTGCTTTTGGTTCTCACTTTCTTTATTGAATCAGACTTTAACGCGCAACGCCTACAAGTACATTGAAAATTGACCGGATAATCTGCATTTATTATTTTTTATATTCGCGCCAAATTCCAATCATATCGGAGCAATTCATATATAGGGTGGGTCATTTAAAATTATAAAATTGAACTACCGATTACTTTAACTTTGAAAGGTAACATTCATTTTTATTTTCCGGTTTATGTTTGACATTGGCAAACGCTCGAACAAAATTGGGAAATATTAAAAACTAGCTTCCAAAGTAGTGAGTCTTTAACGCAAACTGAAAAGAAATTTACGTGGAAAATGTTCGAGAAGAGATAGCCTTCATGGAGCTCATTTCCACCTCGGTGGCTATGTTAATAAGGAAAATTGACGCATACGAGAACGCACACGTGACTATTGAGAAGCCAATGCATCCACAACGAGTCACTGTTTGGTGTGGATTTTTGGCTGACGGCATCATTGGGCCATGTGCTGAAAAATTGGGTTGATTGGAAGAGGTGCTGCCGATCCAGTCGTGGTAGCCATATGAATGATAATGTGTACCATTATTAAACGAGTTCAACCTTAACAATAAAACCAAAAATTAAAAAATAATGAAATAATCAGCACTTTTTATAGCCGATTCTAATTTTAATTTTTCGTACCCTTTCGTACGCAAAAATACACATATTTCTAACGTTCATTTGATACAGCAAATAAATCTGTGTGAGAGTCCAAAACTTTTGGGAAGTGCTACTATTTTTCTTGTATGCGGGATTCTCGGCTAAACGGATCAGAGAAGAAAATATTGATTTTTTAAATATTTATCTGCTTATACAGAGTGAAGTACACTGTTTTAAAGAGGGTGCTCCCGTTGAGTCGTTTTTGGGGCAAGGCGGGAGGCGGAAGTTTGGGGTGAGCGATAGAGGCTGCTGTTTTCTAAATTCCACAACTTCTGACATGCGTTTAAAAGATAATTTATAAAAAATAATTTAATTCACAGTAAAGAATTTAAAAATAATGATTTTAATTATTTTTTTCTAGAAGTAGCCCAATGTGCTTACTGTCAATTGCATACAACAAATTCATGGAAATGACTAGAACATTAGATACAAAGAATTTAAATGCAAAAAGACTCACGCCATAAAAAATCTCAAAACAATTGATGTTTTAAAAATACTACTTCAATACATTTACAATATAAAGCTAACTTAAAAACATAGATTTAGTATGGACCAAAATTAAGATAGACTTAATTGCGATTTTAAAGCATTTGGTTAAATGCAAAAATTTTGAAAAATAAATATAATGATTTGAACTGGGGTATTGTCCTGGCTCAAGACCATTTTGAATCTACATTTAATAGAATGAAAATTTAATACAAATGGCATGGTGACATTTATTACTTGGCTGCAGACTACCACTATCGTAATTTCCACCCTGTCAAAGGTTTTTTCAAATGGCTTCGCAGCGACTTTTCAACATCAAACCCGCCCTCTTTAAGGAAATGATTCTCAGAAAGGAACGAGAAGCACAACTCACTTGCCGAATATGCGTTTAAAAAATAGCACCAAGTAATAAAGTACTCATGCCATCTTACAAGCACAGGTATAGTTACCCAGCAATACATCTGCCGTGGCAACGCTCATTTGTTTTAGTTTTTATACCCTACACCACTACGTGGACTTGGGTATTATAAGTTAGTTTTGCGCCAAATGTTTGTAACACCAAGAAATCGAGAAAATCGAGCTAGACCCGCCTTTAAGTATACCGATCGGCGTAGAATCACCAGCTGAGTCGATTTAACGATGTTCGTCTGTCCGTCTGCTGTCCATCTAAGCTTGTTCGCACTCTACAGGTCGCAATTGTTGTCCGATTATCATGAAACTTGGCAGAAGTTATTTTTTCTGGCCAAGGACCATCGGTATTGAATTTGGAGGAAATCGGTTCAGATTTAGATATAGCCCCCATACAAATGTCGCTCCCGATTTGACATTTTGCGCTCTAGAAACCACATCTTGTACCCGATTTTCTTTAAAATTGCAACAACATCTTATAATCCAACTAAAAAACCTATGGTGAAAGTGGGTAAGATCGGTTCAGATTTTGATATAGCCCCCATACAAATGTTGCTCCCGAATGTTTAACTGATTTTGGCCAAACTTTACATATTATATTTCACCAATAAACATACATGGTGAAAGCGGGTCACATCGTTCCAGGTTTCAATATACCCCCATACAAATGTCCTTTCCGATTTAAAATTTTTTGTCAAACACATACATTTACAGGATGCAAAAATCCTTCCCGATTTCCCTTTTTTACCGTATTGAATTGCAATAAGAATTGTTTGGGTGATGCCCATATGTCCATACTTTGGTATAACCCAAATGGGGCCCATTCTGATCTATTACAGCTCTAGAAACTACATCTTACATCGGATCTTCATAAAATTTTGCAGATCATGATATTTTTCAACTACGAATACCTACCGTGAATGAGAAATATATAGGTCCATGTTTTAGGCCAGGCCCAGAATGTTGTTATAGGCCCCCTTTTGAAATGTCGGTCCTATTACTACTGTATAATTTGTATTTGTTTGTCGGATAATTGGATTAATTATCAATCGTTAAATTTGACTAAAGATGAATTTATAGTAACTGTATAATTTATATGAACAACATAAAATTGCTCCCATGAAATACCTGGGTTTAGTAATCAAAGCGAGGTACATACGTGGTGTAGGGTATTATATAGTCGGCCCCGCCCGACTTTAGCCTTTCATTACTTGTTTCCTTTGTATTTTTTTGGTCTGTAAAATATAATAAAAAAATATTTTTTCGTTAATCCAAACTTATTGAAAACCTCGGATAATTGAAAAAAAGCCCTGCAATTTTCGATTATGTATACGAAGTACACTATCCTTCTACTAAACAGACTAGCCAGGGGCAGCGAGAAAAACTGATGTACAAATTGTATATGGGCACCTCCCAAAAAAGGAGGTGGCTTATTCTGTTTTATTTTCATTAAAAGTTGAAGTGTTATAATGAAAACAAGTAAGAAAAGGCTAAAGTCGGACGGGGCCGACTATATAATACCCTACACCACTCCCTGAGTATATACCTCGCTTTGATTACTAAACCCAGGTATTTCATGGGAGCAATTTTATGTTGTTCATATAAATTATACAGTTACAATAAATTCATCTTTAGTCAAATTTAATGAGTATGGTAAATAATAAAGAAATTGATCCAATTTTCCAGCAGATATTCCGAGTAAAGTAAATATAAAATGATGTGGAAAAATTGAACAAGATCCAACGATAAATACAGATTAAATACAGCGGTAATAGGATAAATCGGACGGACATTTGAAGAGAGCCTATAACAACACTTGAGGCCTGTGCACAAAACATGCGCCTGTGACTGGTGTGTTATGCTGATAAGGGCCATATATACTTATAGATTATCTCTGAAAATTCAGATTTATTTTGGGAAAATTGTTCACAGTTGCGACATTTTAACAAAATCAATCCGCATTTGTACAGATACTTACTAGGTTTATTTGGAACTTTGGAAATCAGAAACGCATCACATACGAGTTGTCAAAGTGATTCGCAAGCGAATTTCTGCGGCGAATCGCCACAGAGATGCGGATAATCTAAAAAAATTGCTCATGAATCTTCTAGGCGACTCGCTAGCGACGGCAATGCGGATAATGAACAAATTATTCTATTATAGCTCTTCTAGGCAATGTCCATGCGATTCGTCTTTTCGAATCTCAGGCAAATCTTCTTGGTGAATCGCTTACGATTCTTCCTGGCGAATCGCTTCGATGAAACAATTGCTCTCACCGGGGATTCGCGGACGTCGCGCAGTTGACAATCGCGGCGATCCAGGCGATTCGCGGAAGATTCTTCAGCGAATATCTTCTTAGAGAATTATATTTTCGCCTCTGGGTGTTTTTCATTGAATAATACATGGACTTCCTTTAAGTTGCACAGTACCAGTCTTTTTTGAATAGATTCATTTCCAATTTCAACACAGTCTTTTTTTCTCTAAGTTCGCGGAATTGCGACCGAAATACTGTATTCTACCGGCAGCTACAGGAACCCATTCCGTATACACCAAAACGTAAAACTTATGATTGACGGGACATCTCTTTCAAGAATAACATCTAATAACCTCCAAATTGTAACTTATAACGACTGTCTCTCAAAAGCAATTTGCAACCTCCCAACACATGATTGTTATCTTCGGCGATGTGAATTGTGCCCTGAAAGCGACGACTTAATTAACATAATTCAATATACATACATGTATGTATATTGAAATATTTATTAATTTTTTCCTGTTTTACCCACAAAGAAATAATTGTATCTCCATGAATAAATTTATCACATAATTTTTGTCCACACCAGTGATTTTATTTCTTCAAGACATCAATTTGTAAATTAATTTTATACAGGAAATATATTTTCACAGCCAACTATTTTTACAAAGATTAGCGCCGCGCGCCAATTTCCTTCCAGTGTTTATCATTCGAAAGTTATTGACTGCCGCTATTTAATTTTTAAAAAATACTAACAACAAATACGAAAACAATTTCATTTGTCAGTATGAACAAATAAGTTACTCTAAGACAAAAATCTAAATTTATATTTAAATTTATTATTTCAGAAAATTTTTTGACAAAAATGCAGCACAAAAAAATCACAAGAAAAACATGCTTCTTAGGAGTGTTTTCCGAAGCGTTTAGCTCACAGAAGGCTTGATCTACACTGAAAGAATTATCTTTATACTATTTATGATTTTGCCTTAACCTCAGTGAAAATTTTCATTAATAAGTCGCCGAAGAAACATTTCATAAAATGTAGGAAACATGTTTCATAAAGCACAAATCCATTAAAAGTGTCATAGAATTTATGAAACATTTCTTAGAAACTATGGAAGTCAGTTCTTCATTCGATGAAATTTTGTCATACAAATTTTTATAAATCATATTATGATTTATGAAAATTTTTATTCATAGATTTTATAAAGAAACTTCATTAATTTTATGAAAAAGTTTTATAAATATTAATAATTTATATTGAAGTTTCCAATATAAACAAAAAAGCCAAAAAAAGGTCTGACATGTTGACTAACCAATCAACACACACCATCATTGCGAGAGTCTTTGCAATGACTATGTCTTTGACAAACATCAGGGTAAATACTTATGTTAGAGTTAACAGACGACAAATGAGAATTGCTAGCATTCAACCGTATAAGGGCGACGCACCAAAAATGTAGTTGTGTGTTAGGAAACATTTCACAAAAACTATGAAATCCTTCATTATATTTATGAAGACATTTCTTAACACAAATATTTTCATGGTTATGACATACTTCATAATATTTAACAATTGTTTCTTTAATACTTTCTTTGATCTTAAGAAACTTAACAAAAAAAAAAAGAAAATTTAACAATTTTGTTTTATTAAATATGAAAAAATTGTATGAAACATTTCATTTTATTTATGAATTTTTCATACAAAAAATTCACTAATTCATTAAATTTAAGAAAAACAGTTTATGAAATCGCATCATTATTCATATTATGAAGAAAAATTCTTTCAGTGTAGGAACGAAAAATTTTGCAAATCTTCATTAAACAATCCAAACTTTTTTTTCGTGGGGTGACTGGAAATTGATTTTCCATTTGTATGTACAGCCACCCAGCCTAATATAAATAATTTCCATCTTGTTCTTTCGGGGACGTTTCTGGTATTAGTTTCTGCTGCCATTATTTTGTGATTCGTTTAGACTGGATTGGACCAGGGTAATATTTATTTTTTCATGTGCAGTTTTTCAGACGTGTGATGTCTTTGATTTGGATCGGTTCTATTCTAAGGTGAAGCGTATTACATATGCTTGTTTATACCGACTATTTTTCTTCGCTTTCTGCTAATTCTATAATGTGCAGCCAGCAATATATTCGTTTTTTGCCAACTATTGTCGCTTTCATTATACAAAAATATGAACTGTAGCAATTTGTTGAATTACAGCAACAATAGATCTGGGTCATTTGACATGCAAATGTTTTGGCTTTTGCTGAAAGGTATTTGCATATGTGCGATTGACTCAATGCAAAACATCACTCAAAATCATTACTCATGCAAAGTGATTTAAATGCATTGACAGTTTTATGAGTAGAAAGAAGTCAACTTTATGGTCAGGGGAGGGGAAGGAGATTGGGCATATCTGTCATAATCTGGATTGGCATGTCAAACAAAATGCATTTATTCCGTTTTCCCTCCATAGTTATATGCGAGAACAATACGGAGGGTATGCATCTTGCCGAAGCTCCATGAACAGAATTTTATCAATTTTTTTTTTAAATCTGCTTTCATATCAATTTTTCTCCTGATCGGTAATATATGTACCAATTATAATCAAGGTACTTCCGTGAGACACTAAAGAAATGGATATGTTCCTTGGATAACGTTAGTTTACGGCGAATAATGGAAGAAATGCCAAGAATCAAATTGATTTTTTGTTGAGTGCGGTTCTCCTCCTTTCCATTGCCTAAACAAATTGTAAGAAGAAATAACATTACATTACATTACATTGAAAACACATAGAAAATCAATCAAATTGTTCACTAATCAAACAACACAATAACTAAAAAATTAATGTAATTTCCGCTTTCTTGACATAAGTCGGCTGTTGGCGAATGAATATTTCTCCTTTTATAACCTCTCTTTACTATTGTGCAGAGAAAATCCACAGAAAACGTGTAACTTTACAAAATTCAAATCAAAAATGCCCCATCTTTCAAATCCTGCCCTTTTGTATATTGTCTAAGCAACTAAATTAACTCACACAACAATATAGGAATCTCGGTGACGAATATACTCAAAAACTGGTTTTAATTTCGTATGGGATGGGTCACGGCCACTTTCCGCCCATCTCGATGTCGAAATATTCTAAAACCGGTTTTAATTTCATATGGGAAGGATCTCACTTTCAGCCCATCTTTGCACAACTATTTACACTGGATTAATTCACACAAAATTTCAGCACTCTAGGTGTCATATAATTGACAATATTCAATAATAGGCTTTAACTTCGTATAGGAAGTGCCACGCCCACATTTCCATTACCGCCCATTTTTGGCACAACTACGCACGTTTATGCTAGATGCACTTACACAAAATTACAGCGCTCTAGGTGTCATACATCTGACAATATTCAATAATAGGTTTTAACTTCGTATGGGAGGTGCCACGCCCACTTTTCCATTAACGGCCATTTTTGGTACAACTACGCACATTGATGCTAGATGCACGTACACAAAATTTGAGCACTCTACGTGTCATAGAACTGACAATATTCGATAATAGATTCTAACTTTATATGGGAGGTGCCACGCCCACTTTTCCAATACCGCACATTGATGCTAGATGAACTTACACAAAATTTCAGCGCTCTGGGTGTCATAGAACTGGCAATATTCAATAATAGGTATTAACTTCGTATACAATTATTGAACTTTCGCAAAAATATAAATAAACAAATAAATCCACAATTTGTGTGGGAGGTGCCACGCCCACTGAAAACATCAAAAATTTATATAGCCTACTTTCACCACCGGTTCAGCATATCATACTGTTAAAATTTCAAGAAGATCAGTTCAGTAGTTTAGGCTGCAATAATGAACAAACAAACTTACAAAGACAGATTCTTTCATATATATATATATATATATATATATATATATATATATATATATATATATATATATATATATATATATATATATATTTATATATTTTATATAATGTATATACATATTGTATTTTATGTTCTAAATAGGGTATCTAATTTTGTATGAAAATAAAAATTCTCAAATGGAACCATTTTGGTCAAATTCCCTTTGTACATCTCTACAGAGAAGACAAACTTTCTTTGAGTTGCGACCATTTAAACTGAGTATTTAAATTGCAATTTGATCAATCGCCAAGATGTTTAGCGAAAAGATGCAGTCTATTAAAAAACTATCATGACCAGACATACATGTGTCATTAAAATGATTTATGCTAATAAAATTTCTTTTCTCTGGAGGTGGTGGTAGTGGTGCTGTTGTGGCTGTGGCTGGAGCTCTAAAAACGTGAAGTGAAATTCAGTGGAAAATTTAATTGAAACGCACCACTACTGAACTGAACTGATCTTTTCGTTACGATAATGTCAGCAGTAAACTTAACGCCAACTTTGCAAACAGCCAAACAACCCACCAGTCATCACAAGCAGCCTATCCAACTACACAATGACGACCGAATCGAACAGTGGGACTAAAGACACTTAAGAATTGAGTGCAAGAAGAAAAAAACGAAATAAGATTTCACTTTTACTGAACGACAAAACATCCAGTTCTCAACGCAATTGGCGAACGAAAGAAGATTTCAATTTTCTTCGTCAGTTAATTTATGAGTGCTAAGTTTTTGGTGGCTAACCAGGGACAGATCTAATTTTTCCAATGAATTTGAACCAAATCGGTTCAGATTTAGATATAGGTGGTACACAAGTGTAGTCTCATTTTGGAAATATAGTTCCGTCCACATCCCCTCGTATATTTGATTAAAGGTGATTATGATGGTATTCACGTAGAAACAGTGGTTTATGGATAGTCTATGAAAAATAGTAATATAATAATAGATAGTTTGCACGAAAAATCATAGAAAAATATATCGAGGGCTTATATTCAAAAGTGACTATGAACCATTTTCTCGAAAATGAGTTTTTGATGCCAAACTATTCTCAGATTTGGATGTCATCTGTCATATAAATTTGGAAAAGAAATTTTTTTCTAAAGCCATTTTTTATTTTTTTTTCAAATTTGGCTATCAATAATACAAATAGTAGAAATAAAATAGTTCAATAAAGGAGCTGTATATAACCGAAGGTTATAATTCGCTACAACGATTTTGTTTACAAAATTTTTTCTACATTTAGTACATATCCTACTATCAACTTCAATCATTAAAAATTTCCAAAAAATATCCAATTTGTATTTTTTGCTTACCTGCCGTAACGCTATATCCACTTATTGTAAAATATTTGGAAAAAGGGATAAAAATGGTACCAAGCAGACGGATGAATCTGGAAGTTTTAAATTCGCTGTGTACATCACAGAAAATGCTTTTTCTATACAACATTGCCAAGATTTCATGAAAAACGTTATTGAGTTTACAATAAATCTTATTTATATATTTGGGCACTAGCTGAACCCCGCCCGCTTCGCCAGGCAAAAAAAAATTAAAATCAAGTATGGTAAAAAAATTCAAATCAAAATCCAGCATCATATTTATCTTTCTCGTGGTCAGTAATATATATGTTCCAATTTTCAGCCTTCTAGCTCTCAAAAACACTATTGCCACGCCGCCTCCGCCCACAGAGCAAATTTTTTAAAATTCTATAGCCTATAGTTCCTTCCAGACCTGCATCTATCTGTACTGAAAATTTCAACAACATCGGTTCAGCCGTTTACACGTGATTGCGGAACAAACAAACAGACAGACAGACTTACACTAAGGTTTTATAATATTAATAGGGATACATTGTTATGTGCTTATTTCAGTATTCTGAGTGCTCACTTTTAGACATTCAAAAGTAGAAATTTCGAAAACTTTTTAATCTTTTTTAGTTTAAACTGTGGAAGATTGATTAATAATTACTCTTAAAATTATGGAGAAAATCTGTTTTTTCTCTCTCCTGAAAAGTTGTGTTTTTGTTCATAGCCACTTATGAATAATTATAATTAATTGGACATATTCAAACGTCGAAAACGTTGTCTACATGTAAAATAAGTATACATAAATTTTGAAGATATGACACTATTTGTAGACGCAAACGAATTATTTAAAAAATATATTTTTTATTTTTTTATTAATAGTGCGGGAAACCCCTTTACAAATCAGATAAATGTAGATGTTTCGACCCTTATTGTCGAAGTAGATTTAAAGTCAAATTAAAATCCTTTTCTTCATTTGTATAACCTCCACATTAGGATGGAATGTATATTTATTTTTATATTTTTCAGAAAAAAAAATGATTTTTTTCCACGAGCTATGACCAATTTAACAGTAAAAAATACTACTTTTTCCAAAAGCTGTGTTTATTCAATCACCTGTAACTCCTGAAATACTTTACCGATTTTAATCTGTTATACCCTGTTTTTAAGGTAATTTCTATACCATTTAAAATATTGATGAGGTGTGCTATAGCAGGGATAGATTTTTTAAAGCTTTTACTACTTTAGTTATTTTATTTTGATTTTCGAAATTATTACACTAATCCATTTTGTTGAAATTTTAAAGTAGTGTGCTTGAAAGTGGTGAAATGATGGCTTCTATTTTTTTCGATTATTTTTTTATAAAATCAACCTGAATTACTGTGAACATTTTTTCATTAGTTCATAAACACAAGGCAGCTTCTAAACTGCCGGTAGTACCGTGGAATGCACTCCGTGGTGGAGGGTATATAAGATTTGGCCCGGCCCAAATAAACGCCTTATTCTTTATTTTAAAAATGATTACATTAAGTTTTAAAAATTGTGGAGTGTGAGAATTTGGAAAAAATCAGAATGGACATACATTTGTCAGTTTATTAACACAAAGTAAAAAAACAATAAAAAATATAAGAAAAACGACGCTGATGGAATAATTAAAAAAAAACTTCAAATATGTGAAAATTATTTTAAAGAGTGATGTTAAAAAATGGCACCATTTGCCATAGAATGACTCATAACCGTTAATTTAAAGGTAAGTATGAGAGCTACAAATGTTGCGAATTTCATGTAGCTTTTTGGTATAGCCAAAAATTGATTTTTATTAATTTTGAATGAAGACCAACATAAAATTACTTTATTTTTAATTGTTAGTATATTAAAGAAGAACACAATTAATGTTTGAAGAATATACATGGATAAATGTAAAAGTCATGATCCTATTAGTAGACGTACATAAGAAAATTTAAACAAGTAAGGAAAGGCTAAAGTCCACTTTCTATCCGAATACAATTCAATTCCGTAAAAAAGTGAAAACGGGAAGGATTTTTGTATGTTTCCTAATCATAGGCTAATATGACCTGGTCCGATTTGCCAAATCGATACGAATATTTGTATCGGGACTATATCCAAACATGGAATATATTGACTAACTTTCACAATTAGTTCTTCCAATTCAAATATAACGTGTTATGCTCACTTTGAAGAAATTCGGTGAAAATTCGTGGTTTCTGGGGCGGGAATAGTTTATCCGGGAGCGAAATTTGTATGGGAGCTATATATAAATCTGAACCGATCTATCACATTTTTACCACAGGCATTTCTAGTCGAAATATAAGATGTTTTGCAAAATCTGAAGACAATCTGATACAATTTGTGGTTTCTAGAGCGGAAAGAATCAAATCAGGAGCGAAATATGTATGGGAGCTATATATAAATCTGAACCGATCTAACACGTTTTTACCACAGGTGTTTCTAGTTGAAACATAAGATGTTTTGCCAAATCTGATACAATTTGTGGTTTCTAGAGCGGAAAAAATCAAATCGGGAGCGAAAAATGTATGGGAGCTATATATAAATCTGAACCGATCATTTTTACCGCAGGTTTTTCTAGTTTAAATATAAGATGTTTTGCCAATTTTGAAGAAAATCTGTTGTAATAGAGTGAAAAGAGTCAAATCGGGAGTGGAATTCGTATGGGGGCTGTATCTAAATCTGAACCGATTTTCTTCAAATTAAATAGCGTTCGTCATTATCTCGAAAAACTTCGTTGTGCAAAGTTGCATTTGGTTCTGTGTACAATTTCGCCCTATATCGTGATTACAAGAATAGATGGACAGACGGACGGACGGACAGACATACAGACAGACGGACATTGCTAAATCGATTCAAAAAGTGATTCTAAGTCGATCGGTATACTTAACAATGGGTTTATCTCCCTTCCTTTTGGGTGTTACAAACAAATGCACAAAGACATAATACTCTCGTGGAGTGTATAAAAATAGTTTGCTTTAATTTTGCCTTTAAAAGGTTTTTTAATTTTCTTACGCCTACAAGGAGAATTTTATTTGTATACAGTTTTGCGCCAAATGTTTGTAACACCAAGAAATAATCGAGCTAGACCCACCTTTAAGTATACGGATCGGCTTCGAATCACCAGCTGAATCGATTTAACGAAGTATGTCTGTCCATCCGTCCGTCTGTTCGTCTGCTGTCCATCTAAGCGTGTTCGCAATTGTTGTCCGATTATCATGAAATTTGGCAGAAATTATTTTTTTTGGTCAAGGACGATCGGTATTGAATTTGGAGGAAATCGGTTCAGATTTAGATATATCTCAATACGAATATCCCTATAATTTACACTATTACAGCTCGAGAATACACATTCTACACGGGATCATGACAACATTTTCAAGATCGCGTTCATTTTGGACTAGAAACAGCTAGCGGGAAAGTGGACCACATAGGTCCATGTTCTGATATAGCCCCCATACAAATGTAGCTCCGATTTACAATATTACTGATCTAAAATGCATATTTTGCATCGGATCTTGATAAAATTTCCCACACAATGTTAAATTTAGACTAGCAGCACCTATTTTGAAAGCCTGCTATATAGGTCAATGTTTTGGAATAGCCCCCATACAAATGGGCCCCCAATTTACACTATTATCGCTCTAGAACCCACATCTCACATTATATCTTGAAATTTTGCAGATCATGTTATATTTCAATAAAGAATGCCTACTTTGAAAGTGATCTATAAAGGCCCACTTTTAAGTGTAGCGCCCTTACAAATGGGCCCCATTTTTATTATTACCTCTCTGGACCCACATTTTACATTGGAATTTTATCAAATTTTGCAGAGTACTAACTAAGAGTACATACTACGAAAGTCAAATATATGAGTACGTATTTTTGTATAACTCTCACACAAATTGGGCCCCAATTTCTACTCTGTTATAGCTCTGGAACCTAATCCTGAATTGAATCTCGATACAATTTTGGAGATCATGTTATATTTCCACTAGGAATACCTACCTTGAAAGTAATCTAGATGGGTCCACTTTTTAATGTAGTGGCCCTTACAAATGGGTACCATTTTTATTATTACCCCTCTATGAGCCATATTTTACATAGGAAGTTTTTCAAATTTTTGCAGATTTTATTATATTTCAACTAAAAACATTTACTATGAAATTCAAATATATGTGTCCATACTTTGGTACAACACAAATGGGCCCCCTCTACTCTGTTACAGCTCTATCTTCTAATGTTTCATCATCCTATTACCGTTGTATGATCTGTATTTGTCATTGGATCTTGATCAATTTTTCCAGCTTACAATATTTGCAGTATTCCTTAGAAAAATATAATAGCTCACTGCAACAAAAAGAGCGCGAGAATTTATTCTTTAAATTTATCCAAGAAAAATCCACCAACTTTCACCAATCGCAGAGCAAACTCTATGGACATTTTCACGATATTCGAACTGAAACAAAAAAAATTTGAATGCGATGGATATTTTTATAAAATTTTCAGATCTTTTTCATTTTATTAATTGTACGCTCTGTGCAAATTTTCAGGACTTTCGAAATTTTTGAAAAAAAAAATTTATGAAAAATTAATTTTAAGTTATATGGGCGGTATGTGATGGGCGTGGCCGATTTTGATGAAACTTCATATTTTTCTTAATTGCGTTCAACAAATTCTCGTTGCCAAGTTTCGTCACGCTATTTTTCCATTCTTAGCATTAAATTCAAAGAAAACATTTCGAGATTGGTGGTGAGATTCGGTCTGGATGTTTGTTTGTTTTTAAATTAAATATTGCCAAATTTAATTTTTATGTAGTGAATACATTTTTTAAACTAATATCCATTTTGATTGCATTTGACCCATAGTGCAACCGTCCCAAAAATGTTTTCAACCCGTGCTATAGACTGCTTCTTGCTGGCTGGCTGCATGATGCAAAAGTTATAATGGTTGGTGGCAGCAGTGGCAGCAAGTGGCAAGTAGCAACGGACAGGACGGATGGCAGAGTCATGATGGACAAGCCAACGTTAAGTGAATGTTTGCGGAGTTGAAGAACAAGAGATACAAAGTTTCCAACAAACAGGCGATCATTGTCCGAGTGCCATGATAAATAACAAATGCATGAACAACAAAAACGCCTAATATTGTCCGTCATTTAGACAGTTTATGCCATTTATGGCATACCAACACTGTGCCACTGCGGACAGTGGGACGACCATGTACATACATACATAAGTTAATGTCATACGAAAAAAAACATTGAAAAAGAAATCACTTGAAGTGATTAACGACAGCGACTGTTAATGCTTAACACTTTAACACATGAAATAAATGTCTGGCATTAGTTGGCCCGGCCGGGAACTGTCGCACTCAGTGGTATGCATTTATTAATGATAATTCCAACAGATACAAATATACTCCATGTCAACTCACGACGACAATGTCTCATTTATTTTATTAATTTAATAATACTCGTACGATGATGAGTACTTCGTCGTACTTCTCATATTAATACATTTCTATTGTCCTCAGAGGTTTTCATGAATGTTTTTTGTAATTACAGCACATGTCCAGTAAATTACGATGAGTGTGTCTTATTAGTTGAATATAGCGTCGCCTTACTTGGTTAGAAAACAATTTGCCCTATTGTACGCATGATTGGCCACTCAATATCACTTGAAACACTCAATATGTTGTGATACATTTCAAATAATTTTATTTGTGAAAAAGTCCTTGGTGAAATTGTTCTTTGGCATCTCAATGTATTGACCAGTGGCTATACATACTTAAGATGTATCCTGCGCAAAATGTCAACATTTGGTTTTAATGTCTGCCACAAACAGAGGGAAAAAGTTCACTGCACAACAATCGTGATAATGAGAAATCGTTTTTGCGAAATGGAATGAAATAAATAGCTCTTATGTCAAGGTTATACAAATGACAGTGTTGAATGGAAACGGAGAAAAGGTAGTCGCAGACTATTGTTAATACAGTTCGAGACATCGTTTTCATCCCGAAATTAAAGTACAAGATTTTATTACACTTTACAATGGTTCTACTAAAGTTGGACTAGGTTGTAGTGGCAGTCAGAAGACTCACTTAGACCAAAAGATAGGCCTTTACGTCCCTCATCGTAACCAAGCAGTGCAACTCACCCTCTACCACTATTTACTGCATATCAAAAATTTTGAGTACTAACAAATTTCTTCCGCAAAATTCCATATGTCAATAACAAAATATGTTATTTGACTTTAATATATATACTAAAACAGGGACGCAAATGCGGATTTCAGCATCTTCGCGAAACTAGAGCGATTTTTTGGTCAAACAAAAAGTCAGAGAATAAAGTATGAGTAAGGTGACCATTCATCCCGATTTGCGCGGGACTATCCCGCTTTTTGAGGCCAATTTTCAATTGATCAATTTAAAACATATTTTTATAAGTCATGACAATGTCAAACAGTTTATGAAAGGAAAAATATTGGTATAAAAATCACTTTCAATAATATTGTCGTTTGTTTGACAGGTGCACAAGCTACGGGTTTTTTCTACTATTAACAAAATGTCGACCTGTGAAATTACAGTAAGCTCTTTAAACAACATTATTAAATGCAAATTTCTTTACGTTTTAAAGATCGCCTCCACACTATGAAAAATTGATAAAGAAATATACGTTAAAACTAGTAACAAGTAAAAATGACGTTAAGTTAACTTTATATACCCTCCACCATGAATTGCATTCCACAGAGGCTGTCGATTTTCATACAAGTGCAGTAATATATATATACTAGCTGAACCCCCGCCCGCTTCGCCAGGCAAAAAACAAACAGTAAAACTAAAATCAGCTTTCATAATCGTGATGGGTAATATATGTATCAATTATAATCAAGGCACTTCCTCGAGATACTAAAGAAATGGATATGTTCCATGGAGAAAATTGAAGAACAGAACGTCAGTTAACGTCGAATAAACGAAGAAATGTCGAAACTCAAATAGATTTTTGGTTGAATGTGATTCTTCTCCTTTCCATTATCTAAACAAAAACTTCATTCGTAAGAAGAAATTACTTAATCGAGTAGCTGGAATTCGAATGTACTACATTCCGAACACATAGAAAGTCAATCAAATTGTTCACTTACACAGTGCAACACGAAAAAAAATAACCATATACGGAAACCGCTACATGATAAAAGACCAAAAAAAAAAAGACCCGTGTTTTTTTTTTCCCCAAAGTCATGCACTTTTTTTTTATGGGCCCCCAGAGATTTGAGGCCTCGGTGTAATTTTTGGAAAAAAGTGATCATATTCTCAGGCTCATATCTTGCAAACCGTTCGGAATTTTGATTTACTCTCTGAGGCAAAGTTCTAGCTCTTGTCATAAAGAACAAAAATTGTGAACATATAAAATCAAAAAAACTTCATCTTCAAGGTCAAAATCGCAAATTGATTGTTTCCCTGAATTTTCAACGGTTTGCTACCTATGGACCTGAACAGGGGAAAAAAGGTTAAAAAAAATCGAATTTTTTTAAGTTTTTTGCGATTTTGACCTTGAAGATGAAGGTTTTTTGATTTTATATGTTCACAATTTTTGTTCTTTATGACAAGAGCTAGAACTTTGCCTCAGAGAGTAAATCAAAATTCCGAACGGTTTGCAAGATATGAGCCTGAGAATATGATCCTTTTTTTTTTAAAAATTACACCGAGGCCTCAAATCTCTGGGGGCCCATAAAAAAAAAAGTGCATGACTTTGGGGGAAAAAAAAACACGGGTCTTTTTTTTTTGGTCTTTTATCATGTAGCGGTGTCCGTATATGGTTATTTTGAAATGACTTCAAAAATGTTGCACAGTGTTATCAAACAACACAAAAACTAAACAAATTTATAGAATTTCCTTGACGTAAGTCGGCATTTGACGAATGGATATTGCTTTATTTGTAACCTTTCTTTACTATTGTGCTAAGAAATTAAAAAGAACCGCGTAGTTCTAAAAAATTCAAATTAAAATTTCCCCATCTTTCAAATCTCTCGTATATTGGTTACAAAAAAATTAACTCACAGAACAATTTAGGAGTATCGGCGTCGAATATACTGTAAAACTGGTTTTTCCTTTCGTATAGGAAGGGTCACGCTCACTTTTCGCCCATCTTTAAAACACTATTTACACTGGATCTACTCACACAAAATTTCAGCACTGTAGGTGTCTATATTCGATAATAGGTTTTAACTTCGTATGGGAAGTTTAACGCCAAAGTGGGCGGGAGGTGCCACGCCCACTTTTCCAGTACCGCCCATTTTTAGCACAACTACGCATTCTGGATGCACTCACACAAAATTTCAGCACTCCAGCTGTTATATAACTGACAATATTCCATAAAAGGTTTAAACTTCGTATGAAGGTGCCCCGCCCACTTTTCCATTACCGGCCATTTTTGGCACAACTACGCACATTGATGCTAGATGAACTTACACAAAATTTCAGCGCTCTGAGTGTCATAGAACTGGCAATATTCAATAATAGGTATTAACTTCGTATGGGAGTGCCACACCCACTATACTATACCGCCCATTTTTGGCACAACTGTGCAGACTAACAATTAGTGAACTTTCGCAAAAATATAAAGACTCTATAATAAACAAATAAATCCCCAATTTGTGTGGGAGGTGCCACGCCCACTGAAAATATCAAAAATTTATATAGCCTATTTTCACCACCTGTTCAGCATGAAGATTCTGTGAAAATTTCAAGAAGATCGGTCCAGCTTATATATATACCATAAATATTGGTAGATAGTGGGTGCCACAGTTGGTTGTATTTCCATTCTATTTTAATTCCAAAAGTACAAATTTTGAAAATCCATTATCAGACGTACATAGTGCAAAATAACCTAACTTCATGATTCAACCAATTTTTGCCGTAAAAGAAAATGTACGAATTTGGATTTTTTTTTATTTTGCGTGTCTATGCAGTCAGAGGAATGTATATACCGAATTCACTGATTCTAGCTGCGGCCATTTGGTTGGTACCACTCATTAAGAGTACGACTTTCTAAAATCTCTTTATTTTACGTGTCTACGCAATTAGAGGGATGTACACACCGAATTTCGTCATTCTAGCTGTAGTCGTTTATATGGTACTATTTTTGTCCCTCTGTACGAAAGTATGAATTTGGAAAGAACCTTTTTATTTTTCGTATCTACGCAGTCAGAGGAATGTACACTAGAGCGTACCAGGTTACAAGTAAAAAAAAAGTTCGCCGTACACCTTCGAATATGAAGTATTATTGAAAGGTAGTTTCAAAAAAAAAAATTTTATTTTTTTATGCCGAACGTAGGGGTCGCGCTTTTACATTTTTCTATATAACTTCTGCATTTATAAACGGATTTTAAAGTGTAATACATCGATGTTTTTGTCTCGACGAGGCCGATTTTTTTGTCTTTGAAATTACTGAGCTCATTTTTTTCGTATCTACGCAGTCAGAGGAATGTACACTAGAGCGTACCAGGTTACAAGTAAAAAAAAAGTTCGCCGTACACCTTCGAATATGAAGTATTATTGAAAGGTAGTTTCAAAAAAATTTTTTTTTATTTTTTTATGCCGAACGTAGGGGTCGCGCTTTTACATTTTTCTATATAACTTCTGCATTTATAAACGGATTTTAAAGTGTGATACATCGATGTTTTTGTCTCGACGAGGCCGATTTTTTTGTCTTTGAAGTCACTGAGCTCAAGCATGATTCATGATTTTATGCGAGCTTTAATTTTCTGATATTAGAGTGGTACATTAGGGTAGTAGCAACTGAGATATGATGGGTAAGTACCAGAAGGGGGTGCTTGAGCTCAATGACTTCAAAGACAAAAAAATCGGCCTCGTCGAGACAAAAACATCGATGTATCACACTTTAAAATCCGTTTATAAATGCAGAAGTTATATAGAAAAATGTAAAAGCGCGACCCCTACGTTCGGCATAAAAAAATAAAAAAAAATTTTTTGAAACTACCTTTCAATAATACTTCATATTCGAAGGTGTACGGCGAACTTTTTTTTGTTGAGGTACGCCCTATTGTACACTTCGAATTTCATTCTATTAGGTGCAGCCGTTTGGTTGGTACCAATTTTTATCCCTCTATTCCCATTTTACCCATTAAAAGTACGAATTTGGAAAAAAAATACTTTTATCTCATATATCTACTCAACTAGAGGAATGCACACATCGATATTCGTGTTTCTATCTGTTGTCGTTTAATATGTACCATTTTTATACATTTTTGCCCCATTTCACCCCCTACGAATAAAAATCACTTTATGGTGCACGGTGATATGCGGGGAATGCGTATACCCAAAATCAAGTAAGTACAAGCATACATATTGAAATGATATGCTTATATACTCTAAAATATTAGGGTTTATTATGGGTATTTTTAGTCCTTGTAAGGGAAAAAATTTTGGCCGATTTCGCCAAGTTTCAATCCCAACTGATCTACGACTATAAGACGTATTTATGGAATATTTGGACGTCCGAGCTCCTTTCGTTTAGATGCTAGCGTGCTTTCAACAGACGGACAGACATGCCTAGATCTTCTTAGAATTTTATGACGATCAAGAATATATATACTTTATAGGGTCTCAGGTCGAAATTTCAAGGTGTTGCAAACGGAATGACAAAGTTAGTATACCCCCATCCTGGTGGTGGAGGGTATAATGAGTACTAATTGAGAGTTCAAAACTATAGTTTGTGTGGGCGGTACCACGCTCCTTTGTCCTATCATGACCTAGTATATCCAAAAACCATCCTCTGTCCAGAAGTTAGTCTCAGTACAATTTTCAAGCGAATTGGTCCACCTGTTTGGAGTCCTATACGGAACATATAGATAAACAGACATACAGGCACACATTGATTTATATATATATATATAGATTAATTATTATTATTCCAGAAACACATTTAACATGCCAAAGTGTGTGAAATTTTCTAAGGATAACTTCATTCCGAAAAAAAAATGAATTACTGTATTCCCTTAATTTTTAATTTGATAACAGATGATACTGGCAGAGACTTTTAATTTTTAGCTTTAATCCGAAAAATGTCCCTGTGTCCGGAAAACTAGTATGGTGAATAATATTGCGTAAATCATTTAATTTAGGAGTCAGGCTATTTGGCTGAAAAGTCGCTGCGAAGCCACCCGAAGAAGGTCGCCATCGGTTTTTTCGGGAATTCCGAATTCACGGAAATTCCCGAGAATTCGAGAGTAGAAATCATCAGAAATGGCGGAAAATCGTTTTAGGGAATTCCTGGGAGAGAAAACCTAGATCTATATCAACACATTGACTAATGCGATGTAAGTGAAATGTAATCGTATGCGAGAATCTGACCGAAGTCGGTTGTAATATGTGGTGAAATCAAATCGGCAGCGACATTTTTATCTCCTATTCAAAACATACACATACCTTATATATTTTCAGTTAGAATATAACCTGTTGTGCAAAATTTGAAGTAAATTATTTTAACAGTGGTTTCTAGGACGGAAAATGTAAAATCGGGATTAAAAAAATCTTTGATTACATGAATAGATGGACAGACATACGCACATGGCTACATCGATTCAAAAAATGCCTCTAAGTCGATCGGTATAATGGTAGTTTCCTTTTGGAAAATACATTATACCCTAGTGGAGGTTATAAATATAACCACCATATTCTGTCCTATTATGTGCTTTTTAAATCCACAGCTTAATGTTTTAAAGTGTCAGTATTAATATTGTTACAAGTTCCCGCAGTTATTTTCGGCGACATCTTAAATAGGTTGGGCTCAAGCTGATAAATCCGTTAATATGACTCACCGAGTCATGAGTCATATTAACGGATTGGTACATGTCGGATAATTTACTTTGAAAGAAAAAAGAAATCAATATTTTCATCTTGTATATGTTTACCAAAATCGATCAAGTATTCAAACAAGTCTTAAAGCCAATCGGCGCGTTATAATTTAAACTATCCTCGTTTGGTTTTGTACTGTTGTGTTGTCTTGTCCATGTCCAAAACACCATTTTTAGCTGTTGCATTCAGGATAGAGAAACATAACATACGAGTGGCGAGAGTATCCATGTGCGAGACACATTCATGATTGGCCAACTAAAATTCAGTCGTTCGTTCCTCTGGAGTGTATTGGCAACAACAGCATAACATTGTTGCCATTAAGCTTCTTATGGGTACTTGTTAATGTAACGCCAAAACAACATGGTAATACCAACAACAACAACAACAACAACATCGGTGGCGACAACGTCGGCAACAATAACACAAAGTATGATACACACCCATACATATCTATCTACTTATGTTGTTTTGCTGCAAAACAGCAGAGATTGTTTACTATGCGAACGAACAAAATATTTGAGTGTATGTGTGTGTGTTCGCGTATGTACAGTAAAACCTCTGAATAATAACCACTCTGTTCACATTAAACACAGTTTTTGTATAAAGCTAACATTTTTATAAATATTTTGTATAAAAAGAACAAGAGAAGAAAGTCGTATTTTACTGATGGGTGATTCCATTGGAACGGGTGTGACACTTTTGCCTAAATATGTTTAAATATCTCTCATATTCATTGACTAAGTTTTTTGCTATATTTCCAATTGAAAACGTCAGTTTAATCGGAATATTATTTCAACTATAAACGAGTCATAGCGTTTTAAATATTAGAGATATAAATACAACAAACTGGAGCGACCTTAGCTTTAAAGAAAATCTTGAAATTTTACTTATTTTCTAGAATTCTGTAATGTTCTTTCATTACATGACTTTATTCAATTTTGCTAATCAAAAGAGTAGTTCATACACTTTCTTTTAAAGTAAAGTAAGTATGAATGTAAGAAAATTAGGATCTTTAAATTGTAACGGGCGTGACATTTTGACGGAAATTTTGTTACGACACCAGCCTATATCTGGAAAACGGAAATGATCAGACATATTGTTGTCATTATTATACACTCCACGAGAGTATTATGTATTTGTGCATTTGTTTGTAACACCCAAAAGGAAACGAGATCGACCCATTGTTAATTATACCGATCGACTTAGAATCACTTTTTGAGTCGATTTAGCAATGTCCGTCTGTCTGTCCGTCCGTCCGTCTGTCCATCTATTCTTGTAATCACGATACAGGTCGCAATTGTAGACAGAACCAAGTGAAACTTTGCCCAACGAAGTTTTTCGGTACAACGACGAAAGCTATTTAATATGAAGAAAATCGGTTCAGGTTTAGATATAGCCCCCATACGAATTTCACTCCCGATTTGACTATCAGATTGTCTTCAGATTTGGCAAAACATTTTATATTTAAACTAGGAACGCATATGGTGAAAATAAGTCAGATCTGTTCAGATTTATATATAGCTTCCATTAAAATTTCGCTCCCGGTTTGACTTTTTCTGCTCTAGAAGCCACATATTCAGGGCCGTGCGCAAGGGGGGGGTTTGGGGGTTCAAACCCCCCCCCAGAGAGGTTTCGAACATATACTTTTTAAAACCTTCTAGACTTTCTGAAGCAATAAAATATAGAATTTTTAAGGTCTTTTTAAAATAACTCTGTCTGAAATGGTAATTTTGCTGTAAAACCACGAAAACACGAAAATTACATTAAAAATCGTGAACACTTTCTTCAATTTCAAAGTTTATGAAAAATACAAAGACACTAAACGAATTGTGCCAATTTTCAGATTGTGTAGTGCTAATTTCGCTAATGGATACCAAATTGTTCGGAAAATTTTAATTTTTATTAACCGATACCACTTCTTGACATTCGACTAGAGCTATATCTTATTAACTTTTAATTGTGTACTGCAATAAAAGTTTGGATATTTAATAACAACATCGTTTAGTAATTTTAAAAAAGTGTAGATAAGAATCACTATGATATCATAATGAAATCTAAAAATATTCTTAATAAAAGCAAATAATTTGCTTGATGCTTGTAGAGCGCTAAGATGTAACATTTGCGATGCGATATTTTTATGGAGCTGTACCTAAATCTGAACCGATGAGTCCTATTTTCATCACAGATGCAACAACAACAAATTATAATACATATCCATTTCGACAAACGAAGAAAGCTGTTTGATATACATAAACTTATTTCTCTTTGTTCATTTACAACAACTGATGACATGTTTACCGCAAACAAACTACTTTTTCCTCAAAAGAAACTCAAAAACGATGTTCGCGTGATTAAAATTTCGTTTCTACGAAATGCATTTTTTCTCTATTGTTGCGAAACAATAAGGAATGTGTTTTAACTTACTAAAATTTTTGTTATATTTATCACTTACGTTAAATATTTTTCAGGGTTATTATTTTTGTGTACATATGTAACAAGTATTATTCAAAAGAGAAACAACAAATTCAGTAACTTGGATCTACGTAGGAAAACGAAACTCTAAAATACCAATTATTTGGTTTTTTTGGAATTAAAATTTCTAGTTGTTTCTTGTTGCATTTCATCGAATACAAAAAACTGTATAACTATAAAAATGAAGAAACATTTCCAAATATTTTTTATTTAATCGGAATATGCGTATAAAGATTTCGAGTAAACATCCTGTTACTCATGTCCTATATAAATTAAAACCCCCAAAACTCTTTAGACATCATATTTAGACCCATACTTTGTCAAAAAGCATATCCAATTTTCTGCATTTATCATAGAAAAAATGCGGGACTGAAGGGTTTATCGCCGAGGAATTTGATCGATTTTTGTGTAATATTTCTTCAAAATATATATCTATGGCTTATATTCAAAAGTGGCTATGAACCATTTTCTCGAAAATGAGTTTTTGATGCCAAACTATTCTCCGATTTGGATGTCATCTGTCACATATATATTTGGAAAAGATTTTTTTCTAAAGCCATTTTTATTTAATTTTCTGATTTGGCTATCCCCTCGCAAGTTAGTTTGTGACTGCATAAGTGGCTATGAACACAAAAATAATAGAAATAAAATAGTTCAATAATGGAGCAGCATAAAACCGAAGGTCGCTACAACGATTTTGTTTAAAACATTTTTCTAGATTTATGTCATATCGCATTATCAAATTCCATCATTTCGCATTAATATCATTTTGAATCCTAAGTTATCAGGCTAAAATAGGATAAAATAAATGGCAGTAAATTCAAAAATTGTGAAAATTATCTTTAGAAAAACCCGCGTAACTTTTGATCATATTGAGAATACCAAAATATTTCTTTGGCATGTGATTGTTGACTTCATGGGGAATATTTGTGTATGAAAAGTCTCATGAAGAAAGTTAAAATATAAGGAATTGCAACGGCGAATTTTGGATTTTTCATCAATTGCAGCGATTTTCGCAACTGGCTACATATATTTTACAAGCGACCAATCTGACGGATGAAGCTGGAATCTTTAAATTCGCTGTGTACATCGCAGAAAATGCGTTTTCTATACAACATTGCCAAGATTTCATGAAAAAAGTTATGGAGTTTACAATAAATCTTATTCTTATTTCAACATTCATAGTGTTCAATTTTAAACATACAAAAGTGGCTATGAACCATGAAACCGCGAATACAAGGAAATTTCGAAAACCTTTTAATCGTAGCAATTAGTAAACCTTTTTAGATTAAACTTTAGAATAATGATTAATAATTGCTCTTCAAATTAAGGATAAAATCAGTATTTTCGTTCTCCTGAAAAGTTACGTTTTTGTTCATAGCCACTTATTTAAAAAAGGCAACTATTTGAAAAAAGTTCTACACTTAGAGAACAAGTCTGTTAATAAAAGCAGCAGCTTTTCTGCTATTACAGCTGTGTTTGGCATAAGAGCAGTTTTCTGCAATCTTACATCACCATTCACACTGCTAAAGAGTTTGAAGTCTGCTAAAATTGGCTGCTGTTAATTAAAATATAAAAATAGATAAGCGTTCATAAGCGAGTTTGGTTCGAATTTTCTTTTATAGCTTGGGATAATGTGCGTATCACATATTTTGCTAAAAACAGAAAGCAGCTGTTTACCATCTCAGCAGATACAAATCTGCTGTCTCTTTTTTAACAGCAGAATATCTGCTCTTTCAGTAGACTTTCTGTTTTCTTTTACTGACATATTCCTTTGACTGTACTGATAGATGGATTACTGAAATGCAATTTTGCCGACAATTTCTGTCGGACGAATGTATCAAAATATTTCTAGAAGATCCTGGCAATAAAATATGAGAGGGCTCCAGTAAAAAATTCCTAAAAAGTTGGAAAATTAAACTAAGTATAAGTAAAGTTTCCTTCTTTCAAGGCCATAGTAAATAATTCATTTACTAGAGAAAGGATAGTAGTTTTACTTAATAACATTTCTTTGGATCAAATAAAAACATCTTACAATTGAGTAAATTCAAACTTATGGGGAAGAATATTTTCAAGGTTTTAAGTGAGAAAAAAATCTGAAATTTTTGTATGGAAAAAATTCCATTTAGGAAATTTTAACTCAAAAATGCCTTTTTTTCCTAAAAATAAGTTCAAATGTTTACTACAATTAATCCGAGTTCTTCATACATTTAAGTATTAATTATATAAAAATTTTTTTTTTATAAAAAACATTTGAAATTGTTAAAAAACCTTGAATATTAATCTAAGAAGCAATTCTCGTTCGTTTGCAGAGACTTATTTCTTAAATATTTTATGAATTATTCTAAACAACCACTGCGAAGGCGCCTATCTTGCCTTCGCAACAATCATGGAGTAATAGCTCAACTCCATATGGCAGAGGTATCATGAAACTTTTAAGAAATATTTCATGTTGTCATTTTTTGTATCAGTTTTGCATACTCTGAAGCAAAACTATTTGTTTGATTTTTTAGTTAAATTGAACTTATTTTAATTTCACTTTTTTTCCTTCTATAAAATAAAATTTTCCTCAGTTTAAGTAAAAATTTACTCGTTTTGAGCAAAATTGTCCTCAGTTTGAGTAAATATTTACTTGATTTGAGTAAACATTTACTTAGTTTTAGAAAATTTTCAGCAAAATTTTACTAAGATTCCGTAAAAATTTACTAAGATTCCGTAAAAATTTACTTAGTATTGGAAAATTTTGCTTAAATTTAGTAAAAAATTACATGGTTTTAGAAAAAATGTACTTATATTTAGTAAAAATGTACTTGGTTTCCTAAATTTTAGTTAATTTTAACTCATTATAGGGTTAACTTTTTTATGAGTGTTGAAAACCCCCCCCCCAGGGGAAAATCCTGCGCACGGGCCTATACATATTTTAACAGATCTTCTTCAAATCTTTCAAAATATCAACTGGAAACACCCATGGTGAAAATGGGTCATCGGTTCAGATTTACATATAGCTGAAATGGAGTTAATTGGCGTTTTTAGTTTATGACTTTCTCATCATGTTGCCCCTTAAAAGGACTACAAAGTTCCAAAGGATACAATTTTTCAAAAAATATTTTTAATACTTTTTCGCACCCTATGACACCGGTATAAATTTCTAATCACAGAAGAGAATACGTGCTAAAAATAATTTAAATTTCCAGCTTCCATCTGTATTGGTTTAGTATTGAGAACGATTTAAAGCTTTGTCTCTTAAAAAATCAAGTTACGTATAAACTAGAGTAAGGGGTAAACTTGATGTAGATGTTAATGCTGAACTAATACGGGTAGAAGCATCATATTTGAAATATTTTTAATAGATATTCTCGACTTTAATTTGACACTAATAACGGTATCATTGGGTGCGATCATGTATATAAAATAATTTTTGGAAAAATTGTATCCTTTGGATCTTTGTACTTCTGTGATCCAGGATGAGGAAATGAAAAACTAAAAACGCCAAGTAACTCCATTTTGCTTATAGTTTCATACGTATATCTTCCGGTTCTAGTGGTTCGACTTTTTTCATAATTAATAAATAAAGTGTGTCCAAAGAAGAACGCAATTTTTAAATCTGGCAACATTCGAAGTGTCATTGTTTGACATTTGAACAATTGTTATTGTTTGTTAGTAGAAGGTACGAGGTTAGTAAAAATGGAGCGCTACACGAATGAACAACGCATTCTCATTGTGAAATTGTTTTACCAAAATGGTGAAAGTTTTGCGGCTACAGTTCGCAAATTGCGATCAATTTGGGGTCACAATAATGCTCCAAAAGAGTCAACTGTAAAGAGATTAATGGGTAAATTTGCCGAAACTGGGTCTGTTAGTGATGTAAAGACAACAACGCGCCATCGACCAGGTCGATCGACCGAAAATGTCGCAGCTGTACGTGATGATGTCGCTCAAACTCCATCCACCTCAATTCGACACCCAGCTCAGCAAATTGGTGTCTCCAAATCCACTTTGCAGCGAATTTTGACGAAAGATTTGCATCTTCATGCATACAAAGTTCAATTGACTCAGGAACTGAAGCCATCTGACCATGGACAGCGAAGGGAGTTCGTTAATTGGGTATTGGAGAGACAACATGAAAATGCTGATTTTGCCGATAAAATCATCTTCAGTGACGAGGCCCATTTTCATCTTGATGGCTTCGTCAATAGGCAGAATTGTCGCATTTGGGGTGCGGAAAATCCTCGAGTGATTCACGAGAAGCAAATGCATCCTCAACGTGTCACTGTGTGGTGTGGTTTTTGGGCTGGAGGAATCATTGGACCTTTTTTTTATGAAAATGAGGCAGGTCAAGCGCAAACAGTCAATGGTGTTTGGTATAGTGAAATGATAACCTGTTTTTTCTTGCCTGAATTGAAGAAATGAATGTGGAGGGCATGTGGTTCCAACAAGACGGCGCCACATGTCATACAGCCAGAGAAACAATTCAATTGCTGCATCAGTCATTTCCCGGTCGTGTTATTTCGCGTTTTGGAGATCAGAATTGGCCGCCTAGATCGTGCGATTTAACACCATTAGATTTTTTTTTTGGGGTTTTTGAAGTCGATGGTTTACGCGAATAAGCCGACGACGACTCAAGCCTTAAAAGACGAAATTGGACGCTGCATTAATGAAATACTGCAGCATTCATGCAAAACGGTCATTGAAAATTTCATTAAAAGATCGCGTGCATGCCAGCAAAGCCGCGGCGGCCATCTGCACGATATATTGTTCCATACATAACCTCATTCTGTCTACTTTACGATATAATAAAGTTTCACGATTTTTTTCTTAAATATCTGTGTTTTATTTAAAATTAAAAAATTGCGCTCTTCTTGGGACACCCTTTAGAATATTAATGTGCCGACTTTATTCGGATAAATACTATACTACTGGCAATTCTCATTAATTAAGTATGTATACCTTGATTTAGGTCGAAAACATATATATTACAAAGATTGTCCCGCAATTCAATCGTCAGATGTTTTTGCTTTTCTGTTTATATTGAAAACTTCAGTATAAATTATATATATTTATGATAAAAATAATTTAAATATATAATATAAAATCTTGGGAAATATTCATATATTTACTATGGAAAAAATTTATTGAATAAAGAAGTTTCTAAGAAATGTTTCGGAAATTCTGTGACATTTTCAACTGATTTCTGTTGCATAATACATGTATACTACATTTTATGAAGTGCTTCTTTCACGTATAGGGTGAGCCCATGTAACATTTTAAATTTGAACTAACGATTACTTTGACTTTGAGAGGTAGAATAACACTCATTATACCCTCCACCTCCAGGATGGGGGTATACTAACTTTGTCATTCCGTTTGTAACACCTTGAATTATCGACATGAGACCCTATAAAGTATATATATTCTTGATCGTCATAAAATTCTAAGACGATCTAGCCATGTCCGTCCGTCCGTCTGTCCGTCTGTTGAAAGCACGGTAGCATCTAAACGAAAGGAGCTAGAACGTTCAAATTTTCCATAAATGCGTCTTATAGTCGTAGATCGGTTGGGATTGAAACGGGGCGAAATCGGCCCAAAGGGAAAAAATTTTTCTCACAAGGACTAAAAATACCCATAATAATCCCTAATATTTTAGCGTATTTAAGCATGTTTTTTGAATATGTCTGTTTATATTTGCTTGATATTTGGTATGCGCATTCCCCTTATAGCAAAAACGTGCACCATAAAGTGATTCTTATTTGTAGGGGGTGAAATGGGGCAAAAAAGGGATAAAAATGGTACATTCCTCTAATTGAGTAGATACATAATATAAAAGTATTTTTTCCAAATTCGTACTTTTAAGGGGTAAAATGGGAATAGAGGGATAAAAATGGTACCAACCAAACGGCTGTACCTAGAATAATGAAATTCGGTGTAAACATTTCTCTGATTGCATAGACAAGTAAAATACACGGATTTTTCGAAATTCGTACTTTTTGTGGTTAAAATGGAAAAACGGGATACAAATAGTACCAACCGCAAATGACCGCAGTTAGAGTCATGCAATTCGGAGTATACATTCCTCTGACTGGATAGACACGGAAAATAAACGGATTTTTCGAAATTCGTACTATCAAGGGATACAATGGTACAGAGGGATAAAAATAGTACCAACTAAACGACTACAGCTAGAATGATGAAATTGCGTAGAAACGTAAAGGGGGTAAAAATGGTACCAACCAAATGGGCGCAGCTGGAATCATGGAATTCGGTGTATACATTCCTCTGACAGCATAGACACGCAAAATAACAAGTTTTTTCGTAAAATTCGTAATTTTTCTTTTACGGCAAAAATTGGTTGAATCATGAAGTTAGGTTATTTTGTACTATGTACGTCTGATAATGGATGTTCAAAATTTTTACTTTTGGAATTAAAATAGAATGGAAATATAACCAACTGTAGCACACACTATCTACCAATATTTATGGCATTTAAGCTTATTGAAAATATAAATATAAGAATATTTATTTTTTGAATTGAAATAACTAATGGTTTGAAATAATTAAAATATTATATTTGTTTATAAAAATATTTTTTCAGTATTTGTATTTGTTTTGGTTTGGCTATATTAAAAAATTTATATTTTCCTGTAATATTACTGCACTTCTACGCAAACCAACAACCTCTGTGGAATGCAATCCATGGTGGAGGGTATATAAAGTTCGGCCCGGCCGAACTTAACGCCTTTTTACTTGTTTTTATTTTCAGGTTTATGTTTGACATTTGCAAAATGGGACGCTATACGCTCGAACAAAATTGGGAAATATTAAAAACTTACTTCCAAGTAGTGAGTCTTTAACGCAAACTGTAAGAAATGTACGTGGAAATTTTTCGAGAAGAGAACGGCGTTCAATTCTGCCTTCACGAAGCTCATTTTCATTTCGGTGGCTATAAGCAAAATTGCCGCATATAATGTTCCGAGAACCAACACGTGACTATTGAGAAGCCAATGCATCCACAACGAGTCACTGTTTGGTATGGAGTTTGGGCTGTACTGAAAAATTGGCTTGATCGGATGAGGTACCAGTTGTGGTACTCATATGAATGATATTGTATTCCATAATTAAATGACAAATTTCAAACTTTCCAATAAAACCAGAAATTTAAAAAAAATAATCTGTACTTTTTTTGCAGTCGATTCTAATTAAAAATTTTAAATGTATATTTTTAATGATTTTTAATTTTCACCGAAGTTATGACAAAGTCATAAAAAATAAAATCGTAAGTTAATTCTTGCAGTGTAAAATGCAAACTTAGACGTTTATAGTTTCTAAAAATGTTGTTACATTTTCTTGTTTCCCTGTAAAGGTTTATCTAATATTTCAGTGTATATAAACCAATTTGCATGTAATACATTTCATAAAATCCTTAAAAACAGGAGTCATAATTAAGACGCGTTTAATTTGTTCCCTAAATCATTTTCGAAACAATCCTCCCAGCTAGTTCCTTTCCAAAATTGGCAATTTTTTAAGACAAACAAAATTTATTTGATAGAGGTTGTGTGCAACCATGTAATATATGTCATCATGCCATTTAAAAATAAATTTGCATTCTATAAAATATAGATGCAAAAACGCCTTGATCCACAACAATATCCCACTTCAAATCAAAAATTTCTCGAATGACAAAACAACGATTGTAAAGTGTTTCTTCTTATATAGAAAATATTACTTTATTATTTTAAAAGAAAATCAAATTTTTGAATCCCTAACATTGGCAATTTGGGTGTTATGTTGCAAAAATTTAGCCATTTTTCTACATAATTCAAACATTTCACAATAGATATAGAGATCCTCTAGATTTGTCATTGCAGTATGTGCGGCATTCAAATTTCCAATTCTGTCTCAGAAAATTAATTATCTGGCTTTTCATATGTATGAATCTAAATATATCTCTCATATTTCGTAAGCTATAAGCATTTTTATACCCTCCACCTCCAGGATGGGGGTATATTCACTTTGTCATTCCGTTTGTAACACCTTGAAATATTCATCGTAGACCCCATAAAGTATATATATTCTGGGTCGTGGTAAAATTCTAAGACGATATAGCCATGTCCGTCTGTCTGTCTGTTGAAAGCACGATAGCGGCCGAACGAAATGAGCTAGAAGGTTCAAATTTTTCCTAAATGTGTCTTATGGTTGTAGATCGGTTGGGATTGAAAGTGGACGAAATCGGCCCAGAGGGAAAAAATTTTCCCTCACAAGGACTGAAAATACCCCTAATATTTAGAGTATTTCAGCATTTTTTTGAACATATTAGCTTGTATTTAGTTGATATTTGCAATGCACATTCCACTCTATAGAATAAAAGGGCACCATAGAGTGATTTTTATTTGTAGGGGACGAAATGGGACAAAAAGGGATAAAAATGGTACCTATCAAACGACAACAGCTAGAAACACGAAATTTGGTGTGTACATTCCTTTAATAGAGTAGATACATAATATACAAGAATTTTTCCAAATTTGTACTTTTAAGGGGTTAAATGGGGATAGAGGGATAAAAATAGTACCAACCTAACGGCTGCACCTAGAATAATGAAATTCGATATATACATTCCTCTGATTGCGTAGACACGTAAAATAAAAGAACTCCAAAATTCGTACTTTTTGGGGTTCAAATGGGAAAAGGGGATAAAAATAGTACCTACCAAATGACAGCAGCTAGAATCATGAAATTCGGAGTATACATTCCTCTGACTGCGTAGACACGAAAAAAAGTACCAACTAAACGAATACAGCTAGAATGATGAAATTCAGTGAGTACGTCCCTCTAATTGTGTACATACGTAAAATAAAGAGATTTTAGATAGTCGTACTCTTGAGGGGGCAAAATTGGAAAAAGGGGATAAAAATGGTACCAACAAAATGGCCGCTGATAGAATCATGGAATTTGGTGTATACATTCATCTGACTGCATAGCCACGTAAAATATTTTTTTTCCAAGTTCGTACTTTATTTTGTTGCTTTTACGACAAAAAATGGTTGAATCATGAAGTTGTCTTATACTGCGTACGTGAGAGATAAGGTATTTTCAAAATTTATACTTTTGAAATTAAAATAGGATGGAAATAAAACCAACCAAACGACTGTATCTGAAAATACACTCTCTGTCCCCCAATATTTAGGGTATTTATGATTGCTCCCTTATATTTACTTTATGAATTGAAGTATTATATCCATTATATATATATATATAGTATACAAATATTAGTAGCCTTGGCTTATTAATTAAATTTCTTATTTTCATACAGTTACAATTTTTTGCGGACATTCCTCTGGTACCTTGGAAGCACCACAAAGAAAATAAAAGTTTTAGCGGGCGAAATGGGACAAAAAGGTATAAAATATGGTACCAATGATACGACAACAGCTAGAATCATGAAATTCGGTGTGTACATCCCTCTAATTGCATAGACACGTAAAATAGAGGATAGATTTTTCGAAAGTCGTACTTTTAAGGGATATAATTAAAAAGAGGGATAAAAATGGAACCTACCAAACCGCTGAAATTGAAATCATGAAATTCGGTGTATACATTCGGACTATGAAGACTCGAAAAAGTTTTTTTTTTGAAATTTGTACATTTGGGCGGAGAATGGGGCGAATGGGGATATCTTTAAAATTTATACTTTTCTTATCACTTTGTCTGTATCTGGAAATGCTTCTTTCTAATGGCGACTGGCAATCGCCTAATATTTAGGCATGTTCACTTTCGCAATTTCAGCATTTTATTTATATATAGTAGTCGATTTTAAACAGTGCGCATAAGTATCTATCTATCTATCCAACTATCATGTAGTTTGAAATAGTAAACAATAATATCACAATTTTCGTAATATGGTACTGTGCTTCTATGTAAAGTCGACTTTCTTTAATCTGCTGGTAATACTATGGAATGCTCCGTGGTGGAGGGTATATAAGATTCGGCCCGGCCGAACTTAACGCCTTCTTACTTGTTTTTTATACCCTCCACCTCCAGGATGGGGGTATATTCACTTTGTCATTCCGTTTGTAACACCTTGAAATATTTATCGGAGACCCCATAAAGTATATATATTCTGGGTCGTGGTAAAATTCTAAGACGATATAGCCATGTCCGTCTGTCTGTTGAAAGCACGATAGCGGCCGAACGAAATGAGCTAGAAGGTTCAAATTTTTCCTAAATGTGTCTTATAGTTGTAGATCGCTTGGGATTGAAAGTGGACGAAATCGGTCCAGAGGGAAAAATTTGTCCCTCACAAGTACTGAAAATACCCCTAACATTTAAAGTATTTCAGCATGTTTTTGAACATATTAGCTTGTATTTACTTGATATTTGCAATTCGCATTCCCTCGACATTCTTTAACCTACTGGTAATACTGTGGAATGCACTCCGTGGTGGAGGGTATATAAGATTCGGCCCGGCCGAACTTAACGCCTTCTTACTTGTTTGTATTAGTTTTGGTTCATAGCTCAAACGACCCTGAAAAAATCGGGATACATGGAACCACAATCGAGAATTTGTTCGTCAACCGTGATTTTCAAACGTTGAGATGTTCCACTGTATTTGTTGTACATCCCACGGCATTCAAGTTATGTTCCTCTCACCCAAACATGTACGTTTGTTCACAAGAATGTATGTATGTGTATGTGGTGATTTCGTTGTTCGCTTTCTAGTTGCGGAAATTATGAGGCCTGCGATATAGTGGCCTTCCAGCAAAGGCTTTCACTAAAATGACCTGCAAAATTGATTCAATCGTATTCAAATAAATATTATGAAAGAAATACAGAAGAAAGTAAGTTTTGTTTATTGTAGAAAATATATTAAAAAAATAATAGTTTTTTAATTGTATTTTGTTTGGTGCACTCTTGCATTACATATTCGGAACTCTCTTGCCTGTTTTGAAAAATTACACGTGTTCCCGCTTATCTCCTAAAATTATGAGTTTTTAAAAATAACTTTATTATTTTATATTTTATTTGGTGTCATTACATATTTATATAAAGATAGGTAAAGTTATATATTTATATATATACTAACCAAATATTTTGTTAAGTTTCCTGTTCTCAATTCTACCAAAAAATTGTAGGGACGGATTTTGGAAATAGTAATGGAAAGTAGTGAAATAGTTGATACTTTGTCAATACAGAAAATTAAGTATTTCAAAATTCCCTATAACAACGCCATGTGAAGATTCCAATTTAAACAACTTCCGAATCACAAGAAGAGTATATTTTTCGCTTCGGATGCTCTATTTTTGCTGGGCAGAAAATGTGCAACAGAATTATAATTGTTTGAAAACACTCTCAAAATTCAAAGTTTACGGGACACTCTAATATACATGTTTACAGCATGTTGCCAGGCCTTCGTGGCTAGGAAGGAAGTTCAGCAGCTGTGCATAGCAAAAATTTGTCATTGAACATTGTCGATAGTAGTCATTGCTAAACCAGAGCATGTGTTAGCCGAATAGAGAGCACGTTCATACAAATGTTCTGAGGTCGAGGGTTTAAATTTCAGGATGAGTCATGTTGAAGCATAGCGTGCGTGGCATTTGTATATGTACATAAATGCCTAAAAAAATTAAATATTCCTAATTTTTCATTTAATTTTTTTTTAAAGATTTTTGAAAATGCTGCTTTGGAGGCCACTATTCATCTGACATTCTTGTTAATTTGATTGTGTTGAGTGCAGCTGTTGACCAGACCCGCCAACTGATTTTTTTGGCCTGCAAGACCCTTTTTCCGCTGCTGAGTTGCATCGTTACTGTAGTGGTTACGTTGTAATGCGTGCATCTGAGTGAGTGTGTGGTACGATACTTGAGTATCGGTGTGTGTGTGGGAGTGAGTGAGTGTTGTAAGTTATTCTTACAATGATGCTCTTTCAACAATGCATTTCTAGAATAAATTCGCACTTTTCAACACATGCTGTTTATCTCGCATTGCGTTTTTGTTGCATTTATTGTTTTTTGCCTTTGTTGAACGTTGCTCTTGCCGTTGGTTGTTGATGCTGCTGTTATTGTTTTTGCAACTTGTCCTAATGCCACAACTACTACGTCACACAATGTCGCGACAGTAACCGAGATTTTCTTGCAGATTTTTTTTTTAATTTTGTTTCTTGTTGTGATTGCTTTTAAGTGATATGCCAAATAAGAGTTGTGATTCTCATTCGTGTGGGGGAGAATTATTGACTTAAAGATTTCGAGTATTTTGTTGAAAAATCGTTGCAAAATTTACTGAAAACGGTCGTCATGGATCCGAAATCACGATAAAGGTATCGAGTCAAGTAATAAATGTCATCATGCCATTTGTAAATACATTTCCATTCTATAAAATGTAGATGCAAAAAGGTCTTGAGCCCGAACAATATTCCAGTTCATATCAAATTTATTTATTAAATGCCGAAATAAATTATTTGTTTTTCCATTAAAACCTTACAAAATGTTCCAAAAAATACGAGTGGTCACTTTGAAAAACGACGATGAATACTATAAACGTCCAATAAGTTGTTCTAAGAAAATTATATTTAAAGTGCTTTGAAGGGTGGCCTGGTAAAACTGCTTATGAAATGTACCAATAACTGTTAACGTGCTTCGAGATCAATGCAAAATGAGAGGGAATTCAAACTCAAGAAGAGAAATTAGTAGTTGGTGAAAAAGAGTGGACATTTTGAATTGAATTTTGTAAAATTGCATTTTTGTTTTGGAATTTCTTGGCACAATAGTAACGATTGTAAACTTTCTTTACTATTACTTTAAAAAGAAATATTCATTCGCCAAACCTAGACCTAGGTAACGAAAACAGCAATTATATTCAATTTAATTTCTGACACTTCTTCCCCTATACGCCGTAAACTAATGTTCTGTTCTTCTAGTTACGCCATGGAACATCTGCATTTCTTTAGTATGATTGGGAGGTACCTTGATCATAATTGGTGCATATAAAGGGTGATTTTTTAGCTATTATCTTTTTGGCAACACTAGTTTAAACAGCTGATGCACGTTTCGTGTTTTGTTTCACTGTCAAACATCTTCAGTTTGGTCTATAATTTAACCATGAATCGTCTTACAAACGAACAACGCTTGCAAATTATTGAATTTTATTATAAAAATGCGTGCTCTGTTAAGAAAGTTCATCGCTCGCTTCCATTTTATGGTCAGTTTAATCGACCCACTGAAACGGCTATTCGGGCTATTGTGACTAAATTTCGCACCAGATGTTGGACATCAAACCACCAATACGCTTACGTAGAGTGCGAACTGAAGAAAATATCGCAGCTGTATCGGCCAGTGTTAATGATGACCATCAATTATCGATTCGTCGCCGTTCGCAGCAATTTGGCCTCTGTTACTCAAAAACGTGGAAATGCCAAAATGGGACTAAGCGGATGGACCATTTGAGGCGCAGTCAAGGTCAGCATTTGCATGAAATAATCTTCAAACATTATATGGACCGTACTATCGACTCATATAAAGATTTCATGCATTTTTCTGAATGTTATGTGTTTTTTTGAAAAACTTTCCTATAGCTTTAAAAAATTACCCTTTATTACTGATCCCTTTATTTTTTGCCAGACGAAGCGGGCGGGGGTTCTGCTAGTATAGCCATTTAAACTTTAAATTAGAATCGGCTAACAAAAGTACTGATTATTTTTTCAAATTTCTGATTTTATTGGAAAGGTTGATATGATTACCACGGCTGACTCGGCAGTCCCTCATCCGATCAACCCATTTTTCAATCCAAAATCGACACCAAACAGTGACTCCTTGTGGATTCATTGGCTTCTCAAGAGTCACATGTAGGTTCGCTGAACCCCATATGCGGCAATTTTGCTTATTGACATAGCCACCGAGATGAAAATGAGCTTCATGAAGGCTGAACTGAAGGCCGATCTCTTCTCGAAAATTTTCCACGTAAATTCCATACAGTTTGCGTTAAAGACTCACAACTTTGGAAGTAAGTTTTTAATATTTCCCAATTTTGTTGGAGAGTCTCATTTGGCAAATGTCAAACATAAACCTGAAAATAAAAATTAATTTTATTCTACATTTCAAAGTCAAAGTAATCGGTAGTTCGAATTTAAAAATTTTTGAATAGTCCACCCTATAGCTGTCATTCTATTTGCGACCTACACTTCTATGGCATCACGACACTGTGCATCACTGAGTGTTTGGTAAATTATGCTATTGTTGATGTTGCTGCTATCATCGTTGTAGGAATTGTAGTTAGTTCTTGTTGTTGCTGCATGTACGAGTATTATTATTTGTCCTGTTGTTTAGTTTGTTAAACATTTTTTGTAACATAAGCGTGTTAAATGGACTTATTATGACAGGTACAATATAGAGACATACACATACTCACACTTGGAAGTGCAGCAGTGCTCCTGCAGGGACGAAATGTACAGGGCCTTGACAACTTGTCTTTTAATCATATTCTGAAATATCCCGAATAAAATATCTATTTCTTTAAATACTTTTTTTGTCTCTTATTCGGCTTGAGGTCAGTTTTTTTAAATAATAAAATAAAAATTACTATTTTCTTGTTTTTTTATTTTTTATTTCCCGATATTTCGTCCAACTCCTTTGGTCATCTTCAGGGGTCTAGTACAAAAAACACAAATTATTCAATTACAACTTACAAGCATTAACAATCATTAAACATATCACAATATTTATATTTACATTTTTGAAAAAGTTTTTCACAATAGAAAATTCTCATGCCACTCTCTGCAAGCTTTTTATCAACTACTGTCTAATCTGTCGTCTATGTTTTTCCACCGTGTTCCTATATATTTGAGCACAACCGTCTGTGTCTCTCTTATAATTAAGCCTTTTTCCAGGGGAGACGTCAATTATATTTAGCATTTCCAATGTGTATCTTCTTGTATAATTATTCTCTTCCGCTAATATTTCGACGTCATTAAAGTTTGGTTTATGTTCGTCAAGGTACAGTGGGCTGCAAGGGCAGTTTTTTGCTCAATGGGTTTGTCAAGAGATTGTGTTCGGTTTTATGTGATTTTTCATATTTCATTTCTGGATCCCATAATAATAGAACTAAAAATATAGTTTCGATATCACCACACTTTTCGTAAATCATTTACAGCGTTCCGACAAATAGTTTATTCGGTCATCTACGTCTATAGGGCCTTGGGCCCGTCGAAAAGCTTTGCCAATGATTTGTTTGCCGTCGCTGAACTCATTCATCTCCAACACAAATCCATCACAACTTACTCAGCAAGGAATGCATACAAGCCGTCAATATTTTGCATTTCGGTTGGTGAATGTTCCAAGTGCATCACAATCAAATGTTCATTTACATTTGCATTCGCAAAGCCATATGAGTCATGATTGTTGGTAGTGTTCGCAAGTTACGCTTTCGTATGAAGCCGTTTCACCTCACAATAGTCTGTGACTTTTGGCCAGAGGATTTGGAGGTGAATGGCACAACAACATTACGAAAAACAAGGAAAACTCTCTCAATGTCCTGTAGTCAAACAAACAAGACCATAACAAATGTGGTTTGTTAGTTTCTGGAAGAGAAAGACAAAGAACACAAAACTATCCTGCATTAATATTATATAGTCATGATACATTTATTCAGTACGAACATTACATATAATAAGGTCCATGGTCATTGCTTGATGTATGATGACTATTATTAGCTGTTGCAATTTGTCTTTTGATTTAAATCCAAATAGAATTATGTGGTTTTTGTTCTATTTTCAAATATGTGTAATTAATCATATTTTAATTAGACAATGACAATAGTAATCCCGTCATTCAGTGATTAGTTAGCAAAATGGAAACACTAAAATAGATAGATGTGATTTAGATACTACATAGGAAATATGAATTTCTCCTATGGGCTATGACCGGCTACGCTTACGTTTTCATTTGTTTGGGAGGAGCTTTTAAGTCAAAGAGTACGGGTGATTAGTTGAACAAATTCTTCTGATGAATGTTCCATTGGGGTACAAATCAGGATAATGATAGTGGGTAACCAAGTAATAAATATCATCATGTCGTTTGTAAATAAATTTGCATTCTATAAAACATAGATGTAAAAAGGTCTTGAGCCGTAATATTATTAAAAAATTGGAACACTTTTGTAAATTAAATTGTGGTTTAAACAATATTTTTATAATTATTATCAGGTTTGTTGAAATCATTTAAACCGAATTGCATAGATCTAGATTGCAAGGAGGTTTGATATACCCTCGTCCTTAGGATGGAGTGTATATTCATTTTGTCATTCCGTTTGCTACACCTTGAAATATATATTCCGGGTCGTGGTGAAATTCTAAGACGAACGGACAGTCGGACAGACTGTTGAAGAAAAGAAGGTTCCGAAATCATGATCGTGTTAGTGTACAGCACAAGTTAAAGGGAACGAATTTTTAGTATGGGGTCACAGAGGTTAGGCGTTTTAACAATTTCACAATTTTTGCTTAAAAATACAAATTTACTTTAATGTAATATTTAAGTCTTTCAAAATAAAAAAACATCCCTCCTATGAGAACTCCATGTTTAATTCATTGTTGAAGATCCCAATTTTCACACATCCGAATCACAGATGAACATCGCTTTCACTTCTTTGGGTTGTAAATCTCACTACGTTGTTGGAGCCCTGTCTTAAATAGTTGAGATGAGTGTATGAAACGTCCATAAAACCAATGCCAAAGATCAAATTGCAGAGTATTCCGATCATCCGTATAGAAGTTACTCGCAGTACCTGCTGCTTCGGTTTTGTATAATATTTATTTAATTTTCTTTTTGTGATAGATAAATCTAAAATAGTATTTTGGATACCTACTATTAGATAGCACTCATGCATAGTCAAAGGAGTGTCTTGTTCGATGTGCACTATTTATGCACTATCCCATCATATGTATCATTTTTATCATTTGCTACCCAGTTTTGAACAAAAAATTACAATCGCAGAGCCTTTTATATCCTCGATCTCCTGTCTAGATGCAGTCAGTCACTTTTTGCACCTGTTTCCCAAAAAGTACACATTTTTTTCCTTTTTGTCCCGCGCACCCCTTATAAGTATAAATTTCGAAAAATCCGTTTAGACTTGCGCTTCTACTTTGTCAGAGGAATTTACACACTAAATTTCACGACTATAGCTGGTACCATTTTTATTCCTTTTTGTCCCGCTCACTCCTCATAAGTATAAATTTCGAAAAAAAATTACATTGCGTATCTATGTTGCCAGAGGAATTTACACACCAAATTTCACGACTATAACTCCAATTCTTTATTTGGTACCGTTTGTATCCCTTTTTGTCCCGCGCACCCTTTTGAGTATAAATTTCGAAAAATCGATTTAGATTTCACGACTATAGCTGCAATACCTAAACGTGTACCATTTGTATCCCTTTTTGTCTCGTTCTTCCCTTAAATGTATAAATTTTGAAAAAATCTTTTTGTAGCTCGTCTGCATGGTTAGTACAAGGAACGCACCGAATTTCATGTTTCTAGCTACTGCCGTTTAGTCAGAACGAAGGTACGATGTTTATCCCTTTTCGTCTACGTCATATTTGGGAACTACACTGAACATTTCATGACCCTGGCTTCATATGTTTGGTCTAGGCGCTGGACAATGATAAGTCAATCAGTAACGCAACTATTTTATATACACTAGGATGGGTCACGAAAATAAATTCCAGCGGTCACCTCGCAGAAATGAAGATTGGATTGTTTAATGATGATCTACAAAATATTTAGTCATTGGGTCAAGCCATCGGTGAGCTAAACGCTGCTGAAAATACCTCTAATAGTCATGCTTGTCTCGTATATTTTCTTTTATGATGCATTTTTACCCAACATTTTTTTGTGAATTAAAACTCATTGGTAGAATTATTGGCCGTTTATATTGATTTTTTGTGGGTTTAAAAAATAAGTAGGAGGAATCAATACCTTTCGAATGATGCCTAAATGATGACCATCGGACGAAAAATGAAGTCACCGGCTTCATTTTTGTGAAATAATTTAATGCAAGCAATGGTTTTCACAGCCAAAATGCTCAAACACTTTTACAAATATGAGCGCTGCGGGGTCAATTTCATTCCGACGTCCATCATTTAGGCATCATTCGAAAGGTATTGACTACAGCTATTAATTTTTTATAAAATGCTACCACCAAATACGAAAAAGTTTTCAGTAGTCACTGTGAAAATCCACAAAAAATTATTATAAACGTCAAGTAATTCGACCAATAAGTTACTGTAAGACAAGAAGCAACATTTTTATGCTTTCGAGGTTTGAGAAAAAAATGTAACACAAAAAAATTACGCCGAAAAAGCATTATTTTTATGGTTATTTTCAGGAGCATTTAGCTCACAGATGACATGATCAAGGAACGAAATATTTTGCAAATTATCGTTAAACAATCCAAAGTTTATTTTCGTCGGGTGACTGGAACTTGTTTTTCCATTTGCATGGACCGCGACCCAGCCTGATATGCACTATATGCCACAAAAGTCTACAAATGACATTCAATATTATTTATTTGCCACTAGAATGGACGTGTCAAATTCGTGGCAATTTCGCCCATTTTCGAACTTAAACTAAGTTTGGGAAAAATATTACCATATGTAAACTATGAAATTCCTTAGCTCCGTTCGACAGTTATCGTGTACATCAGCCAGGCGAAAAGACGGACGGCTATGTCGCGTACTCTGTAGAGTGAGGGTATAAATACTACGTAATTTCAAATGACAGTTAATGGTGGAGGGTTCATTTAACCGGTCTTGCCCGACAGTATCAATTCCTTACTTTTTTCTTTTGCTCAATCTTAACCTAAGTGCAAACTATAACACTTCACAATGACACATCCAAAACAATACAACATCACATCACCATCACACAAAGAATCCTTTCCATTCTTTTGTAAAAGATCTTCAGATTTTGTGTCACTTAACTGCGCGATAATTAATTAAATTTCAAGATATGACCTCATCAATTTGCCTCATTATCTGATATCACAAACATAATTATATTAGATTCAATGCAAACTCATTGTAACTATGCACACTTCCGGTTCCTCGCTCTCGCTCCGTCGCTTACATACCAACTTCGGCATGACGGCATCCTGCCGCAAGGATGCTTTCTGTGGATAGTTAGTGAGAGTACGTTTGTGTGTTCACAGTTTTTATGTTGTTGCACTTCACACTGCTAAATGCCACTGTATAAAAAGTGAATATTATTTGTGTTTTTCTTTTGCGCTCCGCATAATGCTGCGCTGCAGGCGAATATTACTTTGGAAGCAGAGTTTGTAACATCCCATAGGAGTTCAACATTTTTGAAATTCGAAAATTTACTGATGTATTTTGAAACGAATGAAAGTTTGTTTGTCCATCTCAGAACTGCATAGTCAACTCATGTTATATTTGGTAATTCGAAATTAGAAATCATATTTGCGTGTTGTTGCGAAGAGCTTTCTCTTCTTACTTTAAATCTCTCCGATAAATACATTGCATTGCGTTGGCGGAACGAAAGAAGGATATCAGTGTGAAACGAGGAACGAGGTTGTAGTCTTAAATTTCTGCAGATCAGGGTATTTACGATGCGGTTCGACCTAACTAATTTCCTCATACATACTGACATACGTATGTATCTTTCATTGCTTCCTTTGGTCTAAATTTTCTTTTGCTGCTTCTGTACGTTGGTTTTATTATTATTTTTTCATTCTCCGATGTTATTAACATTGTAACACACTGCTGCAGTGTCATTTTTGTGGCATTTCATACATTTATATAAAGTGATGTGGTGTAAAGAACGAAATGTTTACTTTCCTTACCCCCCCTCCTCGACCCAGCGACATACTAGCATTACTAGATCTTTAATTCAACTTACTTTGTGGTGTAATGATGTTGATGGCGATGTTGGTGTATTTTGGCCAGGGATGCCAAGCGTAACAAAATCTATATAGTGTTTAGGGAAATACTTTACTAAATGGTAGTACAGATAGATCCATCGTTTATTATACCGATCGACTTAGAATCACTTTTTGATTCGATTTAGCGATGTCCGTCCGTCCGTCTGTCCATCTATTCTTGTAATCAAAGTCCAGGTCGCATTTGCCGTTAGAACTAAATGAAACTTTGCACAACGAAGTTTTATAAGATAAGGACGAACGCTGTTTAGTTTGAAGCAAATCGGTTCAGATTTAGATATAGCTCCCATGCAAATTTTGATTCCGATTTTACTTTTTCCGCTCTAGAAACCACATATTTGCACAGATTTTCTTCAAATTTAGCAAAACGTCATATATTTTAACTAAAAATAGATCTGGTAAAAATAGGCCAGATCGGTTCAGATTTATATACAACTCCCATACAAATGTATCCTATGATTTGACTCTTTCCGCTCTAGAAACCACATATTTTAACACATTTTCTTAAAATTTGGCAAAACTACTTATATTTCTACTATAAACATCTCTGGTAAAAATGGGCCAGATCGGTTCAGATATATATATATAGCTCCAATACAAATTTCGCAACTGAATTGATTATTTCCGCTCTAGAAATAGCATATTTGAACAGATTTACTTAAAATTTGGCAAACCAACTCATATTTGAACTACAAACATCTAAGGCGAATGTGGTTTACATCGGTTCAGATTTATATATAACTCCCACACAAATGTATCCTATGATTTGGCTCTTTCCGCTCTAGAAGCCACATATTTTAACAGATTTTCTTAAAATTTGGCAAAACTACTTATATTTCTACTACAAACAGTTCTGGTAAAAATAGGGTAAATCGGTTCAGATTTATAAATAGCTCCCATACAAATGTCTCCTACGATTTGACTCTTTCCGCTCTAGAAACCACAAACTTTGACAGATTGTCTTCAAATTTGGCAAAACAGCTTATATTTCAACTAAGAACAGCTCTGGTAAAAATATGATAGATCGGTTCAGATTTATATATATAGCTCCAATACAAATTTCGCCACTGAATTGATTATTTCCGCTCTAGAAATAGCATATTTGAACAGATTTGCTTAAAATTAGGCAAACCAACTCATAAAGAGTGATTTTTTTGAGGTTAGGATTTTCATGCATTAGTATTTGACAGATCACGTGGGATTTCAGACATGGTGTCAAAGAGAAAGATGCTCAGTATGCTTTGACATTTCATCATGAATAGACTTACTAACGAGCAACGCTTGCAAATCATTGAATTTTATTACCAAAATCAGTGTTCGGTTCGAAATTTTTTATCGACAAATTTTGTTCAGCGATGAGGCTCATTTCTGGTTGAATGGCTACGTAAATAAACAAAATTGCCGCATTTGGAGTGAAGAGCAACCAGAAGCTGTTCAAGAACTGCCCATGCATCCCGAAAAATGCACTGTTTGGTGTGGTTTGTACGCTGGTGGAATCATTGGACCGTATTTTTTCAAAGATGCTGTTGGACGCAACGTTACGGTGAATGGCGATCGCTATCGTTCGATGCTAACAAACTTTTTGTTGCCAAAAATGGAAGAACTGAACTTGGTTGACATGTGGTTTCAACAAGATGGCGCTACATGCCACACAGCTCGCGATTCTATGGCCATTTTGATGGAAAACTTCGGAGAACAATTCATCTCAAGAAATGGACCGGTAAGTTGGCCACCAAGATCATGCGATTTGACGCCTTTAGACTATTTTTTGTGGGGCTACGTCAAGTCTAAAGTCTACAGAAATAAGCCAGCAACTATTCCAGCTTTGGAAGACAACATTTCCGAAGAAATTCGGGCTATTCCGGCCGAAATGCTCGAAAAAGTTGCCCAAAATTGGACTTTCCGAATGGACCACCTAAGACGCAGCCGCGGTCAACATTTAAATGAAATTATCTTCAAAAAGTAAATGTCATGGACCAATCTAACGTTTCAAATAAAGAACCGATGAGATTTTGCAAATTTTATGCGTTTTTTTAAAAAAAAAGTTATCAAGCTCTTAAAAAATGACCCTTTATTTCAACTAAAGAGTGATTTTTTTGAGGTTAGGATTTTTCATGCATTAGTATTTGACAGATCACGTGGGATTTCAGACATGGTGTCAAAGAGAAAGATGCTCAGTATGCTTTGACATTTCATCATGAATCGTCTTACAAACGAACAACGCTTGCAAATTATTGAATTTTATTATCAAAATGCGTGCTCTGTTAAGAAAGGTCATTGCGCGCTTCCATTTTATGGTCAGTTTAATCGACCCACTGAAGCGGCTATTCGGGCTATTGTGACTAAATTTCGCACCAAATTTACATTGTTGGACATTAAACCACCAACACGCTTACGTAGAGTGCGAACTGAAGAAAATATCGCAGCTGTATCGGCCAGTGTTAATGATGACCACCAATTTTCGATTCGTCGCCGTTCGCACCAATTGGGTCTCTGTTACTCAAAAACGTGGAAATGCCAAAATTGGACTAAGCGGATGGACCACCTAAGACGCAGCCGCGGTCAACATTTAAATGAAATTATCTTCAAAAAGTAAATGTCATGGACCAATCTAACGTTTCAAATAAAGAACCGATGAGATTTTGCAAATTTTATGCGTTTTTTTTTTAAAAAAGTTATCAAGCTCTTAAAAAATCACCCTTTACAAACATCCATGGCGAAAGTTGTTCAAATCGTTTCAGATTTATATATAACTCCCATATAAATGTCTCCTAAGATTTGACTCTTTCCGCTCTAGAAACCACATATTTAACAGATTTTCATCAAATTTGGGAAAGCGTCTTATATTTCAGAAAACCTATGCTAAAAATGTCTATGCTATGCCTATTCAAAGTTTGTGTTCAAATTTTCTTAGAAATACAGAAAAAAATCTGCAATTTTTAGAATATAAATATCAGGTTCAAATGTATCACCTTCTTAAACCCTACACCAGAGGGTATTTTGACTAGGTGTAGGGTATCATATAGTCGGCCACGCCCGACTTTAACCTTCCTTACTTGTTTTATTTTAATTTTTATGTTTGATATTTGCAAAATGGCACGCTATACGCTCGGACAAAATTGAGAAATATTAAAAGCTTACTTCCAAAGTAGTGTGTCTTTAACGCAAATTGTAAGAAATTTACATGGAAAATTTTCTAGAAGAGATCGGCCTTCAGTTCAGTTTGTGCGTCAATTTGTAAAGCGATTTCATGAAAATGGATCGTTATTGGTCAAACGAACCCGTGTAAGTTCTCGTCCATGGCGTTCAATCGAAAACATTGATGCTGTGGCTGAGAATGTGCGAGAACATCCATCAACTAGTCATCGTTCTCAGGAACAGAACATTTCTCGCAATTCTATGAGAAGAATTTTGCATAAAGACCTCGGTATTACGTAGTTCAATTGGTCCAACAACTGAATCAGGCGCGTTTTCGCTTCGCCCAATGAGCTGAAGATTGTTTGACAGGAGATGAAGAATTTTACCAAAAAATCGTGTTTTCAGATGAAGCTCATTTTCATCTCGTTGCAATGTCAATCAGAGACTATTGCGAAGCCAATTGTGGATGCAATCAGTCACTGTTTGGGGTGGATTTTGGGATGGCGGCATCATTGAGTCATTTTTCGTCAAAATGAGTAAGGAACCTTCAGTTACCTTCAACGTTACCTGAGCGTTACCGTACCATGCTGGACGAAATTTTGTTTCCAAAAATGCAGGAGAATGACATGACGACATTTGGTGTCAACATGACGGGACGACATGTCACACAGACAACGCAACCATCGATATTTTACACACTGTTTTTGAAAATCGAATAATCAGCCGAATGCGATGTCATTTGACCGCCTCGGAGCTGTGACTTGGGCCCATTGGGTTATTTTTGTGGGGAGCTATTAAGGATAAATGTTACGCAAACCATGCAGACACAATTGAAGCCTTGAAACATGAAATCGAAGTTGCCATTGAAGAGATTCGATCCGGAACAATCGAAAATGTACTGAAAATTGGGTTGATCGGATGAAGTACTGCCAAGCCAGTCGTGGTAGGCATATACATGATATTGTGTTCCTTTATTAAATGGCAAAGTTCAACCTTTCCAATAAAACCACAAATTTGAAAAAATAAGCAGTACTTTTTTATAGCCGATTCTAATTTTAAATGGTCCACCCGTTCTGACAATAAGAATTCAATAAGAATAACAATAAGAATTAATATAATACTCCCTTCGACCAAAAATGAAAAGTTTGACCCACTGTAAAAAGAAACTCAGAACAGCTGGACTATAAGATTATTCTAGAAAAAATATCTACTTAACATTCCCTTTGAGAATTATATAGTCTGCATTTTGTTCCACAATGCTGTTGGGCAGTGTTATTATTTTTTGTAATTTCTTTGCCAGTCCAAATGAAGGAACCACTTTGGGCAATATAATTTTTTTCTTTTACACATTTTATCATTTTATCCATCCCTTTTGGGATGGAGTGTATATTTATTTTGTCATTCCATTTGCTTTGAAATGTTCATTGGCAATTCCATACTTTTGCGTGGTTTAAAATAATTACAATTTTATATTTAAAAATTAAAATAATTTTTTCAATATTTTTTTCTATATTAAAAAATTTTAACATTTTCGTGTAATGTTACTGCACTTCTATGAATGCAAACCATGTGTTAAGTTCGGCTGGGGCGAATTAATAAATGTTTTAATATAAAAATTTGGACAAACTGGATTTTAACATACAAATCATTTGGATTTGGCGGGTCTCTTACCCCCAATCATGTCTATTATCTATATTTCGTCAATCTCGCGAAGTTACTGCTACTAGCGCCGGACAGTCGCATAAGAGATGTTCTCGGTTTTTATCCCTCTAATTATCAATGTTTTCTAAACGATAACAAGTTTTTTAAATTCCATAAATTCGAGAATCGTAGTTGATCATCACACGAAATGGTTTACAAGTTGAATCCATTTTTTTGCGAACACACAAACACAGTACAACACATGATTTGCCAACTCAATTCTGAGAACAGTATGTGAAATTATACCCAAAAAGAATAATTTTTGCATCAGTCGTTTTGTCTTCTTACCTGCCGAAATATTTTTAATATCGATTTGAAGTTAGTACTATCGTATAGGGGAATTTATCACGTTTTAGGCCCTGTTGTTTGACATAGCTCGACAGCCACTAGCCCGATTTAGTTGAAATAAATTTTAAAAAATTAAGAATTACAATTCCCTTAATCTGTTCATATATTGTTTTCCTATACAAGCAACAGTTTCCAAGTTAAAAATAAGTTTCCAATAAAAAATTAAGAAAATTTTTTTTAATTCATAAAAAATACAAAACGGAAATAAGTTTCAGGTGTAGTTACTTTTTCGCAAAGTCACATAACCTATGAGCAAAATGAGACAAAGATCATGAAAATCGATGCACGCGTTTCGCTTTTATTCGCAATTGAGTAAAGGTATGAATTTCAAAAAATAAAATAAAAATAAAAATTAAAAAATTATCATGCAAAAAAAATTAATTTATAAAAACTTTATGAAAATAAAATAATATGCAATTAATACGCAATTATAATATAAAACAAAATTCAGAACATTTTTTCAATTATTGGCAATATCCATGCGAATAAAAGCGAAACGCGTGCATCGATTTTCATGATCTTTGTCTCATTTTGCTCATAGGTTATGTGACTTTGCGAAAAAGTAACTACACTTGAAACTTATTTCCGTTTTGTATTTTTTATGAATTTAAAAAAAAAATTTTCTTCATTTTTTATTGGAAACTTATTTTTAACTTGGAAACTGTTGCTTGTATAGGAAAACAATATATGAACAGATTAATTTAATTTTTTAAAATTTATTTCAACTAAATCGGGCTAGTGGCTGTCGAGCTACGTCAAACAACAGGGCCTAAAACGTGATAAATTCCCCTATACGATAGTTATAACTTCAAATCGATATTAAAAATATTTCGGCAGGTAAGAAGACAAAACGAATGATGCAGAAATTATTCTTTTTGGGTATAATTTCACATACTGTTCTCAGAATTGAGTTGGCAATCAACGAACTGAAAAATGTTGTACTGTGAAAGTATATGTTATGGTAAATAAAGATCACACAAATGACCAAATATATATCTATATATATAAAAGAGTTGCGTTACTGACTGACTGACTGACTGACTGACTTATCATTGACCAGCCCCCAGACCAAACGGCTGAAGCCAGGGTCATGAAATTTTCAGGGTAGTTCCCAAATATGATGTAGACGTCGACTAAGAAAGGGTTTTACGAAATTCGTACTTTTAGGGTATAAAATGGCCCAAAAAGGGATAAACACCGAACCTTCGTCCTGACTAAACGGCAGTAGCTATAAACATGAAATTCGGTGAGTTCCTTGCAATGACCATGCAGACGAGCTACAAATAGGGATTTTTCATAATTTGTACTTTTAAGGTACGAGCGGGACAAAAAGGGATAAAAATGGTACCAACTAAAGTATTACAGCTAGAAACGTGAAATTTGGTATGTAAATTCCTCTGACCATATAGAAACGAAGTAAAATTGGATTTTTCGAAATTTGTACTTTTAAGGGACGAGCGGGACAAAAAGGGATAAAAATGGTACCAACTAAAGTGTTACAGCTAGAAACATAAAATTTGGTACGTAAATTCCTCTGATCATATAGAAACGAAGTAAAATTGGATTTTTCGAAATTTGTACTTTTAAGGGACGAGCGGGACAAAAAGCGATAAAAATGGTACCAACTAAAGTATTACAGATAGAAACGTGAAATTTGGTATGTAAATTCCTCTGACCATATAGAAACGAAGTAAAATTGGATTTTTCGAAATTTGTACTTTTAAGAGACGAGCGGGACAAAAAGGAATAAAAATGGTACCAACTAAAATATTACAGCTAGAATCGATAGAGATAGAAATTTGGTATGTAAATTCCTCTGACCATATATAAATGAAGTAAAATAGATTTTTTCGAAATTTGTATTTTTAGGGGGCGAGAGGGATAAAAATGGTACCAACTAAAGTATTAAAGCTAGAATCGTGAAATTTGGTTTGTAAATTCCGCTGACCATGTAAAAGCGCAGTATAATTGAATTGTTCGAAATTTGTACTTTTTACGGGGTAGGCGGGACAAAAAGGGTTCCAATTTAAGAATTGCAGCTATAGTCGGGAAATTTGGAGTGTAAACTGTTTGTAAAGCGCAATCTAAATGGATTTTTTGAAATTTTCTTATAGGGGGTGAGCAACAAGGGATAAAAGTAGTACCAACTAAAGTATTGGAGCTATAGTCGTGAAATGTGGTGTGTAAGTTCCACTGACAACGAGAAGCGCAAATCTAAACGAATTTTTCTAAGATTATACTTATAAACAATGAGCGGGATAATAATAGTACCAACTAAAATATTTCAGCAATAGTCGTGAAATGTTGTGTTTAAATTTCTCTGACAACGTAGACAACGTGTGTGAGTGCTAACTAATAGGAGGTTTCCAAATTACTTTTTTAGATTTATCTATATCCACCAAAAGAAAATTAAATAAATACTATCCAAAAACTATGACGGATAAAATTAACAAATAACTGGCTTTTTTCGCGTGCGAAGCAGCGGTTAGTGCTAGTAATATTATATTGGGAATAGTGTTTGAATGCGAGAGGTAATAAAATGCAGCAGAAACAGTTCGAAAACTCCGATTTTTTTTAATTATGAAAATCTAAAATTATGAAAAAAATAAAAGCAAAAAATAAAATAATGTAGTCAACTTTAGGCTAAGTTTAAAAAATATACCAGATTGTCTCAAAGCAATCCGTAGTTTCTGGCCTAATTTCATTTTTTTTAAATCTCAAACTAGATCAAAAGTTATTGAAAGTTGACCGATGAAAGTTGATTCTGGTCACTGTGAGATTCGCGTTATAATTCGCTGACTGCCCGGACAACTGCGTGAGACCCTGATTCTGATTTTATTCATAGTTCCTTGAATAAGAGCAGTCCCCTTGTCTTATTGCTTCTTATATATGTAAGATCCATAGTTGGCATTTTTTCAGGACACTCTAATACACCTATCTATTATTTTGAAATGAAAATTGTCTAGATTACTCCATCTCACTAACATGAGCATCATTTCGGTTGATGTTGAAAACAGATGGCAATCGTACGTTTGATAACCCAACTCTGTTGATTTCGCCGTCTTTCACATTTTCCTTTTGTTCTTCATTTCTATTACCCGCTCCCCTCCCCAGCCCAATTTTTTCTTGTGAATGTTTGCATTTTCTTTTTGTTTCTTATATGACTGTTGTTTTTTTTTCGGCTGCAAACGTATTTGTTCCCTTTTTATACGAGCGCATCCATGAAATACGCTTCCGCCTCATTTCACAATAGCTGAGCGTTTTTGTGGCATGGTGCGAATGAATAATTGTGGTTTGGCGTTTATCCTTCTAGTGTTTGCCGTCACTATACATATGTATGTGTGTGTGTATGTGCATGCGATTCAACCGATTCCAGTAGATTTCTCTTTGTTTTCATTCTCTGGCAGATCTTTGTTGTTGATGCCTTTTTATATTTTTTTAGTTTTTTTCATTTAATTTTTGGTCTTTATTTTGAAGTTTTGCAGTTATTTTAGTTTAACGTAACGTAAAGTTCGTCTCGTCCTTTGTTCACTTTAGTTAATTTAATTTTGAATTTCTTCATTTTGTATGTGTGTGTGTGTTTTTGCGCTTTCTCTGGCGGTGGGGATGTCAAGCTGAAGTGTAGCTGCAGCGTGGTGGCGGCTGTACGGTCTGTGGTGTTATAGACTTAATGCGAAGATGACTGACTGACTGCCTGGATTGTTGGCTGGATGATTGGGAGCCTGGGAGAAATACAGCCGTATGAGCGGGGCGTTTGGCGGGTTGGGTTTAGGTCCAAAATGCGTCAAGGAATGCTTGGTTATAGTCGTTTTTGTTTTGTGCTTGGTTTGTATCCATGTTTTCGTTTGTTTCGGCGCTGCACTTTATAAACATTATTAATGGTTTTTCAAATACTGCTTCATTTTCTCGTTGCTGCTGTTGCTGTTGCCGTTCATTTCCAGTTGAGATTTGCTTTACGCTTTGATCACTTACTATGTTCACCGCCGCCCCCACCTAAACCATCAAAAGGATGAAGGAAGTTGGTGTTTTTTTTTGGTTCGTCGTGTTTCTTTTTTCGGTTTCTTGTGATGGTTAGTTTGTGTGCGTTAAAGTTTTGTGGGCAAAGATAAAAAGTTGTCAATCAAATTTTAATTGCTTTGTAAAGTTATTGAATTGTGGTATTTTGGCAGAAACAGCACCAGCAACCGGGAAACAAGGAAATATGGATAGTGATAGCTAGATAGGTACCCTATACTAACCCATATCGAAGTAGTACAAAATGTATGTATGGACCGTTTTCGTAGTCCAAATTCCACCAAATTTCGTTCATAAAGCAACAAATAAACCCAATAGAAGCATTTTGAAAAATCTCCTTTAGTGTAAAGGCTTATTTAACATATTGACTGCCACGTCGTACGTTTCCGTACGACAGTGATTTTACTTATAGCCAAAAAAAATGTTTGGCCTCCTGGGAAGGTTTGCGTCAAAACCGCTTGGTACTCAATGTGTTAATGTATACATTCGTTAAAATCTTTCGATTTTCATCGACTAGTAAATATCTTATTTAAATATTACCCGTTTTTGGCGGTAAGAAAATGAAAACACGAAAAATGTAAATATTTGATCAGTAGCAGCACAAATCCAAAATCCGCCAATGAAGAGCACGTTGAATTACCTTCAAAAAAGTTTTTGTTCTTTATATTGTGCCGGCTTCTACATTTATCCAGAGATTTTTATACCCTCCACCCCTTGAAATATCGACCTGAGACCCTATTAGGATACGTATTCTTTATCGTCCATAAATGCGTCATTTTTCCATAAATGCGTCAAATAGTCGTAGATCAGTTGGAATTGCAACTGGGCGAAATCGGTCCAAAGGAACAACTTTTTTCCCTCACAAGGACTGAAAATACCCATAATTATTATAATAACCCCTAACACTTTAGAGTATTTAAGCTTGTTTTTATACTCTCCACGAGAGTATTATGTCTTTGTGCATTTGTTTGTAACACTCAAAAGGAAGGGAGATAGACCCATTGTTAATTATACCTATCGGCTTAGAATCACTTTTTAGCAATGTCCGTCTGTCCATCTATTGTTGTAATCACGATACAGGTGCAATTGTAGGCAGAACCAAACGAAACTTTGGACAACGAAGTTTTTCGGGACAAGGACGAACGCTATTTAATTTGACAAAAAAAATCGGTTCAGATTTAGATATAGCCCCATACGAATTTCACTCCCGATTTGACCCTTTTCAATCTAGATACCACATATTTCAACAGATTTTCTTCTAAATTGGCAAAGCATCTTATATTTAAACTAGGAACACCTATGGTGAAAATGGGTCACATCGCTTCAGATTTACATATAGCTCTCATACAAATTTCGTTCCCATAGAAACCGCGTATTTTCAGAGAATTTCTTAAAATTGATCATAACACGTTATACTTCAACTAAAATAACTTATTGTGAAAGTTAGTCACTTCATTCCATGTTTGTATATAGCCCCGATACAAATATTATCCTCGATTTGACAAATTCTACCAGGTCATATTAGCCTGTGATTAGGAAACATAAAAAAATTTTCCCGTTTTCAATTGTAAAAACATGATCAAATATCAAGTCATAGTGGATCCCATGCACCAGTATAGAAGTTATGAAGGATTTAATATTACCTAGGATGCTGACAATTGTGTGGGAGGTACAAGAAGGGGCTTGGCTAAACATTTTTAAATATCAAATTATAAATGATTTTGACTACTCGTATGCATGTTATGTCGGTTTTATTGCAACCAAAATTTATGCGACTTTGTGTGGGAGGTACCAGAAGGGGTCTGACAATATCGCTCATATTTCATGCGAATGTAACCACTATAAAGCGTTGCTAAGTATCGTATTGGTGGCCTTGTCTTGAAATAATAAAAAAGTGTATTCGTTTATAAAATTATTATATTAAAAAATCGAATCGATTTAGCAATGTCCGTCTGTCTGTCTGTCCATCTATTCTTGCAATCAAAGTCCAGGTCGTAGTTGAGACGAACACTATTTAATTTGAAGAATTTCGGTTCCGATTTAGATATAGCCCTCATACGAATTTTACTCCCGATTTGGCTCTTTTCACTCTAAATATCACATATTTTAACAGATTTTTTTCAAAATCGGCAAAACATTTTATCTTTGAACTAGAAACACAAGTGGTGAAAATATATTAGATCGGTTCAGATTTTCCCGCTCTAGAAACCACATATTTCATCAGATTGTCTTCAAATTTGGCAAACCTTCTTACATTTCAACTAGGAACACTTATGGTGAAAATAGGTCAGTTTGGCTAAGATTTATATATAGCTTCCATTAAAACTTCGCTTTTTTGCTCTATAAACCACGTATTTTAACAGATCTTCTTCAATTTTGGCAAAATATCTTATGTTTCCACTAGAAACATCCATGGTGAAAATGTGTCAGATCGGTTTAGATTTATTTATAGCTCCCATACAAATTTCACTCCCGATTTGATATTTTTCTTCAAATTGACCATAACACGATTTACTTGAACTGGAAGAATCTATTGTGAAAGAGGTCAATTCATTCCATGTTTGGATATAGCCCCGATACAAATATTGTTCTCGATTTGACAAATTGGGTCAGATTAGCCTATGATTAGGAAACAAAAATCCTTCTCATTTTCACTTTTTTACCGAATTGAATTGTATTTGGATAGAAAATGGAGTGTATCGTATAGTCGGCCCCTATTTTATCCTTTCCTTACTTGTTTCTATTTATTTTCGAGAAAGCAAATATAGATTTTTTTAATTAATTTTTTCACAAATTTTTAGTTGCTGTTCCTAAACCACTGTTTTAAAGTTTAATTCGCAACATTTGTAGACATCACAATTACTTTTAATTGAACATATTAGCGGGTGCAATTGGACCAATATATCCAAAATGAGAGTGCAAATATTAAAGGAACCTACAACGAAAATTTTAATTTTAGTAAAAAATTAAAAAAAATTATCGGTCTGGACGCATTTTTTTTCTTTTTTTTGTTGCACAGTGTAATTAAAGAGCTGAGCTAAACCCGTATGTTTTAAAACGGAATATGTATGAATATTCAAAATGTTGTTAATATGTGCCAAAATTCTATTTCTGTATAAAATTGTAAGTGTAAATTCGACTACAAAAATTTGGTCATTGAACCCCAAAAATCAACTTCTGACCAAAATCGAAAATTTACCAATCCCACTTTCAACTTGACTAGACTTTATGGGGTCAGCGATGAATTTTTCAAGGCGTTGTAAATGGAATGACAAAATGAAAGTATGTCGTGTGGATGATTCTTATCTATAACTGTGTTTCAAACACTTGCCCAGACACAACCTTTTATTATTCCCTTCAACAGGCTGGAGTAGGGTACGCAAGGCGAATCTTTCGCATGCATGTTCTCCAGCACGAATGTCCATGTTTCCGTCTGCAGTTTTGTTGCCCGTGCTGACTTGTGTGTGTGTGTGCGCGCGCGGTGGAATTGACATTTGAAAATGGATGCATGGCTTTCGAAAAATCCACAGTAATTAATGATAGGTTTCTTTAGAAATCAACTATGTTCGTGTCGGAGAGACAGAATATGTGCGAACCGTAGATAATCAAGTCAGTGGTGTTATAATAAATGTGAAGACTAGTTACAATAATCGTTAATTGTTGCAAGGAATACAAATACAAAGGAAAGAGATATTCCTGAGTGAAGCGTATGTATGAATCAATGTACGTACAAAATAGTGTTCAAACAACCACAACCATGAGTTTATTTTCTCAATTTACTTTTATAATTTTCTTGGAAATTCCTTATGGTAGTCAGCAACTGTTGCAACGATTACACGTGTGTTAGAAGAGAAAAGTCACAACTTTTCACAAAACCATTGAAATCTGATGAAGTGCTCAAAAGTTTTATTTTAATATAAAAATTGGGGTCTATTTCAATATTTCCATTTAAACTTTTCTTTTTACAATATCTTTGCATATTTATTGAAATATTAGTTACTACTATATGTGCCAGATCGAATGATAGTGGTCTAAGTCGCACTTTATCCGTTCTGGGATATGCAATGGTTTATGTTTGAGTCAATTGAAAAATATTTTTCCACTGAAGCACACATTTTTTTAGAATATTGTAGTAGTTCGATATACTTTTATAAAAAAATCGAAACCGTTCTTCTCAAAATTTAAAAAATTGAACAACAAAAAAAGTAATATTTCCTTACCAAAAATGAAAGAAAACAAAAATATTTTATTATTTTTTTTTAAATATATATAAATATTTATAGGTTGTTCGTCTAGAAAATTTATGTTGAAATTATTATTTATTTTTCAAATAATTTCATTTTATAAGTTACTAGCTGAACCCCCGCCCGCTTCGCCAGGCAGAAAACAGACGGAAATTAAAATCAGGTTTCATAGTGTTTTTCTTGTGATAGGTAATATATGTACCACTTATAATCAATGGATATGTTCCATGGAGAATATTGATGAACATAACTTTAGTTTACGGCGAAAAAAGGAAGAATTGTCGAAAATCAAATTTATTTTAGGTGTGTGATTCTCCTCCTTTCCATAACCAAAACTATAAACTTCCTACGTAAGAAGAACTTACCTAATCGAATAGCTGGAATTCAAATGTACTACCTATATAAAACATATATAAAACATATAGAAAGTCAATCAAATTGTTCACTAATCAGACAACACAAAAACTAAAAAATTAATATAATTTCCATTTTATTGACTTAAGTCGGCTTTTGACGAATGAATATTTATTTTTTTTTTTTTGTAACCTTTCTTTACTATTGTGCTAAAAATCCAAAGAAAACGTGTAATTTTACAAAATTCAAATAAAAAATTCCCCATCTTTCAAATCCCGCCCATTTGTATATTGTCTAGGAAGGTTACAAATAAATTAACTCACACAACAATATAGGAATCTCGGTGTCGAATATACTCTAAAACAGGTTTTAATTTCGAATGGGAAAGGACACGGCCACTTTCCGCCCGTCTTTGCACAACTATTTACACTGGATCTACTAACACAAATTTTCAGCACTCTAGGTGTTATAGAAATGACAATATTCGATAATAGGTTTTAACTTTGTATGTGAGATACCACACCCACTTTTCCAATACCGCCCATTTTTGGCACAACTACGCAGGTTTATGATAGATGTGCTGACACAAATTAACCATTCTTAAGTTACAGTTTTCGTGTAAGCGCTCGATATCGTATCTACGTGGCAAATTTAGTATATTTTCAGATATTTATTCTGAATGATCGATTTTTCTTCCTTTTTTGCAGTTCTTGGAAACAATCAACAAACTAACACATTTGGTAGAGTAAAGTTGGTTATCTCGGTGTTTTTTTGGAGGAGATGGCTACTTTATCGATATCATAACTTTGGATCGCGTTATAAGATCTTATTGATATTAATATCATCTGAATGATTTCCACCTGCTCTTTTCGAATCTGTACGAAAATATGAATGTCCTTGTGATTCAAGGACTCCAAAAATTAAAAATAATTTTAATCCTCGAATATCCTGAAAACATATCTTTAATTTTCTTTTGTATTCTAGATTAAGTTATTCTCTACAAAATATCAAAAATTCAGAGTGGGGTGGCCATAGGTTAAAAAATTGCGGCTGTTTTCCAAGGTATTGCGTTATTTCATAAGCCCAAACATTTTAATTTTCCACGTTCTTAGTTCGATTTATGTTGGAGGGGCTCGTTGGAGAGGTATTGATCGCCACTTGCAATTTTAAGAACTTCTTAACCCATTGAGGGACGCAAATTTTTTCAAACGGTTCGTTCTTAATGGGCTAAATAAATACGAAATAACAACAGACATATGAAGTCATTTGCATCGTAAACACATTCAATCTTACGTAATGTTATTTTTTGAAAAAAAGCTGAAATTTCGGTATTTCAATGGATAAATTTGAAGGAAAACTGCACATAAGCTGTTACAATACCTCTGTGCGACACGATTTCCCTCATAAGAACGAGACTATATAGAACTGAAAGTATAGGTCAAACTATAGGGCTTTTATTTTCCAAAAGATATAGTTGCTTTAATAATTTAGTTTCGTACTTGTGCGTGCCATAGAATGGCGATATGGTCATCAAATGAAAGAGAAGAATATTTTTTAAAAATACTTCAAACTTCATGTATCTCTCTGTATTATTTTACCATTTAAAATTTTCCCTTCGTCTATCCATTGAAAATGAATTTCAGATTTTTTTAAAAAAGCTTTGCATAAAGTAGAATATGTTTACGATGCAAATGACTCCATAAACAATTGAAAAAAATGTGCGACACTCAATTGGTTCTTAAATTACAATCAATACCTCTCCAACGAGCCCCTAAAAACACAAGTCGAACTAAAAAGTGTAAATTTTGCGTATTTTTTAAAAAATGTTCTCAATACCATTCTCATAGTGAACTCTTTTCAAGAAAAACAGTTATTATAGAGGTTTTTTTTTTTTGAACGCGTCCAGCTCACGAACGGACAATGATAAAAGCGAAATATTTTGGGAGAACCCGTAAAACAAGCGGATCTTTTAGTCGTGAACATCGTCATCGAATTTGAATCGGGAACGTCGACAACTTTTATTTAGAAGCGATTCTTATGTATATATGTAGATATGAATGAAAAATGTTGGGCCTGTTGAAATAACGCAATATTACTGGAAAACAGCCGCAATTTCTTAACCTATGGCCACCCCACTCTGAATTTTTGATATTTTGGAGAGAATAATATAAGCTAAAATACAAAACAAAATAAATAAAATTAAAGATATGTTTTTCAGGATATTCAAGGATTAAAATTATTTTCAGTTTTTGGAGTCCTTGGACCATAAGGACATTAAAATTTTCATGCAGATTCGGAAAGAGGAAGTGTAAATCTTTCAGATGGGATAAATATCGTTAAAATCTGATGACGCGACCTAAGTTATGATATCGATAAAGAAGCCATCTCTTCCAAAAAATCCATGTTGGGTCGAAATCTTGTGGAATTACCCAAATAAGAAGTCAGTTAACGAATTCCAATTTTATAAAATTTGGAACCAACAAAATAATGGGAAAAGCCCAAAAACTGCTCAAACAACTGTTAATTGTTTTAGAAAAGTAACATGCCTAGCTCTATTGGAAACTAATTAGGACATGTAACCAAACTATGTGAGGCAAGATTTAAAATAATGTATAATTCAAATTTGCCAAATCAGATCTTGTATAGATCTATTTTGGCTACGTCGGTTACTGCGATCTTAGAAATCTACTTCGTATTGTTTATCATATCAATTTTAGACATAATGTCCATCAAAAGTCACTGCAGTTTTTGTTATGACCGAATGCGAAAAAACCATTGATTTTCTTTTGATCAAATTGTTTTTTCAAGGCTATTAAGTCGTTGTACATTTGTTTGTAGCATCCATTGTAGATATGATATGATTACAGTTTATTGTATAAATCGGCTTAGAATCTCTTACGACTGAAAATTGGAGTTAACGCACTTAAGGTTGCGGTCACCGACTCCGAATTTCTGTAGTACATTTTTATAATTTGCATACGTTGTTCGTTTGTGTACTTTATCATGATAAAAATGTTGAGTTTACTGAGTAAAAGGAATGTAACAGTTAGATGATCAGTGAAATAGTGCGTTCACAAATTAAATTCAAAGTTGTCAAGTACCTATTGGAAAATCCTTTATAATGAATTTTCGCTTACCTTCGCGAAATTTAATATTTCAATATTACATTTTATATAGACAAAAAGCATTCTGTACCTTTCAAGTGAGCAATTTAAAACACAAATCGGACCAAGAATGTGGAAGTTATTGAAAAATGCATTAAAATAACACTAATAGCTCTCGAATGAACAGTGATAAGTGACATTATTTTGGGACAACGTATTAAAGAAACCAAGGATTATTTTTAAACGGGAACATCTATAACTTTTTGCAGCCTAGATTAAAGTAATTTGCTGTATTGTCTAATTTTGTAATGGTCTACGCAAGAAGATTTAGTGAACGTCTTATGTGTGTAGCCATATGGTCAAGCTAGCACAACCTGGGTTAAGATTTGATAATTTTATACGATAATTTATTACGATTTTTAAAAATTATCTTATAACAAAATTCCTGATTTTCGATACATCCTATTTCATACTTTCGGGAAATGCTACCTTATTTGGCTTATTAGAAGTGTAAATTTCCCAACTTTCATTAAAATCTGAGAACCAAAATTTCTATTCCGTTTGTCTATAGTCGTTTGTAATAAAAGATTAAAAAATACCGATATTTGTGTAATATATAAAATTCCTTATGAACAATAGGGCTGTTCGTTTAAGGCTTGATAATTAAGCTGCAATATCAAAAACCTAAATGAAGTTAATTAATTTTTCACTCAAAATATTTTTTTTGTCGCCAACAGCAATATCAATTTGAGTATGAAAACAACTTTTGAAAAAAAAAAACACTGTCCAACAAATTAAGACTCTTATAATTGAACAGAATAGCGACCCTATAATTCATTTTGCAGAATAACCTTATAGTCCAGCTGGTCTGAGTTTCTTTTTACAGTGCGTCAAAGATTTAATTTTTTGGTAAGTCAAAACATTTTTAAGTTAATGTGGGGAAGAATTGTTATTGTTTTAAGGATTAAAATTTAAGGAATAAATTGTTCTACGAAAAAATACCGGAAAATTTCAGTGGGAGTCACCAAAGTTTTAAATAAAGCTATTCACGCTTAAATAGCAAAATTACTTGCCAATTCATACAAACAAATTTCATGGATTAAAATGCATCCTATTTTTGGGAAGATCAATCTTTTCAGTAGAGCATGATGTAAACAAAAACAAGTAAGGAAAGGCTAAAGTCGGGCGGGGCCGACTATATGATACACTCCACTTTCTATCCGAATCCAATTCAATTCGGTAAAAAAGTTAAAACGGGAAGGATTTTTGTATGTTTCTTATTCATAAGAGAAGAATATTTCTATCGGGGCTATAATCAAACATGAAATGAAGTGACACACAATAGAATCTTCCAGTTCAAGTATAACGTGTTATGCTCAATTTGAAGAAGTACGATGAAAATCCGTGGTGTATGGTGCGGAAAAAGTCAAGCCGGGAGCGAAATTTGAATGAAATTTGATTGAAATATAAGATATTTGGCAAGATTTGAAGAAGAGCTGTTAAAAATGTGGTTTCTAGAGCGAAAAAAGTCAAATCAAGAGTGGAGTTTGTGTAGGAGCTGTATATAAATCTGAACCGATCTGACCCACATTCACCATGCATATTTCTATGGAAATATATGATATTTTGCCAAATTTGAAGAATATCTTTTAAAATTTGAGATTTTTAGAGCGGAAAAAGTCAAATCGGGAGCGAAATTGGTATGGTATCTGAACCGATCTAACACATTTTCAACACAGGTGTTTCTAGTTGAAATATAAGATGTTTTGCCAATTTTAAAGAAAATATGTTGTAGTATGTGGTATCTAGAGTGAAAAGAGTCAAATCGGGAGTGAAATTCGTATGGGGGCTATATCTAAATATGAACCAATTTTCTTCAAATTAAACAACATTCGTCCTTACCCCGAAAAACTTCGTTGTGCAAAGTTGCATTTGGTTCTACTTACAATTGCCACCTGTATCGTGATTACAAGAATAGATGGACAGACAGATGGACATAGATAAATCGATTCAAAATGTGATTCTAAGTCGATCGGTATAATTAACAAACAAATGCATAAAAACATAATACTCCCGTGGAGTGTATAAATACAAATTGGATATTATGCAAAACTTTCATTTTCGCGTTAGATATGGCTAAAATTAGTTGTTGTCTGATATTTATACACTCCACGAGAGTTTTATGTCTTTGAGGATTTGTTTGTAACACCCAAAATGAAACGAGTTAGACCCATCGTTTATTATGCAGGTCGGCTTTGAATCACTTTCTGAGCCGATTTAGAAATGTCCGTCAGTCTGTATTTCTATCTGTCCGTCTATTGTTTTAATCAAATTACAGGTCGCAATTATAGTCCGATCTTAACAAAAATTGGTACAAGTAAGTTTTGTTGATCAAGGACGAACGCTATTTCCATTCTAAAAACCACCTATTGAACCCCATATTCTTTAAATTTGGCAAAACATCTTATAATGCAACTATAAACACCTATGCAGAAAGTGGGTAAAATCGGTTCAGATTTAGATATATCCCCCATACAAATGTCGGTCCCGATTTGACATTTTCCGCTCTAGAAACGACATATTGTACCCGATTTTCTTTAAATTTGGCACAACATCGTACAATCTAACTAGAAACACCTGTGCAGAAAGTGGGTAAGATCGGTTCAGATTTAGATATAGCAACCATATAAATGTCGGTTCCAATTTGACATTTCCCGCTCTACAATCGCGAAAAAAGTTTCAATTGGTGCAAAAATCCAAAATTCGAGGTGAAATTTATTTATTTTCTGCAACAATTCTGTCACATATATTCCCTTTTAGTCAGCAACCTTATGCCAATTTACTTGGGTTTATCTAAAGGAGATTTTCAAAATTTTTAATTGACAGCCAACATTTATCATAAAATGACACAATACCACTTTTCAATCGCATTCAAAAATTTTAAGCTTTTCCAAGTAAAACTAATATTTTTCTTTGTCGACTTAAAAAATATTTTGTTACTGATATTTTTTGAAATTCTATAGTTGTTTGAAGATTGAAAAATTCCAAAGAATATGTATACAAAATTGGGTTTTTGGTAAAGTCAATTTACGAAAAAATGCTTATACTGTGGATTTTTCTTCCATTACAGGAATTCTGGAATTCATATAAATTTTATATTTTCATTTTTCGATTTTCAGTGCTATGAATATGAATATGAATTGAGTTTTTTTAAATTAAGAATTATATTTACTTCTGAAATGCGAAATTCTTGCGGTCATAAATGTTGCTATAAATGCAAGGAAACTGTTCCAACTTCACAGCAAAATATCATTTGCCATCGAATCGAAAGCTGGACGTTGTCAAAATCACACCATTTAATGGTCGACCTCAATCTCCTAACGCAACGATCCAGTGGTGATAATCCCACAATCCCATTTAGTACACGTTAAATGAAAACCACAATTCCCACATGCCATTATTGCATATCTAATTGACGCAGTACAGCGTTAAATGCAACTTGTAAGTGTTCAACTTTACACTTGATTTATTCGAGGTGCCCAGTCAGCTGCAGCCATTTGCCAGCGTCGCGTCGGCCTTTCACATTTTGTTGGCTGGCACATCGCCTTTCTTGAACGACGTTGCTAGTTTTACTTTAATTAAATTTAAAGAAAAATAATTTTCTCATAAATATCATAAATGTTAAGATCAACATTTCTTAAAGCTGCGTTGATGCCACATAGCAGCATCTGACTTTTTCGCATTCGCATGTCCACTCATCAAAAGCATTTTATTTATCGCGTTTTTTTGCTCCTTCGCATTTCTCGACTTTTTTGTATATTTATTTGCTCTTCGACTAAGCTCATTTGTTGAGGCGCCTTTTTCCACTAATCCCTCCCCCCTATCCACCCACTTTTCGCATACGATACGACAGGCAGCAGGTCCATGTCCAGGTCTTCCTTTCACTGTGTCTATGTGTGGACGGCTGCATGCATGCAAATGGGAATGAAGCTAGCCAGCCAAGCAGCCAGCCATTGATGAAACGGCGGACAAGAGTATCTATTAACAGTTTGTATATCTTTAAGTTGCTAACAAATTGTTAGCAGTTTTCATGGCAACGCTAATTGCATTTTTAACTCTGACGCCAAAGTAACAACATGTCACAAAATAAATATGGCAAAAGCACAACGAAAACATGACATTTAACAACCAACAGTTAAACAAACGGACAAATACGTTTTAACACACACGGCCAATGCACGACTGAATCCACATTAGGCGGGAGTGATAGAGGATTCGTTGTTTGTATCCTCAGCCATTGGATAAATTGCGGTTTTCACTGTGCTTGTAACACTTTGACCATATAAATTATCGGATGTTTTTAAAATATATTTAACATTTTTTTTTTACAAAAATGTGAATTAAAGGTAAACATAAAAAGAATGACTTTTTTATTTTTTTTTGCAAATACCGTAATTGAATTGATCTAAAAAAATATTTGTTATTTTAATAGCTAGCATTCTTTCTACGAACAAGTGAAGACGAAGACGAAGACGACAAGAGAATTAAAAAAATATTTTTATTAATTTTGTTTGAATAACGCCAAAATCTTTTACAACAAAAAAACAGAATATTTTCAAATATCACGAAAGAATAAGAAATACATGAATTCGTATTCTTTATCTGACAAAGCAAACAATATATATAAGAATGATAACCTATCTATGACCCAATAGATTTTTTAACAAATCATGTTTTTATACCCTCCACCTCCAGGATGGGGGTATACTAACTTTGTCATTCCGTTTGTAACACCTTGAAATATCGACCTGAGACCCTATAAAGTATATATATTCTTCACCGTCATAAAATTCTAGCCATGTCCGTCCGTCTGTTGAAAGCACGCTAGCATCTAAACAAAAGGAGCTAGAACGTTAAAATTTTCCATAAATGCGTCTTATAGTCGTAGATCGGTTGGGATTGAAACGAGGCGATTTCGGCCCAAAGGGAACAATTTTTCCCCACACGGACTAAAAATACCCATAATAATCCCTAATATTTTGGAGTATTTAAGCATATTTTTTCAATATGTCTGCTTGTACTTACTTGATATTGGGTATGCGCATTCCCCCGATAACAAAAACGTGCACCATAAAGTGATTCTTATTTGTAGGGGGTGAAATGTGGTAATTAAGGGATAACAAGTAAGGAAAGGCTATCCGAATACAATTCAATTCGGTAAAAAAGTGAAAACGGGAGGAGTTTTTGTATGTTTCCTAATCATAGGCTAATATGACTTGGTCCAATTTGTCAAATTGAAAAGAATGTTTGTATCGGGGCTATATCCAAACATGGAAGAAAATGACTAACTTTCGCAATAAGTTCTTCCAGTTCAAGTATAACGTGTTATGGTCACTTTGAAGAAATTCGGTGAAAATTCGTGGTTTCTGGGGCGGAAAAAGTCTATCCGGGAGCGAAATTTGTATGGGACCTATATGTAAATCTGAACCGATCTGACCCATTTTCACCATTGATGTTCCTAGTTTAAATATAAGATGTTTTGCCAAATCTGAAGGCAAGCAGATACAATGTGTGGTCTCTATAGCGTAAAAAGTCAAATCGGGAGCGAAATTTGTATGGGAGCTATATATAAATCTGAACCAATCTGACCTATATTCACCATGGTTGTTTTTAGTGGAAATATAAGATCTTTTGCCAAATCTGAAGACAATCTGATACAATGTGTGGTTTCTAGAGCGGAAAAAGTCAAATCGGGAGCGAAATTTTAATGGGAGCTATATATAAATCTGAACCGATCTGACCTATTTTCACCATAAGTGTTCCTAGTTTACATATAAGATCTTTTGCCAAATCTGAAGACAATCTGATACAATATGCGGTTTCTAGAGCAGAAAAAGTCAAATCGGGAGCGAAATTTGTATGGGAGCTATTTATAAATCTGAACCGATCTAGCACATTTTTACCACAGGTGTTTCTAGTTGAATTGTAAGATGTTTTGCCAAATGTGAACACAATCTGATACAATATGTGGTTTCTAGAGGGAAAAGAGACAAATCGGGAGTGAAATTCGTATGGGGGCTATATCTAAATCTGAACCGATTTTCTTCAAATTAAATAGCGTTCGTCATTATCCCGAAAAACTTCGTTGTGCAAAGTTTCATTATGTTCTGTCGACAATTGCGACCTGTATCGTGATTACATTGCTAAATCAACTCAAAAAGTGATTCTAAGTCGATCGGTATAATTTACAATGGGTCTAGCTCGTTTCCTTTTGGGTGTTACAAACAAATGCACAAAGACATAATACTCGGCCGGCCAAACTTAATTCCTTTTTTACTTATTTACTCTAAAAACGCTGTCTTTTTAAATTATATGGTCTCGCTCCGCCCTATTGTATTGCTATACATACGATTCTGTTGCATGATACCGAAAAGGCAAGGTAAGAGTACACGTTGCAAAACATACATACTCGTACATGTATATGTATGTTGCATACAATACAAATAGGAGACGACGTAAATAGATACACAGATTAACATTGTGAACATTGGCTGCTTGGTACACACAAACACACGACCGGCGTGTCCTTCATCACGCTGATAAAGATTGGAATACAATATTTGCACCGCTGCACAAATATACGGTCAACTTTAGAAATCAGGTTTATTTGGAATCATTTCCAATATAAGCATTTCCAAATTGTAGTTATCGTTCGCCTATTCATTCACAATAATTGCAAATTGAATCACTGGGGCAATGCTTGAACTTGGACGAGAAGTTAAGTAAAAGCGAAATAATATAAAACTAATATAATATGAATATGGATGGAGTAATTTCAGCAAAATATGTGCTTTTTATTTGGTCATTGCACACTGGTCCCAAATCCATTTTTTATGGCATAAAGTCGAAAAATAAACATACAGTCTTGTAATTTTGCACATTTACTAGACGTATCATACGCAAAAAAATAAAAATAAAATTGGGCCGATCGGACTACGCCCACTACCACCTCCCATATAAACTCAATATTTAACCAACATAATTATCACCCTGTATTGGTACAGGGTGACCAAAAACAAAATTTTATGAAAGCTTAAAAGAATGAAGAGTTGTTTATTTTGACGAAATGTGTTTTTCTAAACATTATTACAAAAGCAAAATATAGCATACAAATAGTATACTTTAAACTGCAATTTAAATAATTATTTCAAGAAATAAAGTTAAATGTATACATGTGTACAGAAAGGTGAATGATGCTGTATACCATTTTAAAGGTACTTTCAATACCTTTTAAATGAAATATTGATGGGTCTCGTACACAAAACTAATTAAGAGATATAACCATATATATGTATATGGCTAATCAAAAACTGTGCTAAAATAAAATGACAATTTTTGGAGTTTGCCGAAAAATGCTCACGAGATATTAATTACACCATAAACTAAAACCTCAGACGAACACTTTAACATTTACACTTTGAGTCAAGTTGAGTAACTTTTGGTCCACGACATTTATAGATTATGTTCTCTACAAATCACAAAATTACAATGCCTATGAATACTTACAAGACCACAATACTCATAAAATGTTAAATATAATTTTTCAACTACTAACTCTCGCCGTCAATTTTCATAATATAGTCACTTTAATGTTTTCTTTTAAGTCTTGATTTTAATTAATTTGTAAAACTACTTTATATCAAAATTAATCCCACTTTATTTGAACCGCAAAGTTTAAGTACCATTCAGGCTTGTGGTGTTGCCACCTAATTTTCTCCAATATATTTTCTTGATTGCTTGGAGTGATGCCATAAAGAAAATATATACACATTTACCACTTTCCAATTTTATTTTTTTTCAATTTCTTCATAAAAAAATGGATTTGGGACCATAGTGCATTGAGTGGTTAGCCCAAAATTTCGAAAAATTTTCACAACATATTTATTCTAGCAGTTTTAATGACTCTCTCTTGTAATTTTTCCCCAGCGATGTCAATAAGGTTTAAAATTTCTGAAGTATATCTTCTCGCTTAGTTTCTCTCTTCCACTAATATCCCGACGTCGTTGAAGTTAATCTTATGTCCAGTTAAGCTTCAATTGACTGAGAGAGCGGGTTTTCGCTCTATTGGTTTGTGTATGTACCAATCTTATGTACCAATATTATTCTTTTTAATATTTGATTTCGCCTGGCTGAATAATTTTGAGAATGTATTGTGTGGCTTATGAGCCAATTCATATTTGCCTTTGTCATAGATGTCCAAATGTCGCAATCTTTCGGAGAGTCCACGTACATAGGCCATCGATTTATAGATTTTCTGCGGTCCATCCTTGTCACCCTTCTTTAAGCTTATCGATCGTGTTCTTTGGAAAGTCGTTCAATTGTAGAAATATCTTTAGAAATTTTCAAAACGTTTTTAATTGTAAAAAAGTATGAGGTAATTGATAATGCTTAATTTATTATACACTCCACCAGAGAAGTGGGATATTGTCCTTTCTCAAGACCATTTTGCATCTTTATTTAATAGAATGCCAATTTATTTATGGCATGGTGACATTTATTACTTGGCTGCAGAATACCACGATCATGATTTCGACCATGTCGAAAGTCTTTTCAAGTGGCTTCGCAGCGGCTTTTCAACATCAAACCCGGCCTCTATAAGGAGATGATTCTCACAAACGAACGAGAATCACAACTCACTTGCCGAATTTGCGTTTATTTAGTTATTTATAAATTTATTTTTTTAATATTTGTATTTCTTTTGGTTTGGCTATATTTGGAAATTAAAAGTCCTGTAGAAAGGAGGAAAGATCACCAAATGGAAAAATGGGTATAAATTTTTTCTACATACGACCTCTACTTGCATATGTTTATGATCTATTGGTTTATGGATCCAATAGAAAAAATGTAAAAATTGTCACACGGTGTAATCAAGCTAAGAACCCACAATTTGTGATAAAACAAATTTGAGTGTAAAATTTCTTAAAATGTGATAGAAATAATTCGACAAGGTCCAAAAGAAAAATTACTTTTCTAATAAAAAGCCGAAAATCTGTAATACGAAATAAATACGTAAAAATATGAAAAGTAGTCAAGTTTGGGCTAATTTCCGATATAATCACTCGCCCGATTTTCAATGTTTGCATCTCAAACTAATCCATGGTTCGTTGTGGTGATACAACGGGGATTGGCTTTCAGTTGAATTCGTGCCATTAATTTGTTAAATTATTTTGCTACTTTTTACTATGTTATAGTGAAAACGTGGTGAAAAAATTATAAAAATAGGTAATAGTTTCTACAGAATTCCCGTACAAATAGAAATATGCACAGGAAATAGGAAATATGCAATTCCCGAGATTTTTCCCGCGGGAAACAACCCCTAGACGCAATGTTGGTATTTCGGCTTTAATGGCTGTTTTTCGTTAAGACTGGATAACTAAGCTGCGATAGCAAAAATCTAAATAAAATGTTAAAATTTCACTCAAAATATAAAATTAGTTTTTAAAATAGTCGCCAATAGCAATATCAATGTGTGTGTGACAGAGCTGTTAAGTAATGATTAGTAATCGTAATCATTAGTAATTAGATTACCTTTTTTTCATTCAGTTTTATACGATTAGTAATTGATTACGATTAAAAGTAATCAAAAAATAATCAGGATTACTTGCGATTACTGAAAAATAATCAAAAATAATCAAAAGTAATCAAAAATGAGTTCGACTACTTTAAAAGATTACTTTTGATTACTTTTGACTATTTTAGATTACTTTTGATTTTTGATTACTTTTGATTCTCGCGAAATCGGTATGAGAGTCATAGTAGTCTGTTTGTCAAAACTTTTGACTTTTCAATATATGTCAGTTTTGATTTTTTCTGTTCTCGTTCTTTTGCCAGCTAAAACCGAAAGGTAACGGTAATCGCAAGTAATCCTGATTATTTTTTTATTATTTGTAATCGTAATCAATTAGTAATCAGAAATTGTTGAATAGTGGATTATATAATCATTACGATTCTTTTTAAAAAGTAATGTAATTGATTACTAATCGTAATCGAAATTTAACAGCTCTGTTGTGTGAAAACTAATTTGGAAAAAAATATTTTGTGTTGACTTTTATAATTATCCAGGCTAAGTCAAAAAAGTCAACAGATAATAAATTTATTTGTCAACATTTGTTTTAATACAAATATTTATGTATTTATATTGTAATTGGCGACAATGTGAAAAAATATTTTTTTATTTTGAGCAAAAAATTCAATTTTTTTAACCCTTAAACAAAAACAGCCCTAATGTCATTTTGCACTAAACATAGCACAAATGATCAGATCTGACCAATTTGTTAACGTTTAATTGTTAGCGGAAAATGGGACCTCTAAAAACACCAGATTTAAGCTTTATTTGCTTTTCATCTGAAACCACAGCAAAAACTTCTTTGTGTTTGCCAAGCCTTCCCGACAATGTCTTTGAACATTTTTCGTATTTGTTTAATTGTCTTTAAATTTTAATTTCATTCGTTTGTTGGTAGCCAGAGTGAAAATGTTGCCCCTTCGTAAATAATGAATTGGTTATTATCACATGTACGCAGGGCTTTTAATGTTGGCAACATGTGGGGCTTCTGATCGATAGTGTGAGTCTCGTAATAAGGACATGTATTAAAGCATCACTCCTCATCGCTGATATACATACATACATACATATGTATGCTCGTTGTCTACAATCCGATCGAAAAGACCACAGCGCCTCCTTTTGATTAAATCCGCTTATATAACATCCAATACTTGTGGACATGAACTTATGTTTCACTTGTTCCGACAGTTTAACATAACCTGCCGCAACTATTTAATGTTTGTGTACGAGTACGAGTGCGAATACGAATACGACGACAACGGCTACGGAAACGGGTGAGTGCGCCCGTGAGTGGGGATGTGTGTGTGTGTGCCAGTGTGTCTCTGTGTTCGTTTACGTGTTATGGAGACGACACATTTCCATTTAGTATTGTGTTGGTCTCCGGCTTTTCGACATGTACCCATTGGCCTACATACATCCGTTACATGCAATGTTTTGTCGCTGTTCTGTTCTGTGTCGTTTTGTTGCTGTTGTTGTTTTCTTTTCTACTTGTTTTGTCACATTTCTTAGAGAGCTCCCTGGCTGGCTGGAAACTCTCCTCGTTCCGATGGCCTGTGACAAACTACTTTGCACTCGTGGAATAGCATACGAGGAGGAAACACTTTTTTGCTGGCTAAGGGCAAATCAAGAAAATTCAATACGTCACAGTGCCACCAGTGTCAGCACCTCTATCAGTATAACATTATGTGTGAGCGCACACAACACCAACAACAGCAGTGTTTAGATAAATGCTAAAGAAATGTGCAAGTTACTGTTACTCTTCGTATGTTGTGAGATGTGCAACATGCGCTATGAGCAAGCAGAGCACATTCAAGGGAGACACAGAGAGCAACTGTAAAGTAGAGAAATGTTAAGAGTATTAGTTGGTGTTGTAAGAGTGTGAAACTTGGTTTCGAACATGTCTAAGTTATAGCAGAGGTCTGTTATGAGTTATCTTACTGTTAACATAATATTTACGATACTGTTAAGACGTGCGTTCAGTTTACAGCTGCTAAGTGTAACATTACCTACCGCAAATGTTGTAATGTTTAACACAGATGTTTAGTACTAACATTTTGTTATATTTTGCATTTACATTTTGTTGTATTTAACATACATTTCTATTTTCATTCTAAAAGGGGTATTTATGAGGTATTTTATAATATTTGACTTACGTTTACATATATATGTACATTAGAGTGGATTCTTTTGTGAGGAAGGAAAAAATTTTGTTGATGTTGATTTCTATATTTCTATTCTTCAATACCGTTCTCATCGTGAATTTTATTCAAGAAAAACCTGATTTATTGAGGTTATTTTGAACGCGTCCAGCTCACGAATGGACAACGATAAAAGCAAACTATTTTGGGAGAACACATAAAACAAACCAATCTTTCATTTTAGTCGGGAACATTCACTACTTTTATTTTGAAGCCACTCTAATATACACACACACATAGTGATAATATTATATTGAAATTACTTGGTTTGGTTTGATTATTTTTGTATTTTTTCTTTCTTTATTACTCTTTAATAGTGTTGGTTGTGATTTTCAAAATGTAAGGAAATCTAAACATAATTTGTCTTTAATAAGACTGTCCTTTTGAATGGAACAGAACACCCTCCTATAATTCTGCATATTGAGTAGATCATTTTTGTAGAATAAACTGACAGTCCAGTTGGTCTGAGTTTCTTTTTTACAGTGGACCTAACTTTTCATTTTTGATTGAAGGAAGCATTATACTATGTAAAAATGTTGTAAGTTAATGTCTAAGAGAATTCTTCCTTTCAGAACTATATTGTGTGTGGCATTTTATGGGGATAATTTTTTGGTAGATCTTAACCCTCTAGTTTGAAAAAAAAATCAAATGGGACAGTTAAGTATTAACAAATTTGCCGGAAAAATTCCTGTGGGGATCACCAAAGTTGTAAATAAACCTCTTCACGCTTAAATAGCAAAATATCTTGACTTGCCTTTTAGCACGATAAATTGGGAAGCAAAATGCTATAAATGGCGAAATGATGGAATTCGATAGTAATATAATAATCTAGAAAGATGCTCAAATAATCGTTAAGTGATTCTTTCACCAATGGATCACATTATTCCTCAATTCAATTATAAATTGTTGTAAATTTTAATTTCACTTTTGTATCGTCTTTCATTACCAAAATACAAATATTGATATTAACTGCAACGAAAAAAATATATAAATATAAATACATGTGGTGTCATTTATTTTGGTTTAAGACCAAAGGTTGTGCTGAAGTCTTCAGCAGAACCCAAAATTAGCAAAAAGGCAAAGTGAGATCTTTTTTGTTGCAGATAAAAGTTGATTTAAGTCAAAGACATACATTCGTTGCGAAAGTTCTGACGAGATGGGGTAGCGCCCATCGAAACTGCGCAGTCAACTTTTAGCTGCAACTTTGCCTTTTTGCTTACTTTTGGGTTCTGCTGAAGACTTCAGCACAACCTTTGGTCTTAAACCAAAACAAATGAGAACACATACAACATATCAGAGCAACTATACATACAAACAACTATAAATACATTTTTATCTTCGACACAACATTTTTCCTCAAGCCAATTCAACCGTCATCCAAGAATGATTGGACTCAATTTCTGGCTTTAGAATTCTTCTATCAATTCGCGATGCTGAAGTTCTTTGCAAGAGTTAAGATCACTGTTAGTTCTAATATTTAACGTTTCGTATCGTTTATTATACAGATCGGCTAATAGTCAATTTCTGATTCGATTTGGCAATGTCCGTCTGTCCAGTACAGGTCGAAATTATTGTGCGATCCTAACAAAAATTGGCACAAGTAACTTTGTTGGCCCAAGGACGGGCGCTATTTAAGTTGAATCAAATCGGTTCAGATTTAGATATAGCCCCAATACAAATGTCGCTCTCGATTTGACTTTTCCCTCTCTAGTAACCACAAATTTTACTCGGTTTGCTTCAAATTTGGCATAGTACCTTAAATTGATCCAGAAACTTCTATGGTAAAAATGAGTAAGATCGGTTCAGATTTATATATAGCTCCCATACAAATTTTGCTTTCGATTTGACTTTTTTCTTTCTAGAGTCCACACATTTTAACAGGTTTTCTTCAAATTAGGCACAGTACCTTATTATTAAACTAGAAACATCTGTGGTAAAAATGGGTCAGATCTGTTCAGATTTAGATATGGCTCCCATACAAATTTCGATCTCGGTTTAACTTTTTCCTTTCTATAGAGACCACATATTTTAACCGACCTTGTTCAAATTTTGAGCAACACCTTATATTTCAACTATAAACATATATGTTGAAAGTGAGTAAGATCGGATCAAATTAATATATAGCTCCAATACAAATTTCGCTCCGGACTTGACTTTTTCCGCTTCAGAAACCAGATATTTTAACAGATTTTCTTCAAATTTGGCACAGTACATTATAATTCAACTAGAAACTTACTTGTTTATTTACAAATATTGTATCTATAGCTTTCTTTTGTTCGGTGACTTATAGTGAACTATGGAAGAAAAATATTTTTTTTTTTCGAAAAAAAAAAAAAATAAATGTTGTGACAACGGATTCTGATAGAGGAGTTGACAATGAATGTACATGTATCGGCGTTTTGAAAGTTAAACTTTCGGTTCAATTTAGAGGGGTGATTATTTCACCCTCTTTGCATATTTGTGTGATGAATTGGCATTGAAAAACTTGTAACCCTTACACTTTAAGTATAGGATGTGTTCAGCAATATTAGTGAAAACACTATGAGGAAAATTTTTGTATGGGTATTTGTGGCACCTTTTGTGTTAAAGGGTAAGAAACACCACTCAAACGGCGGTTTGACGCGTCAAAATGTTGTGCAAAAATATTTGTCATAAAATTCTACTCTGAGTCAACCAGAAAAAAGTCAAAGCTTAAAATTCATTTTAGGGTTAATTTTATACTTTTTCCGAATAGGTGCTAAATTGTCCTACAAAAGTAAATTTTAGAGGGGTAGTGCGAATGGAAAAACTATTCTACGTCAAATGTCTATATATATAAAAGAGTTGCGTTACTGACTGAAAGACTCTTACTATTTTAAATTTAACTATAAATAAATACTATCCAAAAACAGAGACAGATAAAACTAATAACAAATAACAGGCTTTTTCGCATGCAGCGGGTTCTGCTAGTCTATTATAAAATAACTAGCAATACCCGCTGCTTCGCACGCGAAAAAGCCAGGTATTTGTCATTATCCGTCTCTGTTTTAGGATAGTATTTATTTGATTTTCTTTTCTAAAATAGTAAATTGGAAACATAGCACTACAGTCAAAGGAATGTGCTTGTCGATGTGCACTGTTTTAGCTGAAGATATATATATATATATTTTTATCATTTTCTACCCAGTTTTCATCAAAAAATTACAACCGCAGAGCCTTTTATTCGAAAAATAATACATTTTGATATCGCTTCGACATACTCAGAGGAATTTACATACTAAATTTCATGATTCTAGCTGTAATCCTAATGTTGGTACCATTTTTATCCTTTTTGGTCCCGCTCTCCCCTTAAAAGTACAAATTTTAAAAATCTATTTATGTGGCAAGTCTACGTTGTCAGAGGAATTTACGAACCAAATCTCACGACTATAGCAGCAATATTGTAGTTGGTACTATTTTTATCCCTTTTTGTCCCGCTCACACCTTATAGGTATAAATTTCGAAAAAATCCATTAGGATTTGCGCTTCTACCTTGACAGAGGAATTTACACACCAAATTTCACGACTATAGCTGCAATACTTAAATTAGTACCATTATTATTCCTTTTTGTCCCTCGTAACCCTTAAGAGTACACATTTTGAAAAATCCAATTTTAATGCGCTTATACATGGTCAGAGGAATTTACATACCAAATTTCACGATTCTTGCTTTATTAATTAGTTGGTACTATTTGTATCCCTTTTGTCCCGCTCACCTCTTATAAGTACAAATTTCTAAAAATCCAATTTTACTGCGCTTCTACATGGTCAGAAGAACTTACACATCAAACTTCAAGAGTCTAGCTGCAATACTTTATTTAGTACCATTTTTATCCCGCGCAACCCTTAAAAGTACAAAATGCATTTATATTCCGCTTCTATGTGGTGAGAGGAATTTACATACCAAATTTCACTACTATAGCTGCAATACTTAAATTAGTACCATTTTCATCCCTTTTTGTCCCTCGCAACCCTTAAAGTAAAAATTATGAAATATCAAATTTGAACGCGCCTCTACATGGTCAGAGGAATTTACATACCAAATTTCGCGATTCTAGATACAATACTTTAGTTGGTACCATTTTTATCCCTTTTTGTCCCACTCACCCCTTATAAGTACAAATTTCAAAAAATCAATTTATATTGCAAGTCTACGTTGTCAGAGAAATGTAAATACCGGTTTTCACGATTCTAGCTGCAACTCTTAAATTGGTACCATTTTTATCCCTTTTTATCTCTTTCCTCCCTTAAAAATACTTACCTTTTTGTCCCATTTTACCCCCTAAAAGTACGAATTTCGTAAAACCCTTTCTTAGTAGACGTCTACGTCATATTTGGGAACTACCCTGCAAATTTCATGACCCTGGTCTGGCGGCTGGTCAATGATAAGTTAGTCCGTCAGTAACGCAACTCTTTTTTATATATAAAGAGTGATTTTTTTGAGGTTAGGATTTTCAGGATTTAGTATTTGACAGATCACGTGGGATTTCAGACATGGTGTCAAAGAGAAAGATGCTCAGTATGCTTTGACATTTCATCATGAATCGTCTTTAGGGTTTGGGGTCCGGGAATTCCCGAATCGTTTTTCCCGGGAATTCCCGACAAAATTTGGACGGGAATTCCCGGGAAAAAATTCTCAATTTCCCGGGAATACGGGAAATATTAAAAAAATAATTTATTTATTATGTTGATCAATAATTTAATGTTACTATATAAATTGGAATTTTTAGATGTATTTCAAATTCATATATGTATTTACATTACTGACAATAATGAGTATTTGATGAGTATTTGTTTATATTATATTACTACAAACAAAACTTTTTAAATTCGCTAAATAGCCATTTTATGCGAATTTTATTCCCAGCTAGGGGAATAAAACCTTTTTGTGAGGCTATTTGCAGGATCTTTATTGTGAAATAAAAATATCATGCCGACAATACTATGGCTTACATAATGTTAGTTTTCTTGTTTTCCTAGAAGAATCGAGGTGAATATCTTCTCCAAGAACAATTTACTTTACATATGTAGCCAGAAAGAAATGGTCTAAAAATAGGAATACAATAAAACTTGTTTGCCTGGAAATTTTCAAGAGTATTTCAATGGCCATTTGTAAGAATTAATGTCTGCACTATTTCAATATTTTTATTTTTTATGATTCTATTAAATTAATATTAATTTTTTATGTTTCTATAGTTTTTACAGTTTATAATATTCCCCCCTGTTTCTATAAAATATTTTTGTCTCCAGACGAATGAATATTCTAAATTAAATGTGTCATAACATTCTCCGTCATATGAGTTATTTGTTTCCTTAATCGTTTTCAATTTTGAATCTAATGTAGGTGTCAGTCACTTCTATCTGCGATATAAATGTCCCATTCTGACGATTAGTCTACATCTTTTCAAGCTTATAATGAGAAATTGTATTTTATAATCACAATATGTAATATGTCATGATGAGAAATGTAAATTCATAATAGGAGCATTATAATTCACAATCAGCACTGTATATTCGTAATGTGAAATGTAAATTCATATTGAGATATATAAAATCATAATAAGAACATACAAATTGATAATGAGATATATAAATACAAAATGAAAAAATCCTAATTGATAATGAGAAAATATAAATTCTTAGGAGCGCCCCGGTAGTCGAGTTGGTAGCGTGATCGGCTATCAGCGTGGGGGTTGTGGGTTCGATTCCCACCAGAGGCTCTGGTCTGTCGCTGCAATAACTAGCTACAATGGTCTTAGTCACCCCGGCCCAATCCCTGGACCCAAAATTAGAATATAAATTTATTTTGTATTGTGTTTCATAATAAATAAATAAAAATAAATTCTTATTCATATATATTCATAAAATTTTAATTCATAATCAGAAACAGTAAAATTTATAATCGAAGCTATGTATGTACGTTCTTGTATGGATATTTTCATTGAAACACATATTTGATCAATTTTCTCATTATAAATTTACATTTTCTCAATATGACTTTATATTTTCTCATTATGAATTCATATTTTCTGAGTATGAATACGTATTTTCCGATTATGAATTTGGATTTTCTGATTACAAACTTGTATATTTCATTATTAAATGATATGTTCCTATCATGAATTAATTGTTCTCAATATAAATTAACAATTCTCATTATGAATTTATATTTCTCATTATGAATTAACATGTTCCTATTATAAATTTGCATTACACAATATGAATTTATATGTTCCTAATATGAATTTACATTACTCAATATAAATTTGTATGTTCCGAATATAACCTTGAAAAGGTGTAGAGTAAAAGATTTGTAAAATGAAAAATAATTTGTAAAATATTTTGACAATAACATTCGTTTTTAATTTGTAATATGACAGTATTGAAAAAAATACACCAGTTATTAAATATTGATATTTTAAACCTGATTGGACATACTTATAAATAAATTACTTTTTCCCGGGAATTCCCGGGAATGAAATTTTTCATTCCCGTTTTCCCGGGAATGAAAAAAGTCCGGGAAACCCCAAACCCTAATCGTCTTACAAACGAACAACGCTTGCAAATTATTGAATTTTATTATCAAAATGCGTGCTCTGTTAAGAAAGTTCATTGCGCGCTTCCATTTTATGGTCAGTTTAATCGACCCACTGAAGCGGCTATTCGGGCTATTGTGACTAAATTTCGCACCAAATTTACATTGTTGGACATTAAACCACCAACACGCTTACGTAGAGTGCGAACTGAAGAAAATATCGCAGCTGTATCGGCCAGTGTTAATGATGACCACCAATTTTCATTTCGTCGCCGTTCGCACCAATTGGGTCTCTGTTACTCAAAAACGTGGAAATGCCAAAATTGGACTAAGCGGATGGACCACCTAAGACGCAGCCGCGGTCAACATTTAAATGAAATTATCTTCAAAAAGTAAATGTCATGGACCAATCTAACGTTTCAAATAAAGAACCGATGAGATTTTGCAAATTTTATGCGTTTTTTTTTTAAAAAAAGTTATCAAGCTCTTAAAAAATCACCCTTTAAATAACAGTACAAATTTCTGTTAAACGGGAAATTATATAAATATATATTTTATTAATTATTTTTTGTATATTTTGTTTTATTTTAACAATGTAAAAGTAAATCCAATGCATTTATTTTCATTTCAGAAACTAATTTAATAAAAAGCTGACAAATCCAAGAGTCAGAGGTATGTAAATTGTGTTGTTGTGTTCTCTATTTTTTTATTTTTTGTGACTTTGTAATAATGTAAATTACAATATGTAAATATGTATTTGTAATTTTGTCTCATTTTTTGATAAGTTTCACCAAGGGATAATAAATACTATAGCTTTTGTATTATTTCGCAGTTGTTCTGGAAGAGTACGTGTATATTGTCCGATTTTTCTTAAGGGTAAACTTTATGCTTTATTTATTTTAATGCCGCTTTACTAAAAACTACCCACCAGTGACGGCTAAATAAAGTCTGATGGTACTGTGCCGAGGTTTGTTGGCATGGCAGAATCTCTAACTACCACTCCCCAAAGATATGCAATTGTAATAATGTAATTAGATCTCCGCTATGATGAAGAAATAGTTAACACGTCTATTGAAACTGCGATGACAGTGCGAGTGTAAATCGTACTCCAAACTTTAAAAATGCATTAAACTCAATTTTGTTTCCCATATCTATTGACACAGCAAATGTAATTTCAATATAATACAAACATAACAGTGCCGCAACATGCCTCCGGGTTGCACAAAGTGCAAATGAAATCTTTAATTTATTTATTTTTGCGGTATGAAGTTTTTTCCAGCTTTTTTTTCAAACTATGTAGTTTATATACATTTTGTAAATGTATGTGTATGTGTTTTTTTGCACAACATCAAACTATTTCATTATGTTAATTAAAAACTTTTGAAAGATATGTGAGTGAGTGTGTGTTGCATGTACATCATTCAAAAGTTGAAATAAAACACACACACACACACACTCAGGAATGAGTAAAGTTACATCAAAATGTTGAACAAATCCAAATACACTGGATTTTTGTATTATCAACCCGAACTATAAGTAACATTTAATTATTTGAAATAAAAAACTATCAGGAAAGACGCAGAAGCAAATGACTTCAATACTGAAGAGAACATGACCTAGACAAAAGTTAGGTATCGAAATTCGCCCAGATTGCGCTAGTTTACAAACACATTATCTGAACTCGAAAACGGTATTAATTTTTTGGATATTTTATTTTTATTTTTATAAATGTAATAAAATTCCAATTTTCGTCGAAGGTATCTTCATTATTTGTACTCTTATTTGGGAAATATAAGTCTGATCACGACGCGTTAAATGTTCAATTAAATGTAATTGTGATGGTTACTTACAGTGGTTTAGGGACAGTTGCCAAAAATTTGATTTAAAAAATCGTTAATTAGATTTCTTCTAATGAAGAAAAACAAGTAAAAACGGCGTTAAGTTCGGCCGGGCCGAACTTTATATACCCTCCACCATTGATTGCATTCCACAGATGATGTCGATTTTCGTAGAAGTGCAGTAATATTACAGGAAAATATAATTTGTTTAATATAGACAAACCAAAACAAATACAAATATTAAAAAAAATAATTGTATAAATAAAAAAAATTTTAATTATTTCAAACCACGCTTATAAGGCAAGGCTACCAATACGTCAATTCAAAAAAGTAATTATTCTTCTATTTAAATTTTCAAAAGGCTTAAATACCATAAATATTGGTAAATAGTGGGTGCTACAGTTAGTTGTATTTCCATTCTATTTTAATTCCAAAAGTGCAAATTTTGAAAATCCATTATCAGACGTACATAGTGCAAAATAACCTAACTTCATGATTCAACCAATCTTTGCCGTAAAAGAAAAAGTACGAATTTGGAAAAAAAAACTTTTTATTTTGCGTGTCTATGCAGTCAGAGGAATGTATACACCGAATTCCATGATTCCAGCTGCTCCCATTTGGTTAGTACAATTTTTACCCCATTAAGAGTACGACTATCTAAAATCTCTTTATGTGACGTTTCTACCCAATTAGAATTTCATCACTCTCTGTACTATTTGTATCCCTTGAAAGTACGAATTTCGAATTCCTTTTTTCCATTTTGACCCCAATAAGTACGAATTTCGAAAAATCCGTGTATTTTCAGTGTCTACGCAGTCAGAGGAATGTATACTCCAAATCTCATGACTCTAGCTGCGGTCATTTGATTGGTACTATTTTTATCCCCTTTTTTCATTTTAACCCCAAAAGTACGAATTTTGAAAAATCCGTGTATTTTACGTGTCTATGTAATCAGAGGAATGTATACCCCGAATTTGAGTATTCTAGAGACAGTCGTTTGGTTGGTACCATTTTTATCCCTCTATTCCCATTTTACTCCTTAAAAGTACTAATTTGGAAAAAATATTTTATATTTTGTATCTACTCTATTAGAGGAATGTACACACCGAATTTCGTGTTTCTAGCTGTTTTTTTTTTTGCACTCAACCAACACTCAGGGGATGTCCCCTATAAATGCAGTGCATTGCGTTGGTGGAAGGAAGATCAGGTATTGGAAGGAGGAAAGAGGGAGCAGTGTCTGTTGTCATCTGTTTTGAATCTCTGAATGTCGTAATTGGAGGGAAAGATATTTGCCGGAAGTCGATTCCACATACGGATAGTACGGGCGAAGAACGAATTTATTCTGTCATGTGTAGTGCGGCCGGTTGTCCAATCGATAACAAATGGGTGAGCGTTCCTGGAGAGTCGCGTATCTCTACCGAACGTTCTCACGGGCGGGATAAGATCACGAATTTCCTAAGAACAAACACCATGAAAGTATCGATAGAACAATGACACACAACCAACATTACGACGGTGTTCAAGGGAGACAATAGAATTGGATATCCTACTGTCACCTATCAACACCATCGCCCTCCTCAGGACACGGTCAAGTAGCTCCAGTGATGAAGCTGGAGCACCCGACCATATATGAAGCACCCGACCAGTTGAATTCCATTTTTGGTCTGATGTAGGTAGTGTAGATATTGAGAAGATCAGAGGGTGTGAAATATTTCTTACATTATTTTAAAAAGCCTAAACATTTGAAGACATCTTTCGACACATCAAATACATGTTTTGTCCAACGAACATCACGTTGTATTTTTATGCCAAGAACATTGAGAGCATCTGATTGCTCAATATCTAAACCGTTCATTAAAATCGACGACACCGTTGGATCAGTGAATCGCTTGTGAGACAACAAGGAGCACTGGGTCTTACGTGCATTAAAATTTACTCTATTCACTCGACCCCATTCAGAAATGGCCAACAAATCCTGGCTAAGTGACTCATCCATCAATCGCCTTTTATCCTCAATTTCTTGACGACTTGGTCTATGATCGAATGAGTATGAATGACAGAGGTTGCTGTCATCCGCGAATGAGTATATTGGATTCACAGTCTGATCCAAGAGGTCGTCGATGAAAATAAGAAAAAGGGAGGGGGAAAGGACAGAGCCCTGTGGTACTCCTGCGGTTAACCTATGCTCATCGGATGAGAACCCATCTACAACAACACGTATAGTGCGATCTCTGAGGAAACTCGATATAAATCGAGAGAAGTCACTACCAACACCAAAAGCGATAAGCTTTGATATGAGTGCGCCGTGCCAAACTCTATCAAAGCCTTGGAGATATCTAGAGCAACGACCTTACTCTCACCAAGCTTGTGAATAGATCGATTCCACTTTTCGGATAGCAGTGTCATCAGGTCTCCCGTAGATCGATTCCTACGGAAGCCATACTGTACTCAACATACATACATACTGTGTTGTAGTTTAATATGTACTATTTTTATTCCCTTTTTGCCCCCATTTCACCCCCTTATCGGGGGAATGTGCATACCCAATATCAAGTAAGTACAAGCAGACATATTGAACAAATATGCTTAAATACTCTAAAATATTAGGGATTATTATGGGTATTTTTAGTCCTTGTGAGGGAAATTTTTTCCCTTTAGGCCGATTTCGCCCCGTTTCAATCAAAACCGATCTACGACTATAAGACGCATTTAAAAATTTCAACGTTCTAGCTCCTTTCGTTTAGATGCTAGCGTGCTTTCAACAGATGGACAGACGGACGGACGGACATGGCTAGATCGTCTTAGAATTTTATGACGATCAAGAATATATATACTTTATAGGGTCTCAGGTCGATATTTCAAGGTGTTACAAACGGAATGACAAAGTTAGTATACCCCCATCCTGGAGGTGGAAGGTATAAAAAACAAAAATTTATTTGGAAGTTATGACCTTCTATGTTGACACAAGCAATTTTATACCCTCCACTTAAGGATGGGGGTATATTTACTGTGTCATTCCGTTTGTAACACCTTGAAATATTCATCGGAGATCCCATAAAGTATATATATTATGGGTCGTGGTAAAATCCTAAGACAGATCGTCTTAGGCCATGTCCGCTTGTCTGTCTGTTGAAAACACACTAGCTGCCAAACGAAATGAGCTAGGAAGTTCAAATTTTCCCTAAATGTCTCTTATGGTTGCAGATCGGTTGGGATTGAAAGTGGGCGAAATCGGCACAGAGGGACCATTTTTTCCCTGACAAGGACTGAAAATAACCCCTAATATTTAGACATTTAAACACTTTTTTTTTCAAATTTCTGATGTATATGCACTTCAAATTTGTTGCGTACATTCCTCTTGTTGTGTAAAAGCACCAGAAATTAAATAAAGATTTAGAACTTGAAATGTGGAAGGTCCATCCTTTTAATTGCCTGGACACATAAAATAAATTTTTAAAGCCATCTAAAAAATCTTACTTTTAAGGGATGCAATTGGAAAAGAGGGATCATTTGTATCCCTCTCCCAAACCGTTGAAGTTGAAATCATGAAATTCGGTGTATACATTCATCTGCCTGAGTAGACGTAATTTTTATAAATTTGTATTTTTAGGGGAAAATGGCGCGAAAGGGGATACAAATAGTACCAACCAAACGGCTGCAGTTAGAATAGTGCAATTCGGTGTGTGTATTGATCTGACTGCGTAGACGCGAAAAATAAAGATATTTTCGACATAAAATTGGTACCGACTGTAGCTAGAATCATGAAATTCGATGTTTACACTCGTCTAGCTCCGTAGACATGCACAATTGTAGTACACATTCAAATTCGTACTTTTAAGGTCCAAATAGAAAAAACTGGTACAAAACAAACGACTGCAGCCAGAATCATGAAGTTGGACTCAAAACGTAATAGATTTGCAAAACTAGTACTTTTCCTATCAAAATTGTACAGGCTTTTGATCTGCAGCTGGAATCAAAAAATTGCAAATGGGACAAATCAACATTGAGGGAAAATGTTTCTCTCTAATGACGACTAACAATACACCTAATTTTTTGGGCGCATTTTTGAAGATTGCTATCAATTAGATTGCACTATTAATATTATAATAATATCGAAACGATATATCACTATTTTTCTAATATCTATTTAAAGTCGACGGCCTCTAATCTACCGGTAATACTGTTGAATGCACTCCGTGGTGGAGGATATACAAGATTCGGCCGGGCCGAACTTAACGCCTTTTTACTTGTTCTAAATAATGTTTTCAATTTTGTTTAAATGTTAGATATTAAATATTTTTAATTTCAGTCATGTTCATAGAGTGAGTGCCAGGAACATTATCATTACACTTATGAAGCGTCTTACTGAAACTTTTAACTATTAGGAAAATTTATTTTACAAGAATCGAAGATATATGTTACTTCGTTTCTAAAATTAATAAAAATATATTTTTTATTAATTTTATAGACGTATTCTGGGAAAATTTGGACGTTCTAGCTTATTTCGTTCAAAGCTAGATTTCAACACACGGACATGGCTAGATCTGTATAGGGTCTGAAGGTCGATATTTCAAGGTGTTACAAACGGAATTACAAACTTAGTATACCCCCATCCTATGGTGGAGGGTATAAAAAGCCGGAACTATTTTTTTTTCGAAATCCGTTTAGTTATTGATTCTTATTGAGTACGTCCACATACACCTAGTATTAAAATTTCATGTAGATTGTATGAACAGTTTGGCAAGTTATAGGCAAAACAAAAAAGACCTAACTCGTTTCCACTTTTTAAATACTCCTCCATGAGTGTCCATTTTTGTACAACACCGAAATGAACGCTAGATCCATCGTTCAGAATTATAATAACTTTCTGAGTCAATTTAGTAATACCCTTATTTCTGTCCATCTATTCTTGTACTCAAAGGAGAGGTCAAAACTGACTCACTTATAGCCTTTTCAGACTGCATGCGAATACAATTCCGATGGTTCTTTGAGGGTCGTTCCTAATATGACAAGCATTTCAGCTTTACAGTTCCCCGGGGATATCTCTATACCCTGGCTTCCAAAAAGGGTGAATTTCGAATTACTGTCTATCCCCTAATGAGATGGATGGTAGTCTTAAATTCTTATTTTTTTTCAACATGAATTTTTATTATATTGAGTTGTATTCTTTCCTTACTAGTTCATAAAAATCCCTAATCATTATTTGTTTTACAAAATAAAATTCCTAAAATCCATAAAAAAGAATAAAAACTAGACCCCCACCACGGAGTCCATTCCACAGTATTACCCGCAGATTAGACTTCGACTTAACATAGAAGTAAAGTGTTATATTAGGAAAATTGTGATTTTTTATGCCCATTACTATATTTGTTTACTAATTCAAACTGTAGGGTATACCTTTGCGCATTGTTTCAAATCCACTACTATAATAAAGGGTGATTTTTTAAAAGCTATAGGAAAGTTTTTCAAAAAAACACATAAAATTCATGAAATCTTTATTTGAATCGATAGTACGGTCCATATAATTTAATGTTTGAAGATTATGTCATGCAAATGTTGACCTTGACTGCGCCTCAAATGGTCCATCCGCTTAGTCCAATTTGGGCATTTCTACGTTTTTGAGTAACAGAGGCCCAATTGCTGCGAACGGCGACGAATCGATAATTGATGGTCATCATTAACACTGGCCGATACAGCTGCGTGGTGGTGGTTTAATGTCCAACAATGTAAATTTGGTGCGAAATTTAGTCACAATAGCTCGAATAGCCGCTTCAGTGGGTCGATTAAACTGACCATAAAATGGAAGCTGTTTAAACCAGTGTTGCCAAAAAGATAATAGCTAAAAAATCACCCTTTATAATACTGCAATTGTAATCAAAAAGTGAACATGAGACAGCAATCTTCAAAATGTGCCCTAAATATTATGTGAATATCAGCTACACACCAAGTGACTGTATTATTTTGATAAGCAAAGTATACATTTTAAAGATCCGTTATGTTTTATTATATAGTTATAATTTCATGAAAGGTACAGGCGTTTGCTTGGTACCAGTTAATTTTTTTTCCTTTAGAACCCTAAAAGACGAATTTGGAAAAATACTCCGACAGAGTAATTTATAATTCCAGTTACAGCCGTTTGCTTTGTACCAATTTTATCCAGTTTTGATCCTAAAGCTGCGAAAAGAAAAATATCTTTATTTTTCGCGCCTACGCAGCCAGCGCAATGTACACACCGAATTTCCTTATTATAGCTGCAGCCGTTTGGTTGGTAAAATCTTCCGAAAAAAATCCTTTTTGTTCCACGCCTTCGCATTCATATGAATGTATACACCGAATGTCATGATTTCAATTTCAGCGGTTTGGATGATACCATTTTTATCCCTCTTTTCCAATTGTATTCCCTAAAAGTACGAATTTTAAAAAATCCCTCTATTTTAAGTTCTACGTAATTAGGGGGATGTACATTCCAAATTTCATGTTTCTACGCCATTTCCAAGTGTAATTCCGAAACGCCCAATTGTAATTCAGAAAGCATAAATTGAAATTCAGTAATTCCATTTGAAATTCAGAAATTCCACTTCATATTCAGAACTCATCGATTGATTTTCAGAAATTCCATTTCATATTCAGAACTCATCAGTTGAAATTCAGAAATTTTATTTGAAATTCAGAACTTATTTTTTCATTAATTTTCAGAAATTCCATTTAAAATTCAGACAATGTCATTTGAAACCCAGATCACGTCAATGGAAATTAAGAACTTTTCATTTGAAATTAGGAAGTAAATTTGAGACGTCTCAAAATCTCAAATAGAATTTTAAATGGAGCTTCAGAATTACATTTGATAACTTCCGAATTCCAAATGAAAAGTTCTGAATCTCAATTGATGATTTCTGAACTTCAAATGAAAATTTCTGAAAATCAAACGAAGTGTTCCGAATTTATGAATTTTCTGAAAATCAATTGACGAGTTCTGACTTTAAAATTTAATTTCTAAAACTCAATTGACAAGTTCTGAATTTGAAATGGAATTTCTGAACTTCATCTGATGATTTCTGAATATGAAATAGAATTTCTGAAAATCAATTGATGAGTTCTGAATTTCAAACTGAAGTTCTGAATATCAATTGATCTATTCTGAACTACATTTGGAAATGGTGTAGCTGTTGTCGAATAATTCGTACTATTGTTATCGCCTTTTGCCCCATTTCCGCCTTAAAAGTACAAATTTCGAAAAATATGTTTATGTTTTCCGACTACAAATTCAAATGAATGGATACACCGAATTTCATTATTTCAATTTCAGCTGTTTGGGTAGTACGATTTGTATCCCTCTTTTCCAATTTTATCCCTTAAAAGTATGATTTGTGTAAAAATCCCTCTATCGCCGAAATCAGAACAGTGGGAAGAACTTTTCTCACAAGGGCTGCTGGAACCTCTATTCCAAAGCATTTTATTTGATAATTTATGTTTTCTATTCAATATTTTAATATATTCCTTCAATGTTTGGATATTATATATATCCGATGACTAGATCACTATGTAATTATGTTTGTGCCGCCGCACTCCTAATTGACGTGGCCATCACAGACATTTAAATGTTACTGGTATTTAACTACTAATGTATAATAACTTATTTAAAAAGTACTATATAGGAACCTGCAATAAGAAAGCACCCGAAGATGTGAAGAGGATGCTCATCTTGTGATTCGGATGTAGGGGAAATTTGCAATGAAATTAACATGCAGTTGCCACAGGAATGATACCCTATTATTTTGAAAGATTTAAAATTTATGTTCAGTAGTATATATATAGTGTATTTATGCTCACACATTCACAAACATGTATCTAAAAATTAAAAAAACTCATTCCGTTCCTGAGATATGATTTCTTGTATTTTGATAATGATATTCTGCGGGTGATTTTGTAACTTGTGTAAAGACCATTTATTTTATACTTAAACAAATTTAAAATCTTATCTTAGTGAAATGAAATGACAAGTGGGTTACTTGTTAGAGCCGAAATATTTTGCATATCAAATCAATTTTTATTATTGATATTGATATAAATGTATGTAGGCATGTAAACATGCAAGGCTATAGGATTCATATCTCAAATAGTTGCATTTATTGCTACATGGCACGCTTTTGAAACATCCACCAGCCACTTATAGATTATATATACATTTGATATTTTTCGGTTACAAATTTTTACTTTCACCTTATTTGTTTTATGCTAATATGTACTCCATAATATTCCACCGCATACGAATGTTGATCATTACTCCTGTCGATAACGATTAATTGGACCACCGAACAACGCTCAACGAGACGCTAACTTATGAGCGTCCATATATTCACGTTAATCACCCACATCGTGAACTGGCCCCCAATACTCGTACATCGATTCATTCATTCATTATCTTTATTGAATATGTTAATGTCAAATAATCACAAAAATGGAAACGAAGATAAATAACTTGTGATACATTTTGCTGCAACTATTTATCGAAGCGGTTACAAAAAACAACAACAAAAAACGAAACTAAGCGAGCGGCATTCGGTCTTTAAACAAACAAACCCAAAAAACGTTATGTAGTCTATGTCAAATTAAATAAATATTTATGGATGAGCCTCCTCCAAAATATGCCGAACAAATAATCCAAAAACAAATATGCAGACATTAGTCGGCAGCACAGTGGTCCCAAACGAAAATAGACATGTTTTGGTATAAAATGTATGGAAAACATATATTTCCGTTCGACTTATTTCATCTGCAAAATTCACCCGCCTCTTATAGAGCAAGCTTGTTTATTATTAGTGATTATTGAATGCCGAATTTAGGAATGTTTTGAAAATACAACTCTACCCCCAATATTGGAGTAAATGTAGTATAGAATAGACTCCACATTTCAGCATTTTTATACACTCCACGAGAGTATTATGTCTTTGTGCATTTGTTTGTAACACCCAAAAGGAAGAGAGATAGACCCATTGTTAATTATACCGATCGACTTAGAATCAGTTTTTGAATCTATTTAGCAATGTCCGTCTGTCTATCTAGGAACACCTATGGTGAAAATAGGTCAGATCGGTTCAGATTTACATATAGCTCACATACAAATTTCGCTTCCGGATAGACTTTTTACGCCCCAGAAACCACGAATTTTCGCCGAATTTCTTCAAAGTTAGTATAACATTAGCCACTTTATTCCATGTTTGGATATAGCCCCGATACAAATATTCTTATCGATTTGGCAAATCGAACCAGGTCATATTAGCCTATGATTAGGAAACAAAAAAAAAAAAACAAAAATTATTCCCGTTTTCACTTTTTTTTACCGAGTTGGATTGTATTCGGATAGAAAGTGGAGTGTATCATATAGTCGGCCCCGCCCGACTTTAACCTTTCCTTACTTGTTGGTCTTAACGCATTGTCAGGAAAAGTACTACTCTTTGAGTTGTTTGAGGAAGTGATACCAAATCTCAGGACTTGGTTTTTGAATTTATTTTTTAGATGTTCTTATTTGGAGCGGCATTAATCACTGAGTGACTACATCCGTCTGTCAGCGCATTTATGATGATCACCAAATCGTCACATTATTCGAATCAGATAAATAATAATAAATTATCTTTTTAAATACGATATGGTACGCCAATCGATTCTACCTTCTGTTCTATTTTTAGTTGTACTGATCGTTCTATCCTATTTTTTTTCAATAAGCCAAAGCTAATTCTTTCGTTTTGGAATCCAAATTACATTACATTTTTGCTTGATAACAATTTTTGTTTGATAAAAATTGCAAATTTTTGTTTGAATTAAATTTTAATGTGAAAATTAAACCAATAATTACTGTTTAAAAATATTTAAATTATTGTCCCAAATACTATTTCAAATTCATAAATTTGCTTTTATGATAATAGTAATTTGTAGTTCTAAAATGCATTAAAGTATCACTAAAATCGTAGAAAAACTCGCTAGCTCACTAATGTACAGTGATTAATACGAATTATTTTGGGTCAACGCATTAAACAAACCAAAGATTAATTTTTCACGGAAACCACCACAACTTTTTTCAAGCCAGCTTAAATTATGCTGTTCTAATTACACTATCCAACAGCATTATTGGAACTGAGTATCGACTGTATAATTCTGAGAGGACATGTTGAGTAGATCATGTTTGAAGAATAATCTTATAGTCCAGCTGCTGAGTTTCTTTTTACAGTGGGTCAATGTTATCATTATGCTTGGGACCATTTTACTTAAGTGAACAAATATTGCGAATTAATGCCTTGGAAAATTCTTATTGTCTGATGTTGTGGAAGATCCTTAACCCTTTAGCTCCTTTCTTTATAGGTCAATATATCGCCCTTTTTCGAGAAAATCAAAAAAGTCATTCCACAATAAGTAAGGAAACGTTAAAGTCGGTTGAGACCGACTATATGATACCCTACACTTTCTACTCCCCTACAATTCAATTCGATGAAAATCCTAAACGCCATTTGTATGAGAGCAATATATAAATCTGAACCGATTTGAACATTTTTACCAGAAGTGCATCTAGTTGAAATATAAGTTTTTTCGCTAAAATTTAAGAAAATCTGTAAAAATTCAAAAAAACGATGGGTCTATCTCGCTTCCTTGTTACAAGCAAATGCACAAAGCCATTATTCCCTGTGGTGTAGGGTATACAAAGTTCTACGAAAATATTTGCCGGAAAATTTCAGTGGGGGTCTCCAAAGACACCAAACTTGTAACTAAAGCTCTCCACGCTTAATAGCTTATAGCACAATTATACAAAAAAAATACTAGGGTCTATGTTTTTTGAAGATCAAAGTGCATCGACAACAAATGTGGGTATTTCGGTAGAGCATGGTAAAAAAAAAAAACAAGTAAAAACGGAGTTAAGCTCGGCTGGTCCGAACTTCATATAACCTCCACCATGGGTTGCATTCCACAGAGGCTGTCCATTTTCGTAGAAATGCAGTGACATTACAGGAAAATGCTATTTTTTTGTAATATAGCCAAACCAAAACAAATAAAAATAATGAAAAAATACTTTAAGTCAATTCAAAAAGTATATATAATTCAGCATTCTTCAAAAAACTTAAATATCCTATATATTGGGGGATAGTGGGTGCATTTTTAGCTACGGCCGATTGGTTGGTTGTATCTCCATCCTATTTTAATTCCAAAAGTACAAATTTTGAAAATCCATTGTCTCTCACGTACACATTGCGAAATAATCTAACTTCATGATTCTACCCATTTTTGCCTTAAAACTAAAAATCTTTTTATTTTACGTGTCTATGCAGTCAAAGGAATGTATACACCGAATTCCATGATTCTATCTCAGACCATATGGTTGGTACCATTTGTATCCTCTTTTCCCATTTTACCCCATTAAGAGTACGACTTCCGAAAATGTCTTTATTTTACATGTCTACACAATTAGAGGGATGACACACCGAATTTCATCATTCTGTAGCCGTTTAGTTGGTGCCATTTTTCCCCTCTGTTCCCATTGTATTCCTTGAAAGTAAGAATTTGGAAAAACATTTTTATTTTTTGTGTGTAAGCAGTGAGAGAAATGTATACTCCGAATTTCATGACTCTAGCTGCTGCCATTTGGTTGGTACAATTTTTACCCCCTTTTTCCATTTTACCCCCTAAAAGTACGAATTTCGAAAAATCCCTTTATATACGTGTCTACGCAATCAGAGGAATGTATACACCGAATTTCAGTATTCTAGGTTGGTTGGCCCTTTGTTGGTACTTTTGTACTTTTGTATATTGTTGTACTTTTATATTAAGTATCCACTCTATTAGAGGAATGTACATATAGAATAAGTTTCGAGGTGTTGTCGTTTGATAGGTACCATTTTTTTTATCCCCTTTTGCCCCATTTCACCCTCAACAAATAAAAATCACCTTATTGTGCACGTTTTTGCTATAAGGGGAAATGCGCATACCAAATATCAAACAAATATAAATATCCAAAAAAAAAACATGATGAAATACTCTAAATATTATGGGAATTTTCAGTCCTTGTGAGGGAAAAATGTTTCCCTGTGGGCCGATTTCTCCCCTTTGCAATCCCCACCGATTTACAACTGTGAGACGTAATCATGCAAAATTTGAACGTCCCACCTCCTTTCGTTAAGATGCTAGCGTGCTTTCAACAGACGTACGGACGGACATGGCTAGATCGTCGTAGAATTTTTTATGACGATCAAGAATGTATATACTATGTAGGGTCTCTGGTTGATATTTCAACAACAAACGGAATGACAAATTTAGTATACCCCCATCCTGGAGGTGGTGGGTATAAAAGTAAAAATAGAAGATCCTCTATCTCCTCTCTTTAATCAGTCGCGAAAAAAAACTGCAAATGGTGCCTTGCATATTCCACTCAAAAGATTGCATCGTCATTTTCATCCTCGTATTTCGATATTTATCGGATCTTGATCGGTTTATGATCATAGGGCTGTTTGTTGGTTATATTGACTGGTCAGAATATTTTCATAATTCAACGAAGACAGGAATATATAAATACTTTTAGCGCGTTTATATCTTTCCGGGCTGCGAGAAGCGTCTATCATTTTTATCAAGACTTTCAGTTATTTTGCGATTTTTATACTTCGTCAGAGGAGCCGCTTGATGTGGTTAAGACACTTCACAGATAGCAAAATCTTCAATCTTCAAGATTTTGCTCATTTATCACAGGGTCGTATAGTGTGTTGCATTAATTCTTGCTTTAGTCTCAATATATTGTGGTTATCTTAGTCTGCATATCATTATAGTTATCCGACAGTAAGCAGATGTCGTCGACATAGTCCAAGTCCTCGAGTCTACTGAGACCCCATATTATTTCTCTCTGTTCATAATGTTGTCCAGACCTATGATAAAAAGTAGAGAATGTAGTACACATCCTTGTCTTACGCCACCTTTTATTGAAATTGCTCATACAGCCCTCGTGGAAAATTCGACAATTTGCGTTATAGTAGTGCCTTGCACTCTAATGTGCTCCAGATGGCGGAGTAGCTCATTGTGTGGAATGCCTTCTCGAAGTCTATATAGACCAGGTAGAACGGCGATCTCCGTTCCACTGACTGTTCGATGATAATGATCCTCATAAAATGCCACAATATACTTCTCTCAGACATTAACATACAACATTTTTATCACTTAATATAATGCTCCCTTCGATAAAAAGACATTCAGAGCAGCTGGGCTATAACTTTATTCTGCAAAATGGTCTACTCAACATAACTTTTCAGAGTTATAGGGCCGCTATACTGTTCACATCAGAAAGTATTAATATTTTTGGACAGTGTTATTATTTCCACCACGAGATATACCTCCAATGTATATATAATATTACATTCAATACAAAACCCCCAACATTTTGTTAACTAAAGTTTATTTACCACTAATAACTATTGAAAATGTGACTCACAATTTGTGTACGTAGTAACTAAATATATGGGCTCATTTGTCTCCTCAATTTTAAATTGGATTTTACGCCATCATAACATACATATGTTTGTCTAATTGGGTAGATTACGAAAAATAAAAAACATCCAAAATCAAATCAAAACAAAGTGTGAAAAGTTATGTTCTTCCAAAAGTCTGGCTTTACCACAATAACCCCGCTACATATTTCCTTACAATCGAGTCTATATTTCAAATGAGGTATTATTATTACCACTTGTATTCGTTTGTAACCACTATGCGACATGCTTATGTAGATTAGTGTAACGCTTTAAGTCGGCGGCGGCGACTGTTTCAAATGCATCAGTAACACTTATCATTAAAAAATTAATTAATTAGCTTTATGCATCCATCTACCGCTGGTGCGCTTATGTAGCTGTGTTATAAAATTGGATCACAAGTGGGGAAATTATGGTGATGCTGCTGCAACACCGGCAGCAACGGTGTTGCATTTAAATGTGCCATCCAGCTGCAGCTGCCGTTGAACAGAAGTCATTTTGCTTGCGGAGGAATGTAATGCTGCCACAGAAACCAAACCAATACACGGTCTCATCTTTCATCTCTCTTGACACATTTGGCATAGACACATTTGTGCTCATTTTGTCAACAATTATATATGTATGTGTGTATGCGATGGTGTACCCTACGGGGAGTCGATCACACCATGCATTGTGGGACAACAGAACATTTCGTAATTTACATAAATGCTGCGGTCAGATATTCTAGGGAATATTGTGGGGTGAAAAGCAAACGAAACCTGATTTCTTTGAATCCTGTCCCCGAACGTAATGATTTTGACAACGACATGGCTGCGACCGCAACTTTACGGCGATAAATTTTATATCTATTCACACGATAATCATAATAACCATATCACAATCTTTAAAATATATTGAAAGAATTGAAAAGATACTTGATATTTTCTCAGATCTTTAATGAATTCAGTAATAAATTCATTACACAATTTTTATTTACACTTTCTTGTCTTACATTATGGGAGAACGATCGCAACTCGAAAACCTAATTTTCCCCCAAAAAGTGTCTTGAGAGAGTTGAAGTAGAATCTCTTTCCATCATGCAATTTTTCAAATTTGAGAATTAGAAGTAGACACAGGGGCATACAATTTCTTATATTTTTCATTAGATTTAGCTTTTTATCGATTGTCAACAAACGCGGTGGCAACTGGCAGCGCGTTTTTAAATTGTGTTCAGTTTGGTTTGCCATTTCATAATGAATAAATCCGAATGACCATCATTTGTGCCATCGTTCGATCAATGGTACAACAACAAAAAACAGAAGTAACCACTTTATTATAACAATATTCTCTTTTAATGTCCATTTCTTATTCTTGGCTCAAATGACATGTCAATGAGCAAAATTATCGCATTTGGGTTGAAGAGAATCCAGGTGAGATTCACGAAGTTCTACAGAAACTCATTGCTAGGTGGGTGGAATTGTTGATCCTTATTTCTCGACAAATAAAAACGTTGTCGTCCACGACAAACGCTGTGTTATTGTGTTCAAACAGCTTTATTTTTCGAAATGGACCTGTTTGCGAATAAATCGACACTTTAGAAGACAACACTTCCTTTGGCCAAAAGTATTAACATTTAAAATAACACAATTTTTTGAGCAAAATTTCAGCTTGTATTTTATATATATAGTGATATGGATTTATGAGCTATTGTTTATAATGTTAAATGAACATAGTAGGATATTTACATAAAAAAATGTTTTTGAAAATTTTAAATAATATAATTACACCAAATATTAAAAACGATGAATTTAAAAAAAAAAATCGCAAAAATTCTCACAAATCGCAAATCAAGATAAACGTATAGAGAATCTACTCACATTAAACTAGTTTCGATTCTTCCTTAAATTTGACAATTGAAAACAAATAGTTTAAAGCTTGGCGAAACTTAAAACATATATAAATGTTCCAACGTAAGGATGTCCCATTTGACTTTAGCAACAACATGTATCCATATCTTCAGCGAAAATGAAAATTTTGGAAAAATATATGGGAGCTATATATAAATCTGAACCGATCTGACCCATTCGCGCCATGACTATTTATAGAACAAAAATAAGATATTTCGCCTAGTTTGATGAGGATCTGTTAAAATATGTGGTTTCTAGAGCGGAAAAAGTCAAATCGGGAGCGAAATTTGTACGGGAGCTATATATAAATCTGAACCGATCTAACACATTTTTACCACAGGTGTTTCTAGTTGAAATATAAGATGTTTTGCCAATTTTAAAGAAAATCTGTTGTAATATGTGGTATCTAGAGTGAAAAGAGTCAAATCGGGAGTGATCTATATCTGAACCGATTTTCTTCAAATTAAATAGCGTTCGTCATTGTACCGAAAAACTTCTTTGTGCAAAGTTTCATTTGGTTCTGTCTACAATTGCGACCTGTATCGTGATTACAAGAATAGATGGACAGACGGACGGACGGACATTGTTAAATCGACTCAAAAAGTGATTCTAAGTCGAGTATAATTAACAATGGGTCTAACTCGTTTCCTTTTGGGTCTTACAAAGAAATAAACAAAGACATAATACTCTTGTGGAGTGTATAAATATATTTTTGTTTTGCTCTGCTTATTCACTGTATAAGTATGAGTGATGCTTTTATATCCACAAGGGTATTAGGTCTACCCATTTGTTTGCAGTACCCAAAAATAAGCGAGACCATCGACCATCGTTTATTATTCCCATCGCCTTAGTATCACTTTCTACGTCTATTTGTATGTCCATCTATTCTTTTTATCAAAGTAGGGGTCGAAATGATTTCCTGATCCAAATGAAACATTGCACAAGCTATTTTTCGGACTAAAGACGATTTGGCCATTTCCGCTCTATTCGTCGTTATAATTCAATTAGAAACATCTACATGGTTTCATGTAGATGTTGTTTCATCATCATACAGCCCCCATAGGTTAGATTGTGCCGACAGTCAGACAGTAAACAACAGATTCACTTAGGCCAGAAAAGGTAAATTGTTATACCACGGGCTTTTACGGAGCGGATCCAACCTGTGCGACTCACCAAATGTTTTATGTATTTTGCCTACTTCTATCGCACAATCCTGCAAGGAAAACTAAACCCAGTGTCACTAAAAGTCTTCTTGTCATAGCCGTATAAAGACAAAGAATGTATTGAGCACTTCCAATCTCCTCCTCGTTCTTAATAAGGGAAACTTGTCATCTTAATAAGTTTACTGGGTAGTCCCTATTCCCTGGTACCCAAATAATGTAACTATAGAATAGCTTGCCCATCTCCTGAAGTCATGCGCGGCAGTCTTAAATTACTTTTTATACACTCCACGAGAGTATTATGTCTTTGTGCATTTGTTTGTAACAACCAAAAGGAGGCGAGATATACCCATTGTTAATTATACCGATCGTCTTAGAATCACTTTTTGAATCGATTTAGCAATGTCCGTCTGTCTGTCTGTCCATCTATTGTTGTAATCAAATTACAGTTCGCAATTATAGTCTAATCTTAACAAAAATTGGCACAAATAAGTTTTGTAGAACAAGGACGAACGCTATTTAATTTGAGGCAAATCGGTTCAGATTTGCCATACAAATGTCGCTCCCGATTTGACATTTTACGCTCGCTAGAAACCACACATTGTACCCGATTTTCTTTAAATTTGGCACAAAATCTTATAATCAAACTAGAAACACCTGTGCAAAAATTGGGTAAGATCGGTTCAGATTTAGGTATAGCCCAGATACAAATGTCGCTCCCGATTTGACTTTTGCCGCTTTAGAAACCACATATTGTACTCGATTTTCTTTAAATTTGACTGAATAGCTTATAGTCCAAGTAAAAAAACCTATGGTGAAAGTGGGTAAGACCGGTTCAGATTTAGATATAGCCCAAATACAAATGTCCCATATGATTAACCGATTATATTTCACCTATTTCGTTCCAGATTTCAATATACCCTCATACAAATATCCTTTCCGATTTAACATTTTTTGTCAAACACATACATTTACAGGATACAAAAATCCTTCCCTTTTTCACCGAATTAAATTGTATTCGGATAGAATGTGGAGTGTATCATAGAGTCGGCCCCGCCCGAGTTTAGCCTTTCCTTACTTGTTAAAACATGAATTACTAAGTTAATTTCTTTTTTATTTGTTCCAAAAGCAATGCATATAACGTTTTTATCTCGCTTCCCTCTTAAATGTACACATTATGAAAAATCCATTCACGTTGGCCTTTTTGAAAGTCACAGAAATGTGCACAATATTTTCCTATCGTTTATGTCCATTTTACTCCATTCTCCGTTCCTTCCTAAATTTCGAAAAGTTCTTTTATATTACGTGCCTGCGCAGTTAGAGGGACTCATACATCTAATTTAATTATTCCAGCCTCAACCGTTTGGCTGGTACCATTTTTCAAATATGTTGTATTTGGTCCATCCTATATTTGATCTTTATTTCCCATCATCAGAAGTCTTACATACGTTTCAATGAAATTATTTGATGTTCGGAGATCATTGTTTCCATGTAGGGTTTGCATTTTCCTGTACATTTTACTTCCCGGGAAACGGGAATTATTTTTTCAATTTCCCGGGATCCCGGGGAAGCACGGGAAATCATCAATATATCGTTTACAATGAGTTAAGTTTATTTTTTTAAATGAAACATTTACATTTTATTAAGGTAGGATGTGTGTGATTTTTTAATGGATATTCGGCAAATGAGCTGTGCTTCTCATTCGTTTGTGAAAATCATTTACTTAAAGAGGCCGGGTATGTTGTTGAAAAGTTGCTGCGAAGCCATCTGACGAAACCTTTCACAGGGTGGAAATCATGATAGTGGTAGTCTGCCGCCAAATAATAAATCTTACCATGTCATTTGTAAATAAATTTTACATATAAATAGTCTTGAGCCAGGAGAGTTTCCCGCTTCAGTAAAATAAAAATGTTTTTCACAACGAACCTGTTACAGAATTCAACTCAAACATAACTTCTGTTCAAGTTTCAATGTTTGCAGTCAAAATTTGAAAGTGTATATTTGAATTAAAAGCAGACAATGCATTTATAACGTTATCAGATATTTCTTAGTTTATTCGAAAATGTGGATAACGATCGTTCACATTCAACAGATGTAGTTAGTAGAGCATTAAATAAAATGTTTAAGTTGTCTGTTCTTTGTCCTGTCGCTTTAGAAACTATGACTTTTAGACAGCTATCTTGACTTTTTTAGTACAATATTTTACTTGCGTTTTCTATAGCATTGTTTAAAATATTTTCAAACGATTGACCTCATTTATTTTGGGCGCTCCATTTTCTGGGTTTTTAATTTTTTTCATATGGAGTTTTCCTAACTTATTTGTCATCGAACTGCAATATTTGACATACCAAATTTCAAATCGATATGAGCTAAATTATTGTACAACATTTTTATTGTGGAAATGATGGAAAAAATATGCGAATAAATATGTAAACATTTCTACCGAATTCCCGCGGGATTCCCGTACGAATTTCCCGGGACACGGGAAATGAAAAATATGTGAATTCCCGGGAATTTTCCCGCGGGAATCCCGGGTTGCAAACCCTATTTCCATGTAAATATTCATGGGAGTATATTCTGAATAAATTAAGTGATTCCACTGTGGACACATGGTATGTGGAGCACCTAAGACAATTTTTCCACTTTACACCTATTTCACTCCAGCAAATTTGAATTTTTCACAATGTCCCAATGACGTCACACTCATCCCGTTGGGGCATTGCTGGATACCCCTGCAAATGGTTTCACTCACTGCCTTCCAACATTGTGGGATGTAGAGTACGAATGATTTCACACATATATTCTCACATACGCACATAATTATTTCGTGGCATTTCGTATGGCTGAAGTAGCATGTGGTTACTTGAAACATTTTTCCATTATCTTAATACACATTTTCCCATATTCTGGTATTAATTAATTAGGGTACCGATAACTTTTCATGTAAATCGAAACAAACAAATGATGTTGGCTGATGTTGACTTCTTGAAATGCGGGCTGTCGTTCAACATGTTACAATTTGGGGGCACAAAGCACAACGATGCCAGCCTAACATCGTCGTTAGTCGTTAGCGCCATTTAGTCATTACTGCAAAAGATACTCCACTTTCTCAAACTCTGCTAGCCAGACCGCTTGCAGAGCCAAATAACAACACAATGGCCATACGCGATATCATGCGCTAGGGTGTGCCGAAAAGGAATGGTAGGTTAAAATATGCCTACAATGCACATCAAGTGCTTGGAAACTAATGTATTCGAGTAAGTTAAATGAACAAATCAATTTTCCAAGGTGTTGCAAAAAAGATCCTCCTTAGGTGGAGAATATGAAAAGTAGAAATGTTTCCCAAATTGAGTTTGTGGTCTAATTTCTCCCCTTGTGTGGTCCAATTTTTATTCCAAGTTTCAATTAATTTTTTTTGTAGATTGGGAGGGAAATAAGCCAAATCGAAACATTTCAAATGCATTTTAAATTTTTTTTAAATTATATTGTTTATTTCAAGTTTTTAGACACAATTATATACATTAGAAGCCCCAGCGCCTTGTAGGCTTTATAGAGGCTAAAATGTGATGGACCACATCTTGAACATCCACAATAATTTCGGGAGACGCTAATTCCTGCAAATGGTGTGGTATGTGAGAAGGTGTACGTACGTACGCACATGCTCCATATTGATGCATTGCTTTCTCACCCATGAGCATATCAATAGCGAGGTGCTGGGAGATTTAAATTTAACATACCAGCGCAGCACAGCACATCAGACAGACGCACACACACACCAACACACACAAGACGCAGCCAAAGCCGCCAATTGATTTATTAGCCTTGATACGAGTCTGAGCGACGGACAATCTGACCCAACGACCAACCATACATGCATCCAATTCATATTTCATTATTGCTTTTCACAGTTAAGGCCGATACGGAGCAGCGGAATGCGAGAAATCTCGCTGTTGCATTGACAGCGTCAATATTATCGCTGTTCGAGGCTTTCAAAGGTACACACATCCGTCTAGAACAGACTTATATGTATGTATATTCTACGTATGTATGTTTCTATTCAGTCCATCAAATCAGAACACTTAAGTATTTATGCGTTAATATTGGATCTGCATTTGTTAAGATGTTTTAGGTAGGATTTGTTGCAAACTTAAACGCTTTCACAATAGATTGATGTTATATTAGGAGCAACATATTTTTATGTAAAACAAGTAAGGAAAGTCGGGGCCGACTAAATGATACCCTACACTTTTTGCTCCACTACTTTTCAATTCGGTGAAAATGTGAACGACATTTGTATGGGAGCTCTTTATAAATCTGAATCGATCTCTCCCACTTTTATAATATATGTTTCTAGTGTAAATATAAGATGTCCTGCCGAATTTGAAAAAAAAATCGGTTAAGGTATGTGGTTTCTACAGCAGTTAACCTTAAATCGGGAGCAAAATTTATATGGGAGCTATATCTAAATCTGAACCGATTTGACCCATTTTCAGCAGGAATATTTCTAGTTGAAATATAAGATGTTAAGCCAAATTTTTTAAGTTTATAGACCGGAAAACATCAAATAGGGAGCCAAATTTGTATAATGGCTATATCTAAATCTGAATCGATTTGAACCATTTTTACCACAGATGCTTTTAACTTAGATATAAGGAGTTGTGCAAAATTTTATGACAATCGCTACAATTATGTGGCTTTTTCAGCAGAAAATTCAAATCGGGAGCAACTTTTATATGGGGGCTATATCTAAATCTGAACCGATTTGCTTCAAATTAAATAGTGTCCGTCTTCGGCATGCAAAAATCGTTTGTGTCAAGTTTCGTTAGAATCGGACAATAATTGCGACCTGTAATTACAAGAGTAGATCGACAAACAGACAGACGAACATGGCTAAATCGATTCAAAAAGAGTTTCTATGTCGATCGGTATAATAAACGATGGGTCTATCTGGCCTCCTTTGGTGTAGGTGGTAGTTGTAGGGTATACAAATTGACTTTATTTGTTTGTTCCTTATAACAGACTAAACCAGTATCTATAGGCTGCAGCGGTGGATACTCTACACCACAGGGTATAATGTCTTTGTGCATTTGTTTGTAACACCCAAAGGAAACGAGATAGACCCATCGTTTATTATACCGATCGACTTAGAATCACTTTTTGAGTCGATTTAGCGATGTCCGTCCGTCCGTCCGTCTGTCCATCTACTCTTGTAATCAAAGTCCAGGTCGCAATTGTGGTTAGAACTAAATGAAACTTTGCACAACGAAGTTTAATGGAATAAGGATAATTTGAAGAAAATCGGTTCAGATTTAGATATAGCTCCCATATAAATGACTCCCCCAATCTAATTTTTTCCGCTCTAGAAACCACATATTTAATAGATTTCCATCAAATTTGGGAAAGCGTCTTATATTTCAGAAAATCTATGCTAAAAATGTGTCAGATCGGTTCAGATTTAATATAGCTCTCGTTCAAAGTTTGTGTTCATTTTTTTTTACATATACCCGGTTTAAATGTAACGACCTTTTCATACCCTACACCACAGGGTATATTGACTAGGTGTAGGGTATCATATAGTCGGCCACGCCCTACTTTAACCTTCCTTACTTGTTTTATATTGGAAATGTTTTTATAATCACATTAAACATATAAAATATTTATGCGTTTGCAACCTCTCTCCTAGTACCACCCACACAATTGTCCCTATCCTATGTAAAATTAAATCCTTTATATCTTCTATACCGGTATCTGAAATCCATTTCTGGCATAAGTAGATCGGCCCTAATTGTGCCAGTTAGATTGATAGTGGTCTAAGCCAAAGATCCAAAAAAAATTTAGATATGCCAATTTTTCTCTTTAGTTTGATCAAATCTCTAATTTAAGAACTTTTATTTTTGACATTTATAAAAAATGTACCCTTACAATGACATTTCTCATTTTATACACTCCAAAATTGTCTTTAGTGTTAGTTTCAAGCAGAGCTGTTAAGTAATGATTAGTAATCGTAATCATTAGTAATTAGATTACTTTTTTTTAAAGTAGAAGTAATGATTACAATACGATTACATTCAGTTTTATACGATTAGTAATTGATTACGATTACAAGTAATCAAAAAATAATCAGGATTACTTGCGAACAGAAAAAAAACCAAAACTGACATATATTGAAAAGTCAAAAGTTTTGACAAACAGACTACCATGACTCTCATACCGATTTCGCGAGAATCAAAAGTAATCACAAAAAATCAAAAGTAATCAAAAGTAATATAAAATAGTCAAAAGTAATCTTTTAAAGTAGTCGAACTCATTATTGATTACTTTTGATTATTTTTCAGTAATCGCAAGTAATCCTGATTATTTTTTGATTATTTGAAATCGTAATCAATTAGTAATCAGAAATTGTTGAATAGTGGATTATATAATCATTACGATTCTTTTTAAAAAGTAATGTAATTGATTACTAATCGTAATCGAAATTTAACAGCTCTGGTTTCAAGTACTAAGTCACACTATATCTACGGACATTGATGTTCGGTGATGTAAACAAACTTTTTTTTTATTTATAATGTCTTTTTAAGGTGATGCAGATAATTTAAATAGCATATAAAATGAAATTATTTGAAAAGTAAATAATAATTTCAATATAAAGTTTCCAGGCGAACGACCTGTAAATATTTTTTTTTTTGAAATAGTAGGATATTCTAAGAAAAAATGGAAAAATATTTTTCAATTGACTCAAAAATAAACCATTGCATGTCTCAAAATGGGCTATCATTCTAACTGGAACAAATCTACTTTTCGCACAGATCTTTTTTCTGGGCGAACAATCACACATTGCGTGTATCAAATATCTCATTGCACCAATCATTCACATACAAATTGTAAACTTTTTTTTATTTCAATCTGGTAACTGTTATATCTTTTTATACCCTCCACCTCCAGGATGGGGTATACTAAGTTTGTCATTCCTTTTGTAACGCCTTGAAATATCGACGTGAGACCTTATAAAGTATATATATTCTTGATCGTCATAAAATTCTAAGACGATCTAGCCATGTCCGTCCGTCTGTCCGTCCATTTGTCTGTTGAAAGCACGCTACCATCTAAACGAAAGGAGCTAGGACGTCCAAAATTTGCATAAATACGTCTTAAAGTCGTAGATCGGTTGGGATTGAAACTGGGCGAAATCGGCCCAAAGGGACTGAAAAAACCCATAATAACCCCTAATATTTTTAATAATATTATTTCAATATGTTTGCTTGTACTTATTTGATATTGGGTATGCGCATTCCCCCAATAACAAAAACGTACTCCATAAAGTGATTTTTTTCGTAGAGGGTGAAATGGGGCAAAAAGGGATCAAAATGGTACCTATCGAACGACAACTGCTAGTACATACCTCTAATTGAGTAGATAAAAATGAAATTATTTTTTCCAAGTTCGTACTATTAAGGGATAAAATGGGAATAGAATAATCAAATACGGTGTATACATTGCTCTGATTACGTAGACACGTAAAATGGAAGAATTTTTCGTATTCGTAAAATTCGTACTTTTTGGGGTTCAAATGGAAAAAGGGGATAAATTAGTACCAACCAAATGACCGCAGCTGGAATTATGAAATTCGGAGTATACATTCCTCTGACTGCGTCGACACGAAAAATAAAAAGTTTTTTTCAAATTCGTACTTTCATGAGATATAATGAGTACAGAGGGATACAAATAGTACCAACTAAACGCATACAGCTAGAATGATTAAATTCAGTGTGTCCATTCCTCTAATAGCATAGACACGTAAAATAAAGAGATTTTACATAGTCGTACTCTTGAGGGGGTAAAATTGGAAAAAGGGGAAAAAATGGTACCAACCAAATGGCCGCAGCTAGAATTATGAAATTCGGTGTATACAATCCTCTGACTGCTCATAATTTTACGGCAAAAATTGGCTGAATCATGAAGATAAGTTATTTTGCATTATGTACGTGAGATAATGGATTTTCAAAATCTGTACTTTTGGAATTCAAATTTATGGTATTTAAGCTTTTTTGAAAATATAAATATAGGAATATTTATTTTTTGAATTGCTTGAAGTATTGTTTCGATATATGTATGTAGTGTAAACGTATTGGTAGCTTTGTCTTATAAGCGTGGTTTGAAATAATTTATAAAAAAAAATTATAAAATTATTTTTTAATATTTGTATTTTTTGGTTTGGCTATATTAAAAAAAATATATTTTCCTGTAATATTTCTGCACTTCTACGAAAATCGACAGCCTCTGCAATGCATGGTGGAGGGTATATAAAGTTCGGCCCGGCCGAACTTAACGAACTTAACTTGTTGGATTAAACATGGGCAAATTTAAAATAAAACTAAATATTAAATAAATTGATGTATAAATATTGCAATTGGAGAGTACGACTTATATAATTTCTATTTTAATTGAATTATTTTTTAGAACTATATAAATAGGTTTAGAACTTTTTACGTACCCGTAAAATTGCACTTCATAAAATTAAATGTTGACCACAGACAAAAATATATTTTTATTAAAATTCAGATCAAACATAACAATGATGTGTACTTAATTTTTGATTTTCTGGTCTGGTTTATACATATTTTATATGAGTTAAATTTTTAAGGATGTAAGTCCATCGGCATTTTTTTTATAGATTTCTTGTGACAATCATATGAGAGCTCTATATAGACAGAATAGATATCAAGGCGAAGGCTTAACTTATTTAAAAAAATCAAGAAGTTCATCCTTAAAACGTTATTTTGAATGAATACAAGTTGAAAAAGTTATAAAAGGAGTACACACTATTGCTATGTTGGATCTTAAGTTTAATAAAAAAATAATTATTTAGTGATCAAAAATTAATTTTGTGAAGTGCAATTTTAAGAAGATGTAAAAAAGTCGTCAGTATCTATATATAAAAGAGTACGTTACTGACTGACTGACATATCATTGACCAGCCCCCAGACCAAACGGCCGAAGCCAGGGTCATGAAATTTTCAGGGTAGTTCCTAAATATGACGTAGACGTCGACTAAGAAAAGGTTTTACGAAATTCGTACTTTTAGGGGATAAAATGGCCCAAAAAGGGATAAACATCGAATCTTCGTCCTGACTAAACGGCAGTAGCTATAAACATGAAATTCGGTGAGCTCCTTGCAATGACCATGCAGACAAGCTACAAATAGGGATTTTTCGAAATTTGTACTTTTAAGGGGCGAGCGGGACAAAAAGAGGTAAAAATGGTACCAACTAAAGTATTGCAGCTAGAATCGTAAAATTTTGTATGCAAATTCCTCTGACCATATAGAAACGAAGTAAAATTGGATTTTTCGAAATTTGTACTTTGAGGGAAGAGCGGGACAAAAAGGGATAAAAATGGTACCAACTAAAGTATTGCAGCTAGAATCGTAAAATTTGGTATGCAAATTCCTCTGACCATATAGAAACGAAGTAAAATGAGATTTTTCGAAATTTGTATTTTTAGGGGGCGAGCGGGACAAAAAGGGATAAAAATGGTACCAAGTAAACTATTACAGCTAGAATCGTGAAATTTGGTATGTAAATTCCTCTGACCATATAGAAACGAAGTAAAATTGGATTTTTCGAAATTTGTACTTTTAAGGGGCGAGCGGGACAAAAAGGGATAAAAATGGTACCAAATAAAGTATTATAGCTAGAATCGTGAAATTTGGAATGTAAATTCCTCTGACCATATAGAAACGAAGTAAAATTGGATTTTTTGAAATTTGTTCTTTTAAGGGGCGAGCGGGACAAAAAAAGGGATTCAAATGAATAAATGATCTTAAAAGTGTTCAGCTGAAAACTAAAAAAAAATCAAATAGGAGTAGAAATAAATCTAAAGTGGTGATATAAATTTGGAGTGGTTTAATAAATTTGTAAAGTTCTACGTTTTCATTGTTGAATTTCTGAACCAATTGTCACCCTATTCTGATATTTTGATATAGAGATGATATAGAGAATATAACACTGTCCGACAGTCCATATTACTGTTGATCCAGATGACATACGTCTGAAACTATAGGTAAAATGGAGTTAATTGCCGTTTTTAGATTTTCATTTTCTCATCCTGTTGCCCCTTAAAAGGGCTACGAAGTTCCAAAAGGCAAATTTTTTCAAAAGTTATCTTATATACTTATTCGCACCTTATGATATCGGTATAAGTGCCAATTTAAAAAAAGTGAATATAAGCTAAAAATACTTGAAATTGCAAGCTTCTGTCTGTATTAGTTTAGCATTAACAGTCACTTCAAATTTTGCCTCTTAAAAATCAATATATGAATAAACTAGAAAAACTAAGGGGTAAACTTGAAATAGTTGTTAATGCTGAACTAATACATTTAGAAGCAACATTAGTTTGACACTAATATCGTTATCATAGACTGCCAATAAGTATTTAAAATAATTTTTGTAAAATTGTATCCTTTTTGGAAATTTGTAGTCCTGTGAAAGGGTAACAAGATGAGGAAATTGTCTATAGTTTCATACGTATATCATCCGGTTTAAGTGTAACGATTTTTTTTAAATTTGTTGCACGGTGTAAAAAAACATATATTTTTCGGGACATTTATGGAATAAAGATATTTTTAATTTTTTTAGGTTTGAGCTTGAAGATCAAACCACTGTCACATTCGCAAACATTTTCCGGCGATATTTGTATCGTTTTTGATGCATTTACCTAGTACTGATTTCGGTTGCTCTCATTAACAATAATACCCTGCAATTATACACTTTCAAATATTTAAAATCATTTCGAAAAATCATCCGTAAAACATACAAAAATTGTAAATTAAAGATTTTCGTGATAAATCATTTACACTCACATACCACAACAGTTTAATGCTTTGATATCAATCAATTGTATACGATACACTCGCTCGTTTTATTATCTTTGTCGGCTGCATTAAATGCAAGTTAGCATTAACGTGTGAAAATCATTCCACTGCACTTTTTTCCATATCATTATTCATTCAGGCTCCCGCCTATACTCAAATGCACAGTGTCCAGATGTTACCACGAGTGTGGAGAGGTGGGAGTGTGTGGGTGATATCAAAACCAAAATCATCAACGAAAGCAATTAGTTTTCCACATATCACACGGTAATACCATATTTTATTTTAATTGTTTTCCATGTGTCACTCGATGTCGCGAATTATACTTTGCAGCGTTGCCAACAAATCCATTACAAATCAAAATGACATATTAAATGCTACTGGCAAAATCTCTATTTAACCCGCCATCCCGATCAGCCACTCACGTGGACACATATGGTGCCACACACAAATGCAAAAAACCAGCAACAACAACGAAATACAGAAACAGAAACATATTTATTTATTTATTTAGGCTCGTCTTTTTTCTCGCATGTTCTGTGAAATTTTAATACCATCAACGGGCGAAAGCGTCAACTCCGTCAACGCGATTACCGCCAACATCAACGACACCCACTGTTATTTTATTTTATATTTAACAAATTAACAGTTTCTGTAAAAGACAAAAAAACAACAACAGCCCAACGACTACGACACGTCCTTAAAGGGTTATCAAAGTAGTGATATATTAATTATTTCACCACACTCGAAAAAATAATTGCTGGGAAGACATCCCCATTATCCCTCGCGGACAATACGACTGCTCTGCGGCAGTGTTAAATTGCCTGCCATTGACACTCCTACACTCCTTGGTGGATATTAAATAAGTTTTGGCCAAGTCGAACTCACTTGTTATTTCTATGATCCTCCTTGTGCTCATATTGCACGACCCTTTCGAAGTTCATACGCTCACGTGTATCGGAGAGACTAATTAAATTATTCACATATTGTGTCACCACAAATGGGTATAAAATAAAATATTGGAAATGAAAACGATGGGAAAAAATCCGTACTTTTTCATTGCAACAGATTTTCAACCATTAACGCATCATTTTTGCCTCTGTCGCTGCAGCTCTGGACCAGTCCATGTAAAAATACATGAATATTGAGGCTGATGTCTGTAAATGTTGCGATGATGTTTCTGTTGCTATTTTTCCTTCTCTCCACGGTATGGATAATGATGTTCATAATGTTGATATGATGGTAAACGATGATGACTTACATACAGGCTTATGGAATCACTGGTCCAGTGGAAATTTGTCCAATAAGCATTTAAATCGATATTTTTGTATCGGAAATCATCACTACGTGGGTAGGAAATCCGAAGGGTGGACAGCACACGCCCAACGCAATTTTCAAAATAAACGTTTATTTTTTAAAAAGAATTTATCCTGACCTTCGAAATAATAATATTATTTTGTAATTATTCTTCGCAATGCCTTTTCATGCTAATTTGTGTTTTTCCAACCTACGATTTAAGATATAAAAATATCATCATATAGCCATCATATGTATGCATATACTTCCTTAATATATCCTGTAATATTTGTATCCTTAGCAAATATATAAATAGGAGATTTATTAAGAATTGTTTTTAAGCAACATTCCTCATACATTTTGGGGGAACAATAATAATATTTCCTGAAATATCAAATTAAAAAATATTTTATATTTGTATATTGAAACTTATTTGGGAAAACGCCAAAGAAATTGTAAGAATTAAACAATGGTGTTAGTCTGGGCTTTGTTCACTTCTTGCTACATTTCAATATTGTACTAGACAACATACTACAGTTTTGCAAGTCGTAGCAAAAGACATAACCTATTCAAAAACACAAAATTAAATTTATTTAATTCGAGGGTGATGTCGACGTTTTAAGAATATGTATTCTGGCCGGAACCATTTCTTGGGCAGAGAACAAAAAAATCGAGATTCCAAGAAAAATATGGATATGGGCGAAGATTGAGTCGAACCCCCCAAGAAAGTCATAAGCAAGGCCTACCAGTCCACACATATTCAGCATTAGATAGATCTAAATGGAAATAGTTTGGAATTCCCTATGATCCTTATAGGATTGAATTGGTACAATAATATAACGAATTTATTCTGTATACATGGAATTCTTCAAATTTAGTCGCAGTAGTCTGTGACTACATCTATTCACAGATCATCCCTTGATGCCTGAGAAGAAATAAAAAGAAAAATCCCAAATTTTTCTCCATGTAAATTATGGTAATTTCATATGAAATTTGGCCTATTTTTGAACCAGTTTTTCATTATTATTGTTCTTAACCCAGATATGCCGACGGGCATATTAGTGCAACAATCTTTGTAGTTTTCCATAATAGCATTATTCTGACAGATTATATTACAAAACTGAAGAAAGAATAAAAAAATATATTTTTTAACTTGGATTTTGGGTCCGTACTACATGTAGTACGCTCGGCATATATGGAAGCAAAAGACAGTATTTTCTTGGGATTTAATTCAAGTCGTTTATTATTCAGGAACTTTTGTGTACATAAGTAAAGACAAAACAAATTAATAAACAAAATTATTTGGGGGTGTGGTACACCACATTACACTTTACATGGAGCGGCACGTCACATTTAATGCAGCGTGTAGTGGTCTTATTGTGGCAATGATTACAACGTAGCTGTTTACATTTTCCATCGGCTTGACGTGTGTTCTCAGTAAGTAGATGATCTTTTCGATCAAATCTGATGTCGCATGATAATCCCGATGGAAGCGTTGCTGAGGGTTTCCCATAAGTAGATATTAACATCGTGGCAATGCGCCGACGAAATGATAAATGGTCCATTTTACCTCCCATATGTCTATGCAGTTGCCACGCATTGTGCTCTGCAAGATCAATGAAGTGTGTGAATATTGGAAAATACCATTTTTTACCCCGAATAGATACACGATACAAGCTGATATTTTCATCTGCTCGATCAACGCCCCCCATGTAGCGATTATATTCATGAATAAGGCGTGGTTGTTGAAATATTTTTTGAAGGTTCAACTGGATGGACGTTTGATGCAACGTTTACTGCACTGCTATCGTTCCAACAACATACTATTATATTGTTGTCAGAAATCTTGCGATGGTCATACCACCCTTTCTCTCTTTTCTGCATCTTTTTTCTTTAGCAAAGGACAGTTGCCTAACCGATTGTGACGAATTGTTCCAGTGCCTTTCACGCGTCGTTCTTCTAACTCAGCCAATAAGTTAATAGTTGTAAATAAATTATCGAAATACAATCGGTGAGCAATGCTGGGTTGGCTTTGTGATAATATGTCGCAATATGTTAAGACTACGCTTGGACCAAGTTCCATTTCCTTGTAGGTATTACTTGGGAAAGTCCCTGCACCCTGGTATGGCTCGAACCAAATAATGTAGTATTTATAAGTTGCCCAACCCAGAATTTATAGCCATATCTTATAGGCTTTCCATGGATATATTGCTTACATCCGTGACTACCATAGTATGGAACCATCTGCTCGTCAACTGAATGCTGTATGGTTTTCGGAGCATTACTTTGGAAACTCTTGTTCAACATTTGTAAAAGTGGTCTAAATTTTGCAAACTTGTCTGTTTTATCCAGACTGTTGTTATCCACAAAGTGCAAATTTCTTATTATGTACTCAAATCGATCCCTTCTCATTGCGCTAGACACAAAAGAATGATGAGTATCCCTATCACTTTGCCAATACATACGGCGTCTCGAAACAGTAATGTAGCCACTCAGTACCAAAATTCCAATAAAGCGCCAGATTTCGTCTGGAGTTATATTTGCAGTTGCATTGTGTTTGGACGCATAGTCATTGGAGTATTGAGTAATAACTTGCAGCAAGGCACCATCAAAAAATTTATTGAACAACTCAAGAGGTGTAGGTAATATTTCATGTTCACATGCTGTAACAACAGGCTCCGTTTCTTCCAGATCGTGCCTTACCCATTTTACTGACGACTTAATACATTTACGTTTCTATACTCATTTAAAATTAACACAGGGTAAGATTGGAGAGCAAGGCCTTCTCCTCTCGCTTCTACTGGCAGGCCTTCTTGAAGACCTCTGCACAAAGCCCTTCTAGAAGACCTCCTACCAAAGACGTTCTGGAAGGCCTGCAACCAAAACCCTTTCAGAAGGCCTTCTAGAAGGTCCACAAAAAGGCGCAAAATAAAAAAATATGACGAACCAATGGACCAGATTTTTTTTCAATATTTCTATCTATATATTAATTTTTAATTTAAATCTTTCAACATTTTTTCAATTTAAATCTTTCAACATTTTTATTTGACTCGGCTGGAATTTGAACCCATGATCTTCGCATTGTTCATCGGAAGTGCTACCTACTAAACTACATAACTTTATTGTATTTTTGTGTCCAAAAGTTTATAGAAACACACAACCCTTAATCAAAGCGAACACCTTCGCTGCTGCCTTCTTTTGGCAGGCCTTTTAGCTTGTCTGGCGAAAGAAGGGAAGTAGGAATGAGCCACAGAATTTTGTTATGTGTTGTGTGTGTAGAAAATACCCATCGATAAATCGAACACCTTCCGCGCTGCCTTCTCTCGCAAGGCCTTCTAGCATGCCTATACGAAGAAGGCAAACAAGCATGAGTTATCGATCGTGTAGCATATAATGGGAAGGCCTTCTAAAATGCCTTTCAGGAATGGGTGCCGGACGTGTAATAATATTTCTGTTGTTTGTTCTTGAAGAGGAGTTAAATATTTTTCTGTTTCATCCCTGATAAATGGGTCTATATGAAAACATGTATAAAGGCTATGTGTACATTTAAAACGCTCGCTTAATATTAAATAGCGTGGTATTACAACGGCAATATCCAGATATAAAGTTTCATTTGAATAGGCCAAGAATTGCGACCTGTAGTTTGATTAAAGGAATAGATGCACTTACAGACATTGCTAAATCGACTCAGAAAATGGATCTATGTCGATCTGCATTATATTGCCTCTTTTAGTTGTTACAAACAAAGGCACAACACAAACAAATATTTATCAACACTAAACAAACAAAACGTTTAAAAAATAATTTTAAATGTAATAATTACCAATTATTTAAATAAATGTATTTTAATTGAGTTCAAATCAGGAGAATTGTAAAAATATCTTTCATAAAACTCGTAAAAATAATAAAATCGCCTCCATTCGTACTGCCTACATTCTTCCAGCATGCAGCAGACCTTCTAAAAGAAGGTAATGAAGAATGTCCATTGTATCTATCTAATAGGAAATGAGAAGGCCTTTCTAAATGCCTTCTCAAAGAAGGCAGTCTAGTATGAGTATAGGATTTCTAACTGCTGATGATTAGGCCTTCTGGTAGGCCTTCTTAGAGAAGCGAGGTGAGAATGTGTGCCGAATCTTTTTCATGCGCGAAGAAGGCCTTCTGGAATGCCTATTTTCAGAAGGCATACAGGAATGTGTTTCGGATCCGAAAAGAAGGCATTTTAGAAGGCCTTCTAAGGGTTGGTGAGCGATAGCGGGAACTGTTTCATAATTTGCGACTTAGTTAAGATATATTGACGCGTGAATATGCCAATTTTATGGATTTTTAAAAATGAATTTAATTCAAAAAATGTGTTTTCTTGACAATATAAATTACAAAAAATAATACATCTAATTTTTTATGAACTAATGCCCTCATTGAAGTTCTTTAGAAGTACTTCAATGTGTTTACTTTTAATTGCAAATAACAAATTCATGGGATCTCACACGAATCGAAGGTTTGAGAAGAAATCGTAAGACTGTATTTTTCAAATAAATAAATATAATTTTTCATATATTTTTTATTTTTTTCAATTTCTGGACGGAAATGACAGACTCCAATGTGTGGTAACGTTGCACAATCCAAATTCTTGTTTCATCATGCACCAACGGTTGCAATGGAACCAATTGGTTGCATAGAAAAATTTTTATTTTTGGTAGCTGCCTTCATCAGCCACCCTGTATTTTATTTTTTGAGAGACTGGACTCAAGACGAATAAATAACAAACGTATCAACAAATAAAATATCAACTATTCATAGCACCACAACTCTTTCCTTTAAAAGCCTTTAAAATATATTTTAAAATGTTGAAGTGTTCCCCGTTTTTGTAGAGGGTAGGTTTTGCCTGCACGAAATCTCCGCGTGAAAGATAGTGTAAAAGTCCGAATTTTAGTTCCAAACATATTATTATTCATATTTATTTATTATTATTCATATTTTTGTTATTATTTCAAAGTAAAATCTTGGGCTACGCTGTCAGTTTTTTATATAGGGAAAAACATTGTTAAAGATGAGGTTATTAGGGAATAATCTTTATTAGTTCAATATGTTCATTCAATATAAATTCAAACAAAAAATAACACTGTCCAACAGCATTTTCGGAACAGAATAGCGAATATAATTGTCAAGTAGACCATGTTTGCAGAATAAACTTATAGTCCAGCTGGTTTGAGTATATTTTTACAGTGGGTGAAAGTTTTCAGTTTTTGGTCGAAGGGATCATACTAAGAGAGAAAATTGTTGTAAGCTAATATCTGAGATAATTCTTATTGTCAGAACTATATTGAATTTCATGAGGATCTTTTTTGAGGAGGATTTTAACCCTCTACCTCCTCTCTTTATGGGTCAATTTGACCCTTTTTCGAGAAAATTAAAAAAGTCCTTTCAAAAATGACATTTATATATTAAAATGTTTTGCCAGAAAATTTCAGTGGGGGTCACCAAAGTTGTAAATAAAGCTCATCACGCTTAAATAGCCAAACTACACTCCAACTACAACAAAATTACTAAAATTCAAAAATTCGTCCATGTTTTTTTATTTCGGTAGAGCACGGTAAACAAAAATACCAATTGAATATTTTTGATTAAATTAAAATAAAGTAAATCTAGACTCTGGCTTATTTTACAATAGCGAGCGGTTGCAGCATTTTGGAAATGATTGCCATTTAATTTCTTGATAAAGTCCTGCCATAATGCCCTGCATGTTTTAATTGCGTTTTGGCAAATCGTTATATGTTAACTAAATATATGCTTCTTCTTGTCCATGGTAACGTCTAGAAATGTTTGTGGAAATGAAGTTTCCAGTTTGGAACTCTCTTTGGTGACTTCGTATAACAATAATATTGTTTCTTTTAATTTTGTACTTTTTTTAGTATTTGAAGCAACTACTAAGGCTGATTTCCACTTTCTTCATAAGGTCTAATGTCAATTTGCTGGACGTAATAAGTCAGTCCGCATAATGGGCGATATTTAGTATAATGAGTATAAGGTTGCTGATAAGATGTATGCTTGAGGGAGACCTGCGTGGGTAAATTTAAAAGAAGACAAATTTTTATTTATGCAGACTATAGACTCTCTATTTTCAAGATATTGTGAAATAATTTTGCATAGATTATTTTAGGCATGTATTTTTTTATATAAAAGCCCATTGTGCCACACTGTTGCGAATAGTATTAGGTCTGTAGATGTGCTCTGCATTTTCTTGCGAATTATATTGTTTTAATTTTTGTTTTTAATACGGCTAATTTGGTAAACTGTTTTGTGCTCTCCTTTAACGCAAACTTGTTTTCAGAAATAATATTAGTTTCGGATATGAAATTCTCAGCCGAAAAAGTCTAAAATAGATTTCTTGGCTAGCAATGAGAACTACCCTATCGGTGGAGGGATCTTAGAGCAGAAGTAGTGATATTTATTTCACGTTCTATTGAGTGGGTATAATTTATAAATACATCTGGTCGTGATTCATACTTTTCTGCATCAGCAGTTAATTTAGTGTTACCAACCTTAAGATGTGGAAAAGACATCCTTCGACAAATTATCCAAAAACGTTTGTCTTCGGATCTAAAGTTCACAAGGGGGTCTGACCATTTATTGTTTCTAATGATGTTTATTTTATTGTCTATAAATTTACTTAAAACAATTATGTATTGATTGTATAGGTTATAATGAGAACTATTTTATTATTATTATTTTTTATAAATATCAAGTAAGGAAAAGCTAAAGTCGGGCGGGCCGACTATATGATACACTCCACTTTCTATCGGAATACAATTCAATTCAGTAAAAAAGTGAAAACGGGAAAATTTTTTGTATGTTTCCTAATCACAGGCTAATATGACCTGGTCCAACTTGTCAAATCGAGAAGACTATTTGTATATATTTGAATATTTGACCCTCTTTCACAATAGGTTTTTCCAGTTCAAGTATAACGTGTTATGCTCAATTTGAAGAAATTCGGAGAAAATACGTGTTTTCTGGGGCGGAAAAACTCAAGCCGGAAGCGAAATTTGTATGGGAGCTATAGATAAATTTGAACCGATCTGACAATTTTCACAATGAGTATTTCCAGTGAAACTATAAGATATTTTGCCAAATTTGAAGAAGATCTGTCAAGATATGTGGATTCTACAGCAGAAAAAGTCAAATCGGGGGCGAAATTTGATCTGATCCGATCTGACCTATTTTGACCATAGGTTTAAATTGTTTAAATATAAGATGTTTTGCAAAATTTGAAGACAGTCTTATCAAATATGTGGTTTTTAGAGCGGAAAAAGTCAATTTGGGAGCGAAATTTCTATGGAAGCTATATATAAATCTGAGCCGATCTGGCCCATTTGCACCATGGATGTTTGTAGTTGAAACATAAGATATTTTGCCAAATTTGAAAAAGATCTGTTAAAATATGTGGTTTATAGATCAGAAAAAGTCAAATCGGGAACGATATTTGAATGTAAATCTGAACCGATCTGACCTATTTTCACCTCAGGTGTTCCTAGTTTAAATATAAGATGTTTTGCCTAATTTGAAAACAATCTGATAAAATATGTGGTTTATAGAGCGGAAAAAGTCAAATTGGGAGCAAAATTTGTATGGGAGCTATATCTAAATCTGAAACGATCTGACTAACTTTAACCACAGATGTTTCCAGTTGAATTATAAGTACTGTGCCGAATTTGAAGAATATTGTTTAAAATATGTGATCTCTAGAGCGCAAAAGGATAAATGGATAACGAAATTTGTATGGGAGCTATATCTAAATCTGAACCGATCTGGCCCAAATTCAGCATAGATATTTCCAGTTTAAATATATATATCCGTCCGTCCATATATTGTTGTAATCAAATTACAGGTGGCAATTATAGTCCCATCGTAACAAAAATTGCACGAGTTAGTTTTGCGGTCCAAGGACGAACACTATTTAATTTAAAGGAATTCGGTTCAGATTTAGATATAGCCCCCATACAAATGCCGCTCCCGATTTGACTTTTTCCACTTTAGAAACCACATCTTGTACCCGATTTTCTTTAAAATTGGCACAACATCTTATAATTCAACTAAAAAGACCTACGGTGAATGTGGATAAGATCGGTTCAGATTTAGATATACATTTATTTATATATATACAGATGTTGCTCCCAAATGTTTAACCGATTTTGGACAAACTTTACATATTATATTTCACCTATAAGCATACATGGTGAAAGCGCGTCACACCGTTCCATGTTTCAATATACCCCCATACAGATGTCCTTTCCGATTTAACAGTTTTTTGTATAACACATATATTTACAGGATACAAAAATACTTCCCGATTTCACTTTTTTACAGAATTGAATTGTCCGACTTTAGCCTTTCCTTACTTGTTTTCAGTTCTTCCGATGCTGTGGGATGTGTTCTATAATTTTGGGAATATAAGTCCGACCACATCTGCTAGATTAAGAGAAATTATGAGGGCTACAAATATTTCGTGTGCAAATTTCATATGGAATCAGACTATCCTCAGTGCTCGGCATTTCCACGATATTGGTTTAATCAGCATATTTCACCAAAATTTCCTAAGGGGACTTACAACAAATGCAAATTCATTTATATATTTACATATATACGTTATTTGCCAAGACAATATACATATACATACATATAGATATTTTTTTTTGTTTTTCCGATGATTACCTTTTAATACCATAAAAAAGAGCGGAAAACTGCAGTTACAGCAAAACGAATATTCACACGCCTATATTTGGCCAATTGGCAACATATTGCCATCTGACGGCTATTTTCGCTTTCGCCGTTTTCCCACCTATTCCCCCATCACTTTTTCTTTTACCACTTCTGGCAACGAATTATTGCATCACAGCGTCGACGTCAACGTCGTCGCCGACCACATATTGCAATACTTCCGTAATGATCCATTGCACCCGGACCCGGGACTCAAGTTGACGTGTGTGTATATATGTGTGTGTCTGTGTGTATTCGTATCCGTCAGCATAGTGTATTCGTATGTCCGTCTGTGAGTTTGGGTAAATGATGAGAGACAATTCGAGGCCATCATTGAATGTGGTTGTTGGTCATTTGGCATTGTGCGTATTTGAGCATGATTGTATATGTGCATATATGAATGTGTGTGTGTTGATGTACGTCATCTTTTTTAACAGCGACATATGTCATTAAATTAATTTGTCAAAATGTAAGAGGACAATTTATTATAAATTTTGTTTGTTTTCGGTGCATTCGCACTGTAGACCATCACAAGCTGTTGCTGTTGGCATTACCATTTATCTTTATCTCTGTTCAGATTTTTGTAAAATTGTAGTCATTCCAGCATTTTGCAGCGATTGCAGGAGTCCAACTCGTTGTCATATTAAGTTTCAGCAATTGCAACATATGTATATACGTAGGAGGTGGATATTTAATTGGAATTTAAAAGAATCACAAATTAAAACAACATTAATTCGGAAGGAAAATATATTTATTTTGATGCAACCTGCGAATGTACGTCCGGTATCATCTTTCGGGAAAAGTTTGTATAAACTTGCGGTGTTTATATTAAAGTTAATTTTCATTGCTGGACTACAGTATTTAGGCAATCGGATGGGAGCGACTTTAATATACCCTCCATTTTCTTCCCCATAAAATACAGGGTATTCCAACAAGAGGTGTTCTTTTGAATCACCCGGTATATCGGTATCTGTCACTTTTGAAGCTTTCATTCATTGACATTTGTCAAGTAGAAACTACGCCATTACTAACAAGTGAGGAAAGGCTAAAGTCGGGCGGGACCGACTATATGACTCCACTTTCTATCGGAATACAATTCAATTCAGTAAAAAAGTGAAAAAATATTGTTATGTTTCCTAATCACAGGCTAATATGACCTGGTCAAATTTGTCAAATCGAGAATAATATTTGTATCGGGGCTATATCCAAATATGGAATGAAGTGACTAACTTTCACAATAAGTTCTTCTAGTTGAAGTATAACGTGTTAATCTCAATTTTAAGAAATTCTCTGAAAATACGCTGTTTCTGGGGGAACGAAATTTGTATGAGAGCTATATGTAAATCTGAACCGATGTGACCCATTTTTACCATAGGTATACCAAGTTTAAATATATGATATTTTTCAAATTTTGATGAAAATCTGTTAAAATATGTGGATTCTGGAGCGGAAAAAATCAAATTGGGAGCGAAATTTGTATGGGAGCTATACATAAATCTGAACCGATCTAACACATTTTTACCACAGGTGTTTCCAGTGGAAATATAAGATGTTTTGCCAATTTTGATGAAAATCTGTTGAAATATGTGGTATATAGAGTGAAAAGGGTCAAATCGGGAGTGAAATTCGTATGGGGGCTATATCTAAATCTGAACCGATTTCCTTCCAATTAAGTAGCGTTCGTCCTTGTCGCGAAAAACTTCGTTGTGCAAGGTTTCGTTTAGTTCTGCCTACAATTGCGACCTGTATCGTGATTACAACAATAGATGGACAGACGGACTTTGCTAAATCGACTCAGAAAGTGATTCTAAGCCGATAGGTATAATTAGCAATGGGTCTATCTCCCTTCCTTTTGGGTGTTACAAACAAATGCACAAAGACATAATACTCTCGTGGAGTGTATAAAAATCCTTTATGTTGCTCGCCTACATAGTCACAGTAATGTATAAACCAAATTTCATGATTTAAACTTCAGCCGTTTGGTTGGTAATTTTTTCCCCTTTTTGTTCCATTTTATCCCTTAAAATTACGAATTTCGAAATATCCATGTTTCATATTTCTAGTTGTTGTGGTTGGATTGGCATCATTTGTATTCCTTTTCGTCCCAGTTCAGCCCCTAATAATGTGAATTAAAAAACAAATAACTTTATATACCCTCCGAACTTTATATACCCTACAACATGGATGCATTCCACAGAGGATGTCGATTTTCGTAGAAGTACAGTAATATTACAGGAGAATATATTTTTTAATATAGCCAAACCAAAACAAATACAAATATTGAAAAAATAATTTTATAAATAAATATAATATTTTTATTATTTCTAACAACGCGTACAAGTCAAGTCAACCAATACCTTTACACTACATACATCGAAATATTACATCAAGTCAATTAAAAAAATATATTCTTATATTTATATTTTTAAAAAAGCCGAAATACTATAAATATTGGTAGATAGTGGTGCTACAGTTGGTTGTATTTTCATTCCAAAAGAACAATTTTTTCATGACTCAACCAATTTTTGCCGTAAAAGTGTGAATTAGGAAAAATCTTTTTATTTTGCATGTCTATGCAGTCAGAGGAATTTATACACCAAATTCTATGATTCTATAGCTGCGGCCATTTTTATCCCCTTTTGCCTAGTTTACCCCCTTAAGAGTATGACTTTCTAAAATCACTTTATTTTACGTGTCTACGCAATTAGAGCGATGTACACACCGAATTTCATCATTCTAGCTGTAGTCGTTTATTTGGTACTATTTTTATCCCTCTGTACCCATTGTATCACTTGAATGTACGAATTTCGAAAAACCTTTTATTTTTCGTTTCTACGCAGTCATAGGATTGTATATTCCGAATTTCATGACTCTAGCTGCGGTCATTTGGTTGGTACTATGTTTATCCCTTTTTTCCATTTTAATCCCAAAAAGTACGAATTTCGAAAAATCCCTTTATATTATGTGTTTACGCAATCAGAGGAATGTATACACTGAATTTCATTGTTCTAGGTGCAAGCGTTTGGTTTGTACCATTTTTATCCCTCTATTCCCATTTATCCCTTAAAAGTACGAATTTGGAAAAATAATGTTATATTATTTATCTACTATTAGAGGAATGTACACATCAAATTTCGTATTTCTAGCTGTTGCCGTTTGAAAGGTACCATTTTTATCCCTTTTTGCCCCATTTCACCCCGAGAATAAAAATCACTTTGTGTTGTACGTTTTTGTGATAGGGGGAATGCGCACACCCAATATCAAGTTAGTACCAAAAATTCCCTAAAATATTAGGGAATATTATGGGAATTTTTAGTCCTGGAGGAAAATTTTTTTCACTTTGGGCCGATTTTGCACAGTTTCAATCCCAACCTATCTACGACTATAAGACGCATTTACGTAAAATATGGACATCCTAGTTCATTTCGTTTGGATGCAAGCGTGCTTTCAACAGACGGACGTGGCTAGATCGTCTTAGAATTTTATGACGATCAAGAATACATATACTTTATAGGGTCTCAGGTCGATATTTCAAGGTGTTGCAAACGGAATGACCCCATCCTGGAGGTGGAGGGTATAAAAACGTTTTGTTTGCGTTCACACTTTATGTACCAAATTTGAATATAAGGCGGACGTTTAAAAGAATCGCAAATACCCTAAATATTAGGGTGTATTTGCACTCCTTCTTAGGGATTTTTTCCCTCTGGACCATTTTTATCTATTTTCAAGCCCAAGCGATCTGCAATCAATAGACACATATACGAGTAATTTGAATTTTAAACCTCGACAACAGAATATCTGACATGGCTATATCGTCTTAGAATTATACTAAGATACAGAATATATATTATTTATGAGGTATCCGATGAATATTTCATGTTGTTTCTAACGGAATGAGGGGTACAAAAAACATTAATTTAAATTGTTGAAAAATTAGTCAAAATTAATAACTCCTACAATAGCACTCAATTAAAATATTTAAATAAAACTTTGGTCAAAAACACATCATTTTCTAATAATTTTCTGTCACTTCGTGGAAGTGAACAAATTTAACATTCTCGGATCGCTTCTGCCAAAATTTTTTTTGTTTTGTTCTCGATAAACGACTTGCGACGTGTCGTATGGCATTTGAATGTTTTATCATTTGATAACATTACACAAATCGTCCACATGTCCTTTTGCATTTAAGCTGATAATACTTTTGATTTCCTTTATTTCCAAAGAGGAATTTAAACAGTATTAAATCTCGCCACAATGCTTATCAACGAATGGCTGTGCGCGGCCAGCTTAATATGCCTGAAACTATATCTCCTCCTTTGATCAGTCCACTGCCATCCGTGTTTGTTTGTGTGTTGTCACATTTTATATTTGCAACAGCAGTTCAGTTGAGTTCAGTTCGTTTGTATGCCACAAAACCACTTTGCACGCTGTTGACAACATAATGTCATTCAGTCTGTACACTTCACTTTTGTTCCAGCGCATATGCCCACTCACGCTCTTCAGTCGACAGTCGTCAGCCGTCGTTTTCCGCTTTGCCCGTAGCAATAGCAGCTTTCAATATCAATTTTAATTATTGTAATTAACATGTTCATGTGTATGTAGGTGCACACTGCTCACTGCACTGAATTCACACATACATATGTGTGAATGCGGGGGAAAATCCTACCTCGCCTAACCGCATTTTAACGAAGAAAAAACTTTTACTTTTTTTCACATGTCATTCGACGTTAACAGCAGTCCTGGTAGCTGCAGATGTTGCGTTGCATTCACTCCTACCGCATCACCACCGAAATTAATCTTTGGGAAGAAAGACAGTGAAATCTGCTGAGTTTCATTTATGCGAATGAAAAGTTTCACACGCATTTTAAGATATTCGTATAGTTACACTTGGTTACACGGTCCGATGAGGTACTCTACCCTGTGTAGGACATTTGAATTTCATATTGAGCGTGGTCTGTTTTAAATTACATGACCAGTTGAAAATATAATCATTCCCGTACAAAGTCGCAGTCTGAATGTAATGTAGTGCGCAAATGTGGTAATTAAAATTTGCAAAATAAAAATTTATCCGCAGGACTATGTATAACATTTTCTGATATGCTTTGTTTTTCTAAACTCGAAAGCTATAATAACATTTTCTTATGAATACATTTTTTGTGTTTTTATTATTTGTATTCTATATTTTGGAAATATAATATCAATATATAAATAACACTATATTGTTTTTCCACATTGTGGATAATGTGTTCCAAAATTTTCGACTTTTTTTATTAAAATGGTCGCCATGCTTTTTCTACCATTTTTATATGTTTTGGTGAATTTTAGGTATTTTTGATTGACTTCAACATGTAAAATAATAAGAGAGGTTAACTGGAATGACCAAATGTTGTATTTTATAAGAAAAAAATAATAAAATCTTCAATAACTCAGTCAATTATTAAAAGAATTTTTGTGTTATTTAAAAAGATTGATTAAAAAGAGTGTTTGCTGGAAAAGCCCATATATTTCATAACTTTTCTTAATAAAGCTTTATATCCATCGAAAGTTCTAGGTTTCATCTTTTTCGATGAGAGAGTGAAAAACGGTTGATAACCAACTAAGTTACAGGCTTATAAGCGTGCAAAGGTACGAACACCCGGTTTTTTACCCGTAACTCAGGAGTGTCTGGGAAATTTCAAATACAGATTCTTGTTCTACTCTACAATACCTACAAGAAAAATAATATAATCCGATGTAAGATGTAGTTAATAAAGCTGTACTAGAGTAGAAGGGGGTTATACCAAAGTATGGACACATATATTTGACTTTCATAGTGTGTATTCTTAGTTGTAATATAATATAATCTGCAAAGTTCGAAAAACTTCCGATGTTAAATATAGGTTATAGAGGGGAATAATTAAAATGGTGGACATTTGTAAGGACGCTACATTAAAAATTGGGCCAATATAGATTACTTTCAAAGTAAGTATTCTTAGTTGAAATATAACATGATCTTCAAATTTGTATTGAGATTTAATGCACGATGTGGGTTCTATAATAGAGTGGAATGGGGCCCAATTTATATGGGGGTTATACCAAAATATGAACCCATATATTTCACTTTCATAGTCTGCAAAATTTGAAAAACTTCCGATGTAAAAAATGTGGGCCATAAAGGAGTAACAATAAAAATGGGTCCCATTTGTAAGGGCGCTGCATTAAAAGTGGTTCCATATAGATCACTTTCAAAGACGGTATTCTTAGTTGAAATATAACATAATATGCAAAATTATATCGAGATGCACGATATGGGTTATAGAGCTGTATTAGAGTAGAATGGAGGCCCAATATGTATGGGGGTTATACCAAAATATGGACCCATATATTAGACTTTCAGAGTATGTAATCTTAATTGAAATATAATATAATCTGCAAAATTTGAGAAACTTCCGATGTAAAATGTTGGTCCTAGAGAGGTAATGATTAAAATGTAAGATCACATTCAAAGTAGGTATTCTTTATTGAAATATAACATGGTCTGCAAAATATTATCAAGATCCAATGTAAGATGTGGGTTCTAGAGCGATAATAGTGTAAGCTGGGGCCCATTTGTATGGGGGTTATACCAAAACATTGACATATATAGGTGGCTTTCAAAATGGGTGCCTCTAGTCTAAATGTAACATTGTGTGGGAAATATGATTAATATTATAAATCGGAGGTACATTTGTATGGGGGCTATATCAATGTGGTCCACTTTACCGTGAGCTGTTTCTAGTTAAAATATTACACGATCCTGAAAAATTGGTTATGATCCCCAAATCTGAACCGATTTCCTCCAAATTCAATACCAATCGTCCTTGACCGAAAAAACTAACTTCTGCCAAATTTCATAACAGTCGGACCACAATTGCGACCTGTAGAGTGCGAACAAACTTGGAATGAACAGCAGACGGGCAGACATCGTTAAATCGGTTCAGCTGGTGATTCTAAGCCGATCCGTATACTTAAAGGTGGATCCAGCTCAATTATTTCTTGGTGTTACAAACATTTGGCGGAAAACTAACTTATAATACCCTAGTCCACGAAGTGGTGTAGGGTATAAAAATTAAACTAATTTACATGGAATGTTGAAATTTGAATTTTATTGTATTGTGAGATTGTGCAAAGTGTCCTCTCTCATTTGGTACCAATATAGCGTTGCTGCGACTAGTACCATAATTATAAACAAGTAAGGAAAGGCTAAAGTCGGGCGGGGCCGACTATATAATACCCTACACCACTCCCTGTGTATATACCTCGCTTTGATTACTAAACAATTTTATGCACTTCATATAAATTATTCTTTAGTCCAATTTAATGAATATGGTAAATAATTAAGTAATTGATCCAATTTTCCAGCAGATATTCCGAGTAAAGTAAATATAACATTATGTGGAAAAATTGATCAAGATCCAAAGACAAATACAGATTATACAGGGGTAATAGGATGAATCGGGCGGACATTTGAAGGGGGCCTATAACAACACTTGAGGCCTGTGCCAAAACATGCGCCTATATATTTCTCATTCACTGTAGGTATTCCTAGTTGAAACATAGAATGATCTGCAAAATTTGATGAAGATCCGATGTAAGATGTAGTTTCTAGATCTGTAATAGAGCAGAATGGGGCCCAATTTGGGTTATACCAAAGTATGGACATACGGACGGAGCCGACTATATGATACACCCCACTTTCTATCTCATTTCAATTCGGTAGAAAAGTGAAATCGGTAAGGATTTTTGAATTATGTAAATGTATGTGTTTGACAATAAATTTTAAATCGGAAAGGACATTTGTATGGGGGTATATTGAAACCTGTAATGATATGACCCCCTTTCGCCAAGTATGTTTATTGGTGAAATTTAATATGTAAAGTTTGGGCAAAATCGGTTGAACATTCGGGAGCAACATTTGTATTGGGGCTATATCTAAATTTGTACAAATTTAAAAAAAAAATCGGGTACAATATGTGGTTTCTAGAGCGGAAAAAGTCAAATCGGGAGCTACATTTGTATTGGGGCTATATCTACATTTTTACCAATTTTAAAGAAAATCGGGTACAATATGTGGTTTCTTGAGCGGAAAAAGTCAAATCGAGAGCGACATTTGTATGGGGACTATATCTAAATCTGAACCGATCTTACCCACTTTCACCATAGGTGTTTTAGTTGGATTATAAGATGTTGTGCCAATTTTAAAGAAAATCGGGTACAATATGTGCTTTCTAGAGCGGAAAAAGTCAAATCGGGAGCGACATCAGTATGGGGGCTATATCTAAAACTGAACCGATCTTACCCACTTTTAGCATTGGTGTTTCGATTTTAAAATGTTGTGCCAAATTTAAAGAAAATCGGGTACAATATGTGGTTTCTAGAGCGGAAAAAGTCAAATTGGGAGCGACATTTGTATGGGGGCTATATCTAAATCTGAACCGATTTCCTCCAAATTCAATACCGATGGTCCTTGGCCAGAAAAAATAACTTCTGCCAAGTTTCATGACATTCGGACAACAATTGCGACCTGTAGAGTGCGAACAAGCTTAGATGGACAGCAGACGGACAGACGAACGGACAGACAGACATCGTTAAATCGACTCAGCTGGTGATTCTAAGCCGATCGGTATACTTAAAGGTGGGTCTAGCTCGATTATTTCTTGGTGTTACAAACATTTGCCGCGGAACTAACTTATAATACCCTAGACCACGAAGAGGTGTAGGGTATAAAAATTAATATTTGTATCCTTTAAATATGACAATTCCTTTTCAACGCGAAATCGGCAAGAAAATGAATTAGAGAGACCTGCATAAGTGGGAATCCTCTATTAGTGGGACATTTTTGGTGGTCTCTGTACGTTTCACACAAAAGATTGTTAAACACCTGTGTTCATGTAGCTCCGTTAGCTTAAAGTTAGAGCTAACCAACAGTAATTGTTGTCAGTTTGTGTGGAACTTGACATCTATAACAGTAGGTTATATACACATCCAGGACCCATAATTTTACCTCAAAAATAGTCGTAATTTCAAATTCTATGAATAAGTTTTTATACACTCCACGAGAGTATTATGTCTTTTTGCATTTGTTTGTACCACCCAAAAGGAAACGAGTTAGACCCATCGTTTATTATACAGATCGGCTTAGAATCACTTTCTGAGTCGGTTTAGCAATGTCCGTCTATCTGTCCGTCTGTCCACCTATTGTTGTAATCAAATTACAGGTCGCAATTATAGTCCGATCGTAACAAAAATTGGCACAACTAAGTTTTGTAGATCAAGGACGAACGCTATTTAATTTGATGCAAATCGGTTCAGATTTAGATATAGCCCCCATACAAATGTCGCTCCCGATTTGACATTTTCCGCTCTAGAAACCACATTTCTTTAAATTTGGCACAACAGCTTATAATCCAAGTAAAAAACCTATGGTGAAAGTGGCTAATATCGGTTCAGATTTAGATATAGCGCAAATACAAATGTTGCTTCCAAATGTTTAACCGATTTTGGCCAAACTATACATATTATATTTCACCTATTTCGTTCCAGATTGCAATATACCCCCATACAAATGTCCTTTCCGATTTAACATTTTTTGTCAAACACATACATCCTTCCCGTTTTCATTTTTTCATCGAATTAAATTGTATTCGGATAGAAAGTGGAGTGTATCATAGAGTCGGCCCCGCCCGACTTTAGCCTTTCCTTACTTGTTTTAATTTATAGTAAAATTTTCGTCCGAATTTGTGTATGAAATAATCAGAAATTTAATTATCTCCAAGAGCATCATAATAATACCCACCATGTTATTGCATATTTGCTTGTAACACTCAAAACGGGACGAGATAGACCAATCGTTCATTATATCGACCGACGTAAAATCACTTGTTGAACCAATTCAAAAGGTAGATTCAATGTAGAGTTCGCAATTATTTCCAATCGGAATACATATCATATGTTGACCTTTATGGCAAACTGTAAAACAATTGCCAAAAGCTACCATGGTTGCTGTAGGGTACACATAAAGTGAATACTGGTTGCACTTTCTTTCCGTCAATATCCATATGTATGAAGCATGTGACTTTGCAAAACTACTTTGTTTAAAAAAAGAAGTTGAAATAAAACAACAAAATAATTCAATTAACGTTTAATTTGAATTTAATTTTCTTTAATGCCTTCACACTGCCGAACCATACGCACCTACTCGTCCTGTACGTTGGTTGCATGACTTAATGACAGACGTTCTGTCGAACTGAGTGAGCGGAGAAGCGCCTGCTTTTATGTGGTTAACAACTGGTTGACTAACAGAACGAAGTCGCTCTCAGATACAAGTAAATTAAATATTAAGTTGGAAACAAACAGCCAAAGGCAGGCAGCCAGCCAGCCAGTATGCAAAATTAATACAGCGAACTAAAGTGGTAAAGTGGATGAAGATTTTCATGTTTTTTTGTACTTTTTTCTTGCTACTTTGCATTCTTTGTGAACCGAGTTTGGTTTTGGGGTTAAAGCAAAAGAGGAGGTGTGTGTGTAAGATATCACTCCGCCACGAACTCAGTTCAGATATTAAACTTCGTATGGAGATGGAGATCATGTGGCCATAGCGTAACCAAGATTTTGCCTTTGATATTTTGTGTCTTTTAAATGCAAAGAAACGCAAAGTTGAACTCAAAATGGCCCACTACATCCCCAGTTCCTCCTTTTGAGATGACCAGTTCATATCTCTTTGGATTTCTTTTTATTCCTAGAAAGAGGCCATTTCTCAATATAAATGTGTTTACCATCCTCGAAATAGTACACCTTTACTTGCGTATTCAAAAAAGTCATTGGCGTGAAAAAGCTTATAAATCATAGATCTCAAAAAATTTAACCTTTTTAGCAATTTCTTACACTCGAATGCTAATTCCGCTTATTTACTTGTGGCATTTCTAAAGCATTTTTTTGCTTAAATCTCCGATTATATTATTTTTCGTTTGATAGAATCCACAATGGCTTTGGCAACATTTCATAGAAATCAATTCATTCTTGTACGTTAAAGAAAATGTTTAAGTAAATATTAACCATACCCTTCACAAAGTTGAAAAAAAAAAAGCGGAGAATAAAATAAGAAAACGTTCTTTCAGAAGAGATGGTGAATGGAGTGGACCAGCAAAAGACTCGGTAAGGACAAGTACAAGTACAAGTTTGTATGGAAATGTTCTTAACCTTTCGTTGGCGTTTGCCAAAGGACGACGACGACGGACGTTGGTTGCCACGCAAAGGTATGCAAAGAGCATATTTTCCTTTCTGCTGTTGTTACGCTTGAATGAAAATGTAATTTTCTTAAGCACATAATTTTACATAATTTGAAGAAACCGCAGTTTCCTTTAATTTACTGGTTGATGCACTTAGGAAAATTTATGCAAATTCCAAAAATACTATTTTCTCCACCACGGCACACTACTATCGCCGCACTCTTTTTGAGACAGACAGCAGCAGCAGCGCTGGTAAAAATAACCTGTACCGATGGCATTACGTGCAGCAACAGCAGTCACAACAAGAGCTGCACAGTGTGCAAAATGGGATATAGATCAGAAATTACACAGAGAAAAATAATTGAATATATATAAATTTACTTATAGTCACACACATCGACCACTAGCCGACTGCAGCACTCGTAAGATAACATGGCTTTGCGTGATAGAATTCCCATCCAGGTTGGAGTAGGAATCGAATATGAGACTCAGGTATACACGGACGGCTCCAAAATGAATTGTGGAGTTGGTTCCAGCATCTTCTCAGTTCTCAATGTTCATTCCGTCTTCCTGACAACTGCAGCGTCTTTTAAACGGAAGTCTTCGCAATTGAGGAAGCATGTAGTATACTCTCCTCTTTAGGTACAACGGACCGCACAGGAATCTTTGCCTCTTAAATATAACCCAACAAAAATTCCTACTCCGTTTTCAGAAGTAGTAAGGGAGAGTCGCCGTATGTCTCGCTTACTTAAGCTCGTATTTTTATGGGCCTCGGCCGGGATTTGAATATGGAACTCTTTTCATGATAGTCGCATACTCTACCCAATGCCCTACAGCAAGTGATGCGATATGTTCGTCATTTTCTTGTTAAAAGCACGACGCAAAGTGGTTCAGAATCAAAATCTATCGGCCAAAATTCAATAACTTTTGTTCTAGTAGACATTTTTGAGTTCTGTAAAAATCCCAAATTAGACAAGGACCCAAGGATTATTTTGAGATATTAACATCAACATTGGGAAATCGGATATATTTTAGAAATCGGACCAAAGTTGACTACTTTTCGTATTTTTCGATTTTAAAGAAAAATAAAATTTTTATTTTCTTGTGTTTATGTTTTTTAACATATTTTTACGAATTTGTACATAATGCGAAGAAAAAATTTTATTTTTTTTTTGTATTACAGACTTTCACGTTTTTCAGACTTTGAAAATTGAAAAAAAAAAAACGTAATTTCTTTTTTTTTTTACTATGTCGAACTGTTTCTATCATATTTGAAGAGATTTTACACTCAGATCTTTTTTTATTAAAAAATTGTGGTTTCTAAGCTTTATTATGACGAAAAAACTATGTTTGTGTCAAATATAGTTTGTTTGTATCAAAATTCTTTAAAAAATATGATTTTTGAACAAATGTCTGACTTTGAACCAACACAATTTTTTTCCTCCAAAAGCCTTCAACGAAATATATACATATTTGGAAAGGTTGAAGGGTTCTCCGTTTTTGTAGGGTAACTTTGCCTGCACGAAATTGCACCCTTGGAAGATAGGATACATTTAGTGTAAAAAGTCAGATTTTTTAGTTCCAAAACGCAATTTAGTCATTTTCGTCTCATTGAATTCTGAAAAGTAGGTACGCAGATAAAAAGGTGGGTAAATTTCCTTTATCCTCATGCTAAATTTTATAACAATCGGAGTTCATTTGCCGGAAATATGCCAAAAAAAAAACAAAATTAGCAGACAAATCGAATCTCTTAAAATATGATAGAAACAGTTCGACAAAGTCAAAAAAGAAATTACTTTTTTTTCAATTTTAAAAGTCTGAAAAACGTGAAAATCTGTAAAACAAAAAAAAATAAAAAATTTTCTTCGCATTATGTACAAATACGTAACAGTATGTTAAAAAACCAAAAAATAAACATTTAAAATTTCTTTAAAATCGAAAAATACGAAAAGTAGTCAACTTTGGTCCGATTTCTAAAATATACCCGATTTCTAATGTTAATATCTCAAAATAATCCTTAGGTCCTTTTCTAATTTTGGTTTTTTACAGAACTCAAAAAATGTCTACTAGAACAAAAGTTATGAATTTTGGCCGATGGATTTTGATTCTGAACCATTGTGCGACTTGGTATATGTAAGAGTTTTTGCTTCTTTTTTTATTGCAACGGAAGCATGCCGAGATTCAGCTCTATCCGAATGGTCTCTTCATGTCTCTATTGCAGCCAAATCATGCAGAGTTTTAGCAATGCTTACTTTATTGCAGCCTCAGTAGCTCCACAACGGGAATACTGCTTCCAAAATATGGTTCCCTGAACATAAGGACTTTTACTGAAACGAAAGAGCAAACCAGTTGGCGAGGATGGGATCTACTTTGTGTACCCTCGCTACGGAGTTGACCGTAACACCGAAAGGCTTTGTTAAAAGTGGTACCTGGATCGAATTAATTCCAATTTGAAAAACTTACATACTTGTCAAAAATCCAGCAAACCCCTTAATATAACAAATATCGTAACGTATGTTTCAACTAGAAACATCCATGGTGAAAATGAGTCAGATCGGTTAAGATTTATATATAGCTCCCATACAATTTGACTTGTTCTGCTCTAGAAACCACATATTTTAACATATGTTCTTCAAATTTGGCAAAATATCTTATATTTTAACTATGAACACCTTTGGTGAAAATAGGTCAGATCGGTTCAGATTTATATATAGCTTCCATTCAAATTTCGCTCCCGATTTGCTCTGGAAACCACATATTTTAACAGATGTTCTTCAAATTTGGCAAAATATCTTATGTATCAACTAGAAAAACCCATGGTGAAAACGAGTCAGATCGGTTTAGACATAGATAGACATAGACATTTCGCTGCCGGCTTGACTTTTTCACCCCAGAAACCACGTGTTTTCAGAGCATTTCTTTAAATTGAGCATAACACGTTATACTTGAATTGGAAGAACCTATTGTGTATCATAATAATACCCACCATGTTATTGCATATTTGCTTGTAACACTCAAAACGGGACGAGATAGACCAATCGTTCATTATATCGACCGACGTAAAATCACTTGTTGAATCAATTCAAAAGGTAGATTCAATGTAGAGTTCGCAATTATTTCCAATCGGAATACATATCATATGTTGACCTTTATGGCAAACTGTAAAACAATTGCCAAAAGCTACCATGGTTGCTGTAGGGTACACATAAAGTGAATACTGGTTGCACTTTCTTTCCGTCAATATCCATATGTATGAAGCATGTGACTTTGCAAAACTACTTTGTTTAAAAAAAGAAGTTGAAATAAAACAACAAAATAATTCAATTAACGTTTAATTTGAATTTAATTTTCTTTAATGCCTTCACACTGCCGAACCAGGTCAGATCGGTTCAGATTTATATATAGCTTCCATTCAAATTTCGCTCCCGATTTGCTCTGGAAACCACATATTTTAACAGATGTTCTTCAAATTTGGCAAAATATCTTATGTATCAACTAGAAAAACCCATGGTGAAAACGAGTCAGATCGGTTTAGACATAGATAGACATAGACATTTCGCTGCCGGCTTGACTTTTTCACCCCAGAAACCACGTGTTTTCAGAGCATTTCTTTAAATTGAGCATAACACGTTATACTTGAATTGGAAGAACCTATTGTGTACGTGGGTCACATCATTCCATGTCTGGATATAGCCCGGATACAAATATTCTTCTCGATTTGACAAATTGGGTCAGGTCATATTAGCCTATGATTAGGAAGCATACAAAAATCCTTCCCGTTTTCAATTTACCGAATGGAATTGTATTCGGATAGAAAGTGGAGTGTATCATATAGTCGGCCCCGCCGACTTTAGCCTTTCCTTACTTGTTTATTTTGCGTATCTACGCAGTCAGAGCAATGTATTCAACGAATTCCGTTATTCTAGCTCCAGCTGGTTGGTACAATTGTCAAGCACAAAGACCTTAGACTCCTCATGTAGGACTATGGTTTGAATATTACTCCTACACAGTGGAGTAATATACTGCCTATTGATTTAAAAGAAACCAATAAGGATTATTTGCCTGTTCCCAAGTGCTACCGGCTAGCGACTTGAAGAACTTGTAATATATGACGAGTTGGATTCAGATATTTGCATATCTCTCTCTGTAAAAAATAAAGATGAACAAGAAAAATATTGAGTCTTTCGCATATTTCATCTAAGTTGGGGCCCGATCTAGAAGCAGCCAACCATTAGCACATGTAAAGCTTTCCACTCCTTCAGGAGATTGTGGAATGCCAGAATGGTAAAGGTTAAACGGAGCCGCAGAACTCCCTGTTAAACTCTACGGGTTTTGGGCTTTCTGTTTCTGAATGCCACAAATGACTGTCGTCCGTACATATACATCACGATCCAACGTTTCAGACTGTTGGAGAGTGACGTGTTGGCGATGTCTTCGAACAAAGCGGCATGGTTGACTGTATAGAATGCATCCGATATGTGTCGTGATATCGTATAAAGTAGTAGTCTGTCATGCTACATTCGTAATTTATGCTGATGATCAGGAATAGCAAAAAGCTGGGAGGAGCTGGCACACGAAACTTAAATTGCTGATTTGGCAGTCCTGGGTCGGAGATCTGCATCTGATTGGGCTTATTACCAAGTCAAAAGTCTTTCAAGGGATTATTTTGAAGGGAAATTCAAAGGCGGAAATATTCTTATTCCGAGGATTCTGCAATCGAATTAAATTGCCTCGCTTTAGCCATGACAACTAATAAAACTCAAAGAGAATCATTGAATGTTTGTGGCATCAATCTGGATTTTCCATGTTTCTCACATAGTTCCACCACTTTTTAAGTGTTTTGAACTATATTCTCCAGCCAGTGGTAAAGGATTCACATTTGGCTATCCAGTGTTTTCGTCGTAGCATTATTTCGAACAGTGTTGTCACTGTGGGATGATGGTATGGCGCCTGACGGCCTGGCCTGCCTGCTGTTACCAGCAAAAAGGGAAAACATACAAATTTTGTGCTAAACAACCTTCAGCAATAGACGATACTCGAGCAAGAACACATTCACACGACATTCGCTTAGTTATGACTACGAGTAGGCGAGTAAAAAAAAGCTCGGGAATATTTCACACACAAAAATATGCAAACGGCTGGCTGGCTCTGAGGGTGGCTGAAGGCTGTTGATGTTGAACGTGATCTAAAACGCTCCATGTAGCGGTACATTTTGGCTGACTCAATTTCGTAACTATCGAATGCCACACCAGGTGTTCCCAACTTTTGCTTTGCTCTTCTTAAAAATCAAGGATGATATAGTTCTTTGGCTCCACAAATGCTCCTAGTAAAAATTCAATATTGCGGTGTGTGTGTGAGAGAGAAAGAGAGGAACAGGAAAAGGAAGAGAAAACGTGGTAATAAGAATAGCATTGAATCACTTAAAGTAAGTTGGTGTTGCATGTTGTAGTACAGGGATGTTACAAAGGATTATGCAAATGAATTAATATCCATGTTCGTGTTATGCCAAGGAGTCCTTTTAGGCTGCAATTGAAGAGAAGAACGAGGCGACGGCGATAGCAAAGATGCGATAGAGGAGAAAAAGTAAAGAACTAAAGGAATTTAGATGAAAATATTAAAATTGCTTGCCATGAATGTCGTGCTTATGGCATTTTGTTTTACTAAAAAATATATGCGATGCAGTCGGAACGTCTTTTTTTGTTGCCGTAGAGCATTATTCTGACGTGATTGCTGTGAATGGTTGGTTTGATTATCTAATTGCATGCCATGTCATGCCAAGCATTTGCCATTCATTTAAGATGTTGGTGAAGTCTTTTTAAAATAGTTTAAGGAAGGTATTTTGCAGAGAGAAGCCGCAGCTCTTGCGATTTTGTTGTTAAGTCAAATAAGACGCATAATTGCATCTGTAGGTAATCTATTCGCAAGGTATGAAGTAGTGCTATTAACTCAATTTAACACAGATTTAGATACATTGAAAAATTAATAACAAATAGCAAAAAATTTGCTAACATTAATAGTGTCGTTTTTCTCGATCATAAAGTAGTATTGAGTCTATTTTTGTCCCTGCCCCCTTTCGTGGTTCAATTTTCTACAAATTTCGTTTCTGCTACTTTTACATCGAAAGTAAAAGATAAGTCCAATCGAAACATTTAAAATTCATTTTCATTTTGTAGTACAATTTATCTGGAATCACACTTGGCCGATGATTGAAATGTGAGTATTTCGTGCCCAATATACAAAGGGACAATAACATATCAATTGCATACGAAATTTCATTTTTCTATACTACTATACTTTCTATATAAATTTAAATTGTGAATTCTCTAATTAAAAAGCGAAATAAAATGGAACCAAGTTTGCTGTGTAATCATTATAAAGAAATTGAGGGTACAAAATATAGTTTTTTTGTGCAAACACCTGTATTCCAATTCCAAGCATTTGGAGAAGCCATTAAATATTGCCAGCATATATTATGCCAACATATATTAAAAATTTGGTCAATTATATCAGTCGATTTTTTTATCAATGTCTACCACCAATGCAATATTTCCCGAACGTTTGGAAATTATTATATTTCAATATCAAAATCTATCAAGAGTACATTTTTGATACATTCGTACGACATCTGTTTTCTCCAAAATCGCATTTCAGAAATTGCGTCTTTTTTTTTCAAAGTCAAGTTTATTCCTAGACAGTTTAAATTTTTAAAAAAATATTACACAAAACCCGAATTCCTCGGTGCTTAAAAAGAAAAACACTGTAAGCAGAGATACTATTTTCTATATGCTTTTGTTAAATTACAGAAAATGGATTTTTGAAAATATATTTTTTTGGATTTGGAATAATTATCTTAGTTTTTAACAATAAAAGTCTTTATATTAAATACATTCTTTTTCTAGAGTAAAAATAATTAAAATCGAATGAGGCATTATTTCGTAAAAAAAATAAATATATTACTTTTGTATACCCTCCACCTCCAGGATGGGGGTATACTAACTTTGTCATTCCGTTTGTAACACCTTGAAATATCGACCTGAGACCCTATAAAGTATAGGGTGGCTGATGAATGACACTACATTAAGAAACTAAAATAACTTTTTGTTTAATTCATGTAAATTACTTTTTCTTTGTTCATTTGACAACCGATACATTTTTATTAATCCTTTTTAACGGGTTTAAAATAAAAGAATTTAAATGACATGACGATAGCCGGTGACGTATGTGCAAAATTCATTATTCATTACATCCTTTGGGAGACTTTGGGGGCCAACGAAATGTCGAGTGTCTAGAAATCATCTTCTTGGGGAACTTTCGCAGCAATTCTCTCTCATAGCAGGACCTGGCTATGTGACAAAGTCGCATCATCCTGTTGAAACCACACAGTGTTGAAAGAGATTCACTGTCGATGTAGTTCTGCAAAGAATAAGTCCTTTAACAGCATTAAGTAGCATGGTAGCAGTATTCATCAGCCACCCTGTATATATATATTCTTGATTGTCATAAAATTCTAAGACGATCTAGCCATGTCCGTCCGTCCATCTGTCCGTCTGTTTGGGATTGAAACGGGGCGAAATCGGCCCAAAGGGAAAAATGTTTCCCTCACAAGGACTAAAAATACCCATAATAATCCCTAATATTTAAGCGTATTTAAGCATGTTTTTCAATATGTCTGTTTATATTTGCTTGATATTTGGTATGCGCATTCCCCTTATAGCAAAAACGTGTACCAAAAAAGGGATAAAAATGGTACATATTAAACGACAATAGCTAGAAATACAAAATTCGGTGTGTACATTCCTCTAATTGAGTAGATACATAATATAATTATTATTATTATTTTTTCCAAATTCGTACTTTTAAGGGGTAAAATGAGAATAGAGGGATATAAATGGTACCAACCAAACGGCTGTATCTAGAATAATGAAATTCACTGTATACATTCATATTTCATAGACAAGTAAAACACACGGATTTTTCAAAATTCGTACTTTATGGGGTTAAAATGGAAAAAGGGGATACAAATAGTACCAACCAAATGACCGCAGCTAGAGTCATGCAATTCGGAGTATACATTCCTCTGACTGTGTAGACACGGACAATAAACGAATTTTTCGAAATACGTACTTTCAAGGGATACAATTGTACAGAGGGATAAAAATAGTACCAACTAAACGACTACAGTTAGAATTATGAGAGTCTTATACCAGTCGCTGTTGTAAACGGTCGCGTATTTGAAAATCGCTCCCACAATATTTTTGTTAAAAACAAAACAACTGTGCACAAACAACAAACATATTAGTGATCATAAAGGGATTAACACTCCACTTAAAGCACACAAAACAACAATCATAAACATTTCTAACAAACAAACAAATCAGTAAGCATGACTACTGATGGTGACGATGATAGTGAAGACAGCGATGTTCACTGGCAACTAGCAACAACAAGTAAAAGAAAACAAATGCACTCGCCTCATATGCATATTCACAAAAAACAAAACATTACAAACAACAATAATGCTTCGCAATCGACAAACCAGTTCGCTGTTCTAGCTAATGAAGAAGATGAACCGATCGAAGAAACACAAATAACAATGCCTAAGCCACCACCTATATTCATTCCGAATGTTAGAGACATCAATAAGATGGTAAAGAATTTGTCAAGCGTAATAGCAAAAAAAGAATTCAACTATAAATCACTGGGAAATGGTGAAGTAAAAGTGATGATTAGTACGATTGATTTCTACAGAAAAATAATAAAATTCCTAGAAACCTCCAAAATCATGTTTCATACATATCAAATAAAGCAAGAACGTGCTTACAGAGTAGTCATCAAAGGCATTCATCATACTACACCAATATCTGACATAAAGGCAGAGCTCATGTCGTTAGGTCATGGAGTCAGAAGTGTCATGAATGTGAAAAGCAGAGTTACAAAAGAACCCTTGTCCATGTTTTTTGTAGATCTTGATCCAAATACGAATAATAAAGAAGTTTTCAATATTCGAAAAATAGATAGTGCAGTCGTCAAAGTAGAGTCTCCCAATAAAACACACGATCTAATACAATGCCATCGTTGTCAACTGTTTGGTCATACCAAATCGTATTGTAAACGTCCATATAGATGCGTCAAATGTGGAATGGATCATGCAACAATACAGTGTACAAAAGATGCCAATGCCCCACCTCGCTGTGTTCACTGTTTGTCAAATCACCCGGCCAATTACAGGGGTTGTAAAGTATACCAACACCTGCTTCAAAGAAGAGTGCAGAACAAGCAAAATACAAACAAGCCAGAATTAGCTTTTCATTTAAATGCTCATGATTATCCATCAGTGAGTAATTCAAATAAAAAATATACCAATCACACTAACGGAAATGTGTATTCAAATACTACAAAAACACATAATAGTAATAATAATATCCCATTATATTCTGATGTTACTACCGAAAATCCTCAAAATTCATTTAATAATAATATAATGTTGAAAATAGAACAAATGATAAATAAACAGATGGAGCTAACAAATACTTTGTTAAGTATGATGTCCATATTAATGACAAAAATATGCAATTAAATCTAAGAATTGCAATATGGAATGCAAATGGGCTTTCCAATCATGCACAGGAAATTGAAATATTCCTGCACAACAATTTCATTGATATTTGCTTAATATCTGAAACACATTTTACGTCTAGAAGCCACTTTAAGATTAAAGATTACGATATTGTTACTACAAATCACCCAAGTAATAGAGCACATGCCGGTTCGGCTATACTTATAAAATCAACTATAAAGTACGTTCCTATCGAAGAATACAAATGCCCATATATTCAAGCAGCTGGATGTAAAATCAAATGCCACGATGATGATATTTCAATCTACGCTCTCTATTCTCCTCCAAGACACGCAATTACATGTCAAGAATATAACGATTTCTTTAAAAAACTCGGCCCAAGATTCATTGTTGGCGGCGACTTCAATGCCAAACATACTTGGTGGGCGTCTAGGACTATAAACCCAAAAGGCAGGGAACTATTTAAATGTATACAAAAACATAATTACTCGGTTATATCAACTGGAAGTCCTACATATTGGCCTAGTGATCCAGCAAAAATTCCCGACCTTCTGGATTTTGTGGTTTTTAAAGGAATATCAAGATACTGTTTAGATATCATGGACAGCGACGAACTTAGTTCAGATCACTCCCCAATAATTTTAAACTACTGTACTATTATACAGACTGTGGCGAAAAATTTTAATATTATATCAAAAAAAACTGATATGGAAAAATTCAAGTATTGGATTGAAAATCATATTGATTTATCAGTGCCGATAGAAAATCATATTCAACTCGATGATGCTGTAGAAAATTTTACGAAACTCATACATGAAGCCGCGTTTTTATCAACACCTGTAGCCCCAAATGTAAATGTTCCAAATCGATGTAAAGTATCAGCTGAAATGCAACAGCTGATACGTAACAAAAGAAGACTACGCAGAATCTGGATGAATAGCAGAAATCCCATAGACAGACGCAATTTCAACCGAGCTAATAATGACCTAAAACAGAAAATGAAAGACTTCAAAAACAATGAATTAAAACAATTTCTTGAAAATTTAGATGGGTCTACCCCCACAAATGATGAGCATTGTCTCTGGAATGCCACTAAATACCTCAAGAGACCAGCCAAACGGAATGTTCCAATAAAGGACCATACTGGTTCATGGTGCAGATCTGATAAATCTAAAGCAAAAACGTTTTCAACATATCTTAAAGATGTTTTTCAACCGTTTTCCTTTAATAGTTCTAATGAAAGAACTGAAGTTGAACAATTCATTGAATGCCCTTGCCAAATGGACTTACCTATCGAAAGTATTACTTCTAGTGAAGTAGAAGGCGAAATTAGTCAATTGAATAACAAGAAAACACCTGGTCATGATAAAATAAATGCTATGGTTGCTAAAGTTATTCCTAAAAAAGGCATTGTGCTACTTACACATATATATAACTCCATTCTCCGACTGCAACACTTCCCCACTCAGTGGAAATATGCCGAGATAATCATGATACCGAAACCAAAAAAGCCCGACAACTTAGTTTCATCATACCGACCAATTAGCCTGTTACCTATATTTTCCAAAATATTTGAACGTACATTTCTGCGAAGGCTTTTACCAATTTTGGAAAAACAAAATATTATTCCTGACCATCAATTTGGATTTCGCCACAATCACGGAACTCCTGAACAATGTCACCGAATAGTAAATGTAATAAGAGATTCTTTGGAACGTAAAAAATACTGCTCAGCTGTATTTTTGGATGTACAGCAGGCCTTTGATAGGGTCTGGCACGAGGGTCTACTCTATAAGGTAAAAAAGACGATTCCTGCACCATTTTATTTAATCATTAAATCATACTTAAGTCAACGATATTTCTACGTTAAAGTGAAGGAAGAAATCTCGGAATTTTGTAAGATAAGGTCTGGTATACCTCAAGGAAGTGTACTAGGTCCTGTACTATACACAATATTCACTTCTGACATGCCTGTGAGTGAAAATGTAACCATTGGCACTTGTGCCGACGATACAGCAATATTGGCATCTAATGAATCACCACAACTAGCATCAGAATTAGTGCAATCAGAACTAAATAAAATCGAACGTTGGTTAAGAAAATGGAATATTAAAGTAAACACCGAAAAGTCTGTGCATGTTACATTTACATTAAGGAGAGAAGACTGCCCTACACTTCGATTAACAGGTGAGAATATCCCGAAACAAACCAGCGTTAAATATCTAGGATTTCATCTGGACAGACGATTGACTTGGAAACAACATATAAAAGCAAAACGAGAGCATTTAAATATAAAGACAAGGCGTATGTACTGGCTACTTGGACACAAATCTCAACTTAGTTTGGAAAATAAATTACTGCTTTATAAAACTATATTAAAGCCTATATGGACGTATGGAATACAGCTATGGGGAACTGCCAGCAACTCCAATATCGAAATACTTCAGAGATATCAGTCGAAAACGCTCCGAATGATTGTTAAAGCTCCCTGGTTCATAAGTAATAACAATATTCACCGCGACTTAAATATGCTAACTATAAAGAATGAAATAAATAAGCAAAGTTAACAGTATCTAAATAGACTTAGTAATCATTGTAATCTACTAGCAATCAATTTATTAGATGAAAGTGACGAAGTTATAAGATTGAATAGACATCATATACTAGACTCATCCTTTAGGAGTTAAAGTATTTATGAACCTTTTAACATAATAAACGTAAAATATTTGTACATATAATTGCAAACTATTCCGTGGAAATATAGAATCCACCTTAAGCTATTAGTTAATATATAAATATATAAAATTTACTCATTGTTGTAAAACAGATTGTAAATAAATGAATTAAAAAAAAAAAAAAAAGAATTATGAAATTCGAATTGCGTAGAAACGTCAAGGGGGTAAAAATGGTACAAACCAAATGGGCGCAGCTGGAATCATGAAATTCGGTGTATACATTCCGTAAAATAAAAAGATTTTTCCAAATTCATTGAACGAGATCCTGCCAGGATGGTGGACTCGTTAGGTTCTCAAAGACGGAGTCTTGTGAGAAGCCTGTGTAGTGTGGTTGTTGTTGCACGAAAATGCAAGCAACTAAAACACAAAGTAACACAAACGAACGTAAGTAAAAGGTGTTTACTTACGTGGTGGTTCCTTTAAGTGAAAACACAGAAGGTTTGAATTAGTAAGAATTACTATTTTTAAGTATTTATTGACACGGTGGTCTAAAACACTGTCACTTTTTGCGAAAACAAAAGTAAAGTAAACAACACAAACATCTGAAGTTGGCCGCACTCCTCGCCTTCCAGTGTCAGGGATGACACTTAGTCGTTGAGATCGATCAAGTCCAAATCGATGTCATCATCGACAGGACCTGATCGATCGTCAACATTCATACTTTTTTACTTTTGCGGCTAATATTGGTTGAATCATGAAGTTATGTTATCTTGCCATGTGGACTTCAGGTAATGGATTTTCAAAATTTGTACTTTTGGAATTAAAATAGAATGGAAATATCTGGTATGTATTTATATGGTATTTAAGCTTTTTGAAAATATAAATATAAGAATATTTATTTTTTGATTTGAAATAAATAATGTTTTGATATAATTATAATATTATATTTATATCTAAATTAATTTTTCAATATTTGTATTTGTTTTGGTTTGGCTATATTAAAAAAATATATTTTCCTGTAATATTACTGCACTTCTACGAAAACCGACATCCTCTGTGGAATGCAATCCATGGTGGAGGGTATATAAACTTACCGCCTTTTTTACTTGTTTGATTTGAAATAATTATCTTAGTTTTTAACAATAAAAGTCTCCATATTAAATACATTCTACTTCTAGAGTAAAAATAATTAAAATCGAATGAGACATTATTTCGTAAAAAAAATATTATTTTTTTGATTTTGTTGTTGTCATTATTTTACTCGTAATACCTTTCAAACGTATCTTCAAGCATCAAAATATTGCGTACCAACATAAACTGCTATTCGAGCAAAATAATCGGGAGAACATTTTTAATTTTTGATGGTTCAACATTTCAACCGATTTCAATTAAGAATTTCGATTTTAAGAATCGGACTGAAAATAGCTGATCGGGGAATCGATTCTCGCCCTTGATTACCATTCACTACTCTGAACCATATACGCGGCAATTTCGCTTATTGACTATCCACCGAGATGCAAATGAGTTTCATCTGTAAACACGATTTTTCGGTAAAATTCTTCAACACCTGCCAAACAATCTTCAGCCCATTGGGCGAAGCGAAAACGCATCTTAGGCTTCAGTTGTTGGACCAATTGAAGTTTGTAAGCCTTCATACCGAGGTTCTTCTCAAAGAAGTGAGAGCAATGTTAGGTGTCTGAGAACGATGACATGTTGGTGTTTAAGAATGTTCTTGGACAATCTCAGTCTAAGCAGCAATGTTTTCGATTGAACGCACTGGACGAGGACGTACACGGGTTGATTTGTCCAACAACGAACTCGCTTCACAAATTGACACATAAAATGAACTGAAGGCCGATCACTTCTACAACTACACTTCACAAACTACATTTCTTATAGTTTGCGTTAAAGACTCACTACTTTGGAAGTAAATTTTTAATATTTCCCAGTTTTGTCCGAACGTATAGCGTCCAATTTTGCAAATGTCAAACATAAATCAGAAATTAAACATAAACACGAATGTTATTCTACCTTTCAAAGTCAAAGGAGGAACATAGGGCTCTCACATAACCTTCACAATAAGTGTCTCCAATTTTTTTAAAGGACATGCATCCTTAAAAATTTTAATTCCAGTTGAATGTAAACCAGACCAATAAATTAACAGTTGAGTATACAGCGTTGTTATGTTTAATCCCAAATTTTAAAAATATATAGATTTATGGTGATCAACAATTAATTTTGTGATGTGAAATTTTAAGTATGTCTGTATACATATATAGTTCTTAAAATTAAACAGATCAAGATAGAAAGATAACATTTAGATAAGTATAATAGAGGAGTAATGCCTATAAAATGTATATAACTTGAAAATTCTCCCGTAAAAATCACCGCTTATTCGGCAGGTTGAAACTGAGTGGGATTTTTTGCTGGAATGCTATGAAGTTCTTGAATCTATATATGGGCATTTCCATGACCGTGACCGTCGTACACATTTAAAGTGACAAAAAAGTCAAAATAAAACGGGTTTTTGTTTTGACCATAACTTATAGCTCTTAATTAACTGTATAATTGGTGCTAATGTGGATTTTGGGTAATTTATCGTTTTCAAGATAATTAAAAAAAACCAAGGCATTCGCACGTGACCAAAACAGAAGTCGTTTTCGCGGCCAACCATTCAAACGCCGATTTTAGCGAATCCTATGGCAATATTTCAATGTGACCAATTTTAGAACGTTGTGCACTGATATCTCTTCAAAATGGCTTTGATTTTGTGCAAAAATAATTAATACTTTTTTGTAATTTAATTTTAAGCCCGGTCGAAAGTGACATGTCGCACGTGACATTTTTTCCATCGTGGTATTTGTGTTGTTTTTGTTGACTTTTTACGAAATTATAATTAATATATAATTTTTTTAATCAACAGAAGTATTCAATATATTTATTCTCACATAATAAGAGTAAACAATAAAATTTTGTTTTTTTTTTATTTATTGTTTTGTAATTGTAGCTGATCTTATTTCAACTTTCACTGCGATTTTTAACTTTCTTTACTTTTTTGGCCCCCGTTTCTGCTCATCTAGATTTAAATAATAAAAATAAGCATTTTTTACATAAATAATTTATTTATGTAAGAATTTTTTTTTTAATTTTTAATTTTCACACTTAAGATGTCGCAAGTGACCAACTTTATAGAAGTGCCAAGGTCACACATTTTCTTATATAAAAGAGTTGCGTTACTGACTGACTTATCATTGACCAGCCCCCAGACCAAACGGCTGAAGCCAGGGTCATGACATTTTCAGTGTAGTTCCCAAATATGACGTAGACGTCGACTAAGAAAGGGTTTGACGAAATTCGTACTTTTAGGGGGTAAAATGGGACAAAAAGGGATAAACATCGAACCTTCGTCCTGACTAAACGGCAGTAGCTAGAAACATGAAATTCGGTGTGTTCCTTGCAATGACCATGCAGACGAGCTACAAGCAGGGATTTGTCGAAATCGTTTACTTTTAAGGGAGGAAAGGTACAACTTTTTGTTTGGATAAAATTGGTACCAATTTATCTGACCGTATAGCAGAGATACAAGCCGACCAAGCCGAGCGACCGAGCGGGACAAAAAGGGATAAAAATAGTACCAACTAAAGTATTGCAGTGAAATTTGGAGTGTAAATTCTTCTGACAACATAGAAGCGCATTCTGAATGGATTTTTTCGAAATTTGTACATATTCACCCCCTACATGTACAAAATTCGAAAAAATCCATTCAGAGTGCGCTTCTATGTTGTCAGAAGAATTTACACTCCAAATTTCACTGCAATACTTTAGTTATAAACAAGGGTTAAAAATACTACCAACTAAAGTATTGCAGTTATAGTCGTGAAATTTGAAGAGTAAATTCCTCTGACAACGTAGAAGCGCAAATCTAAATGAATTTGTCGAAATTTTTACTTATAAAGGGAGATCGGGTTAAAAATAGTACCAACTAAAATATTACAGCTGTAGTCGTCAAATTTGGTGTGTAAATTCCTCTGACAACGTAGACTTGCAACATGAATCGATTTTTCCAAATTTGTACTTTTAAGGGGCGAGCGGGACAAAAAGGGATAACAATGGCACCTACTTTAGTACTACAGCTAGAATCGTGAAATTTAGTACGTAAATTCCTCTGACCGTGTAGAAGCGCCATTTTTTCGCTTTTTTTTTCGAATTTTGTTCTTATAAGGTGTGAGCGGAATAAAAATGGTACAAACTAAAGTATTATAGCTAGAATCGTGAAATATATCCACAAAGAGAAAATATGTAAGAAAATACTATCCAAAAATAGGGACGAATAAAACTAATAACAAATAACTGGCTTTTTCGCGTGCGAAGCAGCGGGTACTGTTAGTCTAAAAGAACTCTGTGGGACATGATGAAACTTTTCACCATAGGTATTTCTAGTTGAAGTATAATGTGTTTTGCCAAATTTAAAGAACATCGGTTAAAATATGTGGTATCTAGAGCGGAAAAAGTCAAACCAGGTCGACATTTTTATGAGGCCAATATCGACCCACTTTCAGCATAATGCATCAAGTTGAAATAAAAGTTGCTATGATCAATTTTTGGAAAATCGATTAAATTATGTGTTTGCTAGAGCGCAAGAATTTAAATAGAGGCCGAAAGTTGTATGGGGCTATATCTAAATCTGCACCGATCTGATCCACTTTCAAATATGTGGTCTCTAGAGAAAAAATCAAATCGAGGCCGACATTTTTATGGGAGCTACAGATCAGAACAGATCTGACCCTCTTTTACCATTGCTGTTTCTAGTTAAATTATAAGGTGATGTGCCAAACCTAAATCATACCGAGGAAAATATGTGGTTTCTATTATGGAAAAAGTCAAATGGGGAGCTACATCTAAATCTGAAATAGCGTCCGTACTTGGCCCGCGAAACTTAGTTGTGTTAAGTTTTGTTAAGATTGGGCAATAATTGTCAACTGTACTTTGATTACAAGAATAGATGGACGGATGGACATTGCTAAATCGACTCAGAAAGTTATTTTAAGCCGATCTGTCTAATAAACGATAGTTTCCTTTTGAGGGTTGCAAACAAATACACAAAGACCCTAGTGGAGGGTATAAAAAAGAATATACGTGATTTGAAATTTTACGTATGGTGTTCATTTTATGGGAGAGTCAATGCTTCCCCCTTTTGTATATTCTAATAATGAAACGGCATTGGAAACCTTGTGATCCTTACATTTTAAGTATATGATGAGTTCAGCAATATTACTAAAAACACTACGAGGAACATTTTTATGGAACTTTTCAACACTCTAGCTCCTCAATATAGAGATCTTTTTACAACTTTTTTTAAGAAAAGTGTCTATTAAACTTACAAAATGTCTTATTGCATAATAAGCATTATTGCTGTTAATTGTCCAGCTTTCAAAAAAACCCTGTCATCAACGATACATTTCTATTTAGAAACGAAGCCTTCAACGAAGTCTCTGCCTTCGGAAGAAGCCGGCTCTAACCAGCATCTATAGCCAGACAGACATTCATTCATATGTGTCATACAAATGAAATCATTTTACATATGTATGTACATATGTCAGTATATGTGTACTATGAACATCGAGTATAGTTGTTGGCTGTCATAAAAACACAAAATTATAAAATAACAACAAGCTACCAAAAAAAGAAGGAAAATGTTAAGTATCAATGTGGCCTCAAATGAGTCATTTCGTAAAACGTGACTTTTTTGTGTTATAGCCACAAATACATGAGCAAACACTTCTGCACATACACAAACGCACGCATGCATACAGAGAGATATACCAATACACACGTACACTTCAAATCCTACTACACATGAGGACATACAGATGGATACTCCTACATCCAGCAGCAGATACACGCTTAGGGTTTGTGATAATTCAACTCATTAGTATAACTACCATACTAATATAAATGTTATTATACAAATATACATATGTACGCCTGTATGTATGTACACATATGTGTATGTGGATACATCTCCTAGAGATGTGTGTGTGTGTGTGCATGACCATATGAGGATGTTTCCTCACATGTAGCGAAATAACATAAGAAATCTACTTATAAGAAGACGAAAGAAGAATGAAAAAGCAAATAACACGAACACATGCACAAAAAGGGATACGTGCACATTTACGTGGGGTCTGGCTAAAGGTGACTCACAAATTTATGGTATTAAGTTGTCAATTTATTAAAATTATCTATATATATAAAAGAGTTGCGTTACTGACTGACTGACTTATCATTGACCAGCCCCCAGATCAAACGGCTGAAGCCAGGGTCATGAAATTTGCAGGGTAGTTCCGAAATAAGACGTAGACGTCGACTAAGAAAGGGTTTTACGAAATTGGTACTTTTAGGGACTAAAATGGGACAAAAAGGGATAAACATCGAACCTTCGTCCTGACTAAACGGCAGTAGCTAGAAACATGAAATGTGTGTTCCTTGCAATGAACATGCAGACGAGCTACAAATAGGGATTTTTCGAAATTTGTACTTTTAAAGGAGGAAAGAGACAAAAAGGGATAAAAATGGTACCAATTTCAAAATTGCAGCTAGAATCGTGACAATCGGTATTTACATTTCTCTGACAACGTAGACTTGCAATATAAATTGATTTTTCTTATTATTGTATCTAGAATCGCGAAATTTGGAATGTAAATTCCTCTCACCACATAGAAGCGGAATATAAATGCATTTTGTACTTTTAAGGGTTGCGCGGGACAAAAAAAGGGATAAAAATGGTACTAAATAAAGTATTGCAGCCAAAATCTTGAAGTTTGATGTGTAAGTTCTTCTGACCATGTAGAAGCGCAGTAAAATTGGATTTTTCGAAATTTGTACCTATAAGAGGTGAGGGGGACAAAAGGGATAGTACAAACTAAATTATAATAGCAAGAATCTTGAAATTTGGTATGTAAATTCCTCTGACCATGTATAAGCGCATTAAAATTGGGGTTTTCAAAATTTGTACTTTTAATGGTTATGAGGGACAAAAAGGAATAATAATGGTACTAATTTAAGTATTGCAGCTATAGTCGTCGAATATGGTGTGTAAATTCTTCTGTCAAGGTAGAAGCGCAAATCCTAATGGATTTCTTCGAAATTTATACCTATAAGGTGTGAGCGGGACAAAAAGGGATACAAATAGTACCAACTAAAATATTGCTGCTATAGTCGTGAAATTTAGTGCGTAAATTCCTCTGACAAAGTAGACTTGCAACATAAATGGATTTTTCAAAATTTTTACTTTTAAGGAGAGAGCGGGACCAAAAAGGATAAAAATGGTACCAATATTAGGATTATAGCTAGAATCATGAAATTTAGTATGTAAATTCCTCTGACAATGTAGAAGCGTCATCAAAATGTATTATTTTTCGAATAAAAGGCTCTGCAGTTGTAATTTTTTGTTAAAAACTGGGTAGAAAATGATAAAAAATATATATACGAAGGGAGTTCAGCTAAAACAGTGCACGTCGACACGCGCATTCCTTTGACTGTATATGAGTGATATGTTTCCAATTTACTATTTCAGAAAAGAAAATCAAATAAATACTATCCTAAAACAGAGACTGATAATAACAAATACCTGGCTTTTTCGCGTGCGTAGCAGCGGGTACTGCTAGTACCAGATATTTTAAAATTCTTCGGGACAAAAGCAGTAACATTGCTAGTATTTCGCCGAAAGATGTAAACGCGAAATATTGTTATCCTAAATTTGTTCAAATGTACAATTCCGTTAGAACATTTTTAATGCCAGACGCCAAAACAAGTCATTTTTTTAGGGATTTTCTATTGCTCATTCGATTTTGTTGTAGTCCGAAATCGCTTGAATGATATGCCATTACGTATGCGAAAATATATTGGGTTTATAAGTAAAGATTTTATATACTTGTGTTTCTATATAAATTTCGGTGGCTTAAAAATGGCTTACCTTCATTTCTATACTGGAAAATAAAAAATAACAAAAACTTTAGTCATAAATATAAATATTAATGCATTTGTAATAGACATTAATATTCTATTATTAAACTATCTACCTTTTACACACGTGGTGTATTTGAGATGAGTTATTTGGTATATTTTTAGGAGAGCGATTTAAGGCGCGAAGAACTTTGGTGTCTTTTGAGACCTCCACTGACATTTTCCGGCATCTTTTTTGTATAACAATTTAATCTTTAAATGTCCTTTTTGAAAATATTTTTTTGACTATCTCGATAAAAGGATCAAATTAAGAGGATTATATATCTTACACAAAAAATTCCTCATGAAATTACACAATATAGTTCTGACAATAAGAATTCTCTCAGACATTAGTTTACAACATTTGTATACCCTACACCACTTCGTGGAATAGGGTATTATAAGTTAGTTTCGCGCCAAATGTTTGTAACACCAAGAAATAATTGAGCTAGACCCACCTTTAAGTATACGGATCGGCTTAGAATCACCAGCTGAATCGATTTACCGATGTCTGTCTGTCCGTCCGTCCGTTTGCTGTCCATCTAAGCTTGTACGCACTCTACAGGTCGCAATTGTTGTCCGATTGTCATGAAACTCGGCAGAAGTTATTTTTTCTGGCCAAGGACCATCGGTAATGAATGTGGAGGAAATCGGTTCAGGTTTAGATATAGCCTACATACAAATGTCGCTCCCGATTTGACTTTTTCCGCCCTATAAAGCACATGTAGTACCCGATTTTCTTAAAATTGGCTTAACACCTTATAATCAAACTAGAAATACCTGTGGCGAAAGCGGGTTAGATCGGATTTAGATATAGCCCCCATACAAATGTCGCTCCCGATTTGACTTTTTCCACTCTAAAATCCACATATTGTAATCGATTTTCTTTAAAATTGGTACAGCATTTTATAATTGAACTAGAAACACCTGTACAGAAAGTGGATAAGATCGGTTCAGATATAGATATAGCCCCATACAAATGTCGCTCCCGATTTGACCCGATTTTCTTTATATTTGGCATAGCATCTTACAATCCAACTAGAAACGCATATGCAGAAATCAGGTAAGATCGGTTCAGATTTACATATAGCCCCCATACAAATGTCGCTACCGATTTGACTTTTTTCGCTGTAGAAACCGCATATTGTTCCCGATTTTCTTTTAAATTGGTACAACATCTTATAATTGAACTAGAAATACCTATGCTGAAAATGGGGAAAGATCGGTTCAGATTTAGATATAGTCCCCATACAAATGTCGCTCCCGATTTCACTTTTTTAGAAACCACATGTTGTACCCGATTTTCTTTAAAATTAGCACAACATTTTACAATTGAACTAGAAACACCTATGCTGAAAATGGGGAAAGATCGGTTCAGATTTAGATATAGTCCCCATACAAATGTCGCTCCCGATATCACTTTTTCCGCTGTAGAAACCGCATATTGTTCCCGATTTTCTTTAAAATTGGCACAACATCTTATAATCCGACTAAAAATACCTATGCTGAAAGTGGGTAATATCGTTTCAGATTTAGATATAGCCCCAAAACAAATGTAGCTCCCTTTACATATTATATTTCGCCAATAAACATACATGGTGAAAGCGGGTCACATCGTTCCAGATTTCAATATACCCCCATACAAATGTCCTTTCCGATTTAACATTTTTTGTCATTCAAAAATACTTGTTTGGGAGATGCCCATATGTCAATACTTTGGTATAACCCAAGTGGGGCCCCATTCTTCTCTATTACAGCTCTAGAAACCACATCTTACATCGGATCTTCATCAAATTTTGCAGATCATTATATGTTTCAACTAGGAATACCTACCGTGAATGAGAAATATATAGACGCATGTTTGGAACAGGCCTCAATTGTTGTTATAGTCCCCCTTCAAATGTCCGTCCGATTCATCCTATTACCGCTGTATAATCTGTATTTATCATTGGATCTAGATCAATTTATCCATATCATGTTATATTTACTTTACTCGGAATATCTGCTGGATCAATTACTTTATTATATATTCATTAAAGATGAATAAAGATGAATTTATAGTAACTGCATAATTTATATGAACTACATAAAATTGCTCCAATGAAATACCTGGGTTTAGTAATCAAAGCGAGGTATATACGCAGGGAGTGGTGTAGGGTATTATATAGTCGGTCCCGCCCGAATTTAGCCTTTCCTTACTTGTTTCCACTTAGTAAGTATAATGCTCCATTGGACCAAAAATGAACCGACCCTGTAGGTATTCTGCTCCAATCAAAAAGTCTTAATTTGTTGGATAGCGTATTTAGTATTTGATTTGAACTGGGTTATATTATATTCTATAGAATGCAAATTTGTTGTAAATGTCGCAGAGACATTTACTGCTCACTATTCCTATCATGATCTTCATCAGTGACGACCAGCTTTAGAAGGTTTTGCTAGCTTTAAGGCAGAAAAAATATAATAAAGATAAGAAAAAGAAAATGTCATTGACAACAAGGAACAATAAAAACAAGTAAGCAACGTACGTCGCGTCAAATGGTCCATCGGCTTCAACTCTTGAGTCAGCTTGATCTTGTATGGGTGTAAACCAAGATCCTTACGCAAAATTCGCAATAAAGTGGTCTTGGCAGTGCCCAGTTCTTCAGAACGCCATGGAATCGACTGATTTGGATCGTTTTTAATTGTAGACAGAACTAAATGAAACTTTGCACAACGAAGTTTTTCAGGACAAGGACGAACGCTATTTAATTTGAAGAAAATCGGTTCAGAATTAGATATAGCCCCCATACGAATTTCACTCCCGATTTGACTCTTTTCACTCTAGATAGCACATATTACAACAGATTTTCTTCAAAATTGTCAAAACATCTTATATTTCAAATAGAAACAGCTGTGAGGAAAATGTGTTAGATCGGTTCGGATTTATATGTAGTTTTTCCGCTCTAGAAATCACATATTCTATCAGATTGTCTTCAAATTTAGCAGAACATCTTATATTTAAACTAGAAACACTTATGGTGAGAATAGGCCAGATTGGTTCAGTTTTATATATAGCTCCCATACAAATTTCATTCCCGATTTGACTTTTTCCACTCTATAAACCACATATTTTAACAGATCTTCTTCAAATCTTTCAAAATATCTTATATTTTCAACTGGAACCACCCATGGTGAAAATGGGTCAGATGGGTTCAGATTTACATATAGTTCCCATACAAATTTCGTTCCCGGGAAGACTTTTTCCGCCCCAGAAACCACGAATTTTCGCAGGATTTCTTCAAATTGAGCATAACGCGTTATACTTGAACTGGAAGAACTTATAGTGAAAGTTAGTCACTTTATTCCATGTTTGGATATAGCCCCGATACAAATATTCTTTTCGATTTGACAAATTGGAGCAGGTCATATTAGCCTATGATTAGGAAATTTGAAAAGGATCGATGTGGTCTCTAGAGCAGGAAAAAACAAATCGAGGGCAAAAATATATCTAAATCTGAAATCATGGATAAGTTTTTAACTTATTATTACAATTGTATATTACATCTGTACGATTTCTCCACAGATCAAGAGAACAGTTTATCCGACGATATTGTAACCAATAATGGTAAATTATAATAAATAATGTATCAATTTATTAATAATTATTTTAGTATTATCAATAAATAATGTTTCTTTAGTTTTAGATTAATTTAAAGTAGCTTTACTACAATGAAGCATTGTTATTAAACCCGCTACATTAAGGGTAATTAAAAATGTCGTTAATGGAATGTTAGTTAATGATAGTTTCTCATTGTGGTAATGAAGTGGGATTAAAAGAAAATGTGCCCTTTTGGCTTATTTGGTAGTAGAGAGTAGCAGTAGACTCTCTACATCTAGTTAGCAGCAATTCTTTGGCGCAGAAACCAAAATATTTTAGGTAGTTCAATCACGAACTGAACGAGAATTATTACATACTTCTAACACACACTAAAAATCAGTGTTTAATAGAGGATAACTAGCTGCGATAACCAAATCGTTAGGATGTTGTTATTGCCTTCTAAGCGACAAACAACTGATTTTAATTTTGGGAAGCTTTTATTCATGACACCAAACGATCTTTCACTTCTGAGAAGTCGTTTTTTAATCTTTTCGGTTTTTCATGTCCTCCAAATGCAGTATCATATATCAAGTCTCCGTTTTGAAACATAAATGGTAATATGGATCTTGCAACGTCGAAGGCTTTTTTGATTTTATATTTGTCTCTTCCGTTTTTGAAATTCTAGAAGAATTTTAACTTATCACTGATATTCAATATTTTAAGTTTTCATTTCGACATTCGTATATACATATATAACCTAATGTATATGTTGCTTAAACAATTGTGTTTACCCTTTTTGAATTTCAAATGGAATAATTTTTGAATTTCAAATGAAAACTTTTGAATTTCAAATGGTGTATTTTGAATAACAAATAACGAGTTTCGAATTTCAAACGATGAATTTTGAATTTCAAATGATATTTTTTGAATTTCAAATGGAATTTTTGAATTTCAATTGATATTTTTTGAATTTCAAATAGAATTTTTGAATTTCAATTGTTTTTTTAATTACACTTGAAAATGGTGTAGAATCAAAACTTAAATATTGTATGGGAGTATTTGCAACCAATAATTTGACTCATTTGTAACGGATGTACCAGAAGTAGTGTTACAATCTCTCCCATCCCACAATTTAAACTAATTATGGAGAATAAATTAATATATTCAAAGTTTAAGTGAATTCCTTAACTCTTTTTTGTAACTTATCCATGATGAAATGAAATTGATTTGTTCCAAACATACCTAGGATCTTAATTCACCCCATCGTTCCGTTACACTTTTTGTCTGTCCCAAATGATAGAATATAACTAAAGCTTCAAAATGTTGTGTTTAACAATGGCTTTAAATATATAAAGACATATTAATGGATTTTTGGCTAAATTTTGTAGGACCCCACGGCGGGCGATGGCAATATACGGATTTTATGCATATGTACCTACTTTTGTTTAACACTTGAGGCACGTTTTAGACAACACAAAAACACATTCTTAAGTATGTTCATTTTGCTATTTCCGTAACACAATTATGTCAGATAGTATTATTATGCATATACTACGACTACTTTACATATGTAAGTATGTATGTGTATGTATATACCAAGCAACAACATGTACAATAACATAACTATATAATGCATTATAAAATATGTATCATTAGTAAGAACATAGATAGACCATGCATGGATGTCTGTCCGTCCTTCCTCTGTGTGACTAATGTACGAGTATTGTTATGTGAGTACAAGTTACTACACTTTTAAATATTCATACTTGCGCATATGTATGTATATGTACGAGTGTTGTAGTCAAACATGCAACTAAATGTTAAATATGAATCTTTGCAGTATAAAATGCACTTAACATAATATGCATTAGATGTAGGCGTGGCGATAATCATTGTTATAATTATGCTTAGCATTTAAAAGTCTAAGTGTTTGATTTTAAAGACATGCGGAAAATAATCTTTAATACCAGTTTGGAATTATTTTAAATCTAAGGAACTCTGAAATTAGGCGGGAACGACTATGAAGATATTTCTGATCAATAAAAATGAGTTTATAAAAGTTCGAATTTTATAAACAACTTTATGCTGCTTCTCTATACGAAGAACGCACAGTGGTTCAGAATCAAAATCCATCGGGCAATATTCAATAACTTTTGTTCTAGTAGACATTTTTGAGTTCTGTAAAAATCCAAGCATTATGTTGAGATATTACCATTAAAAATCAGGCAATCATATATATTTTTGAAATCAGTCCAAAGTTGAATACTTTTAATATTTTTCGATTTTAAAGATAATTAAAATTTTTATTTTATGTTTCTACATATCTTTACCTATTTATTCATAATAGGAAGGACAAATTTTAATTTTTATCAGCTTTTGAATACTGAAAAAACGTAATTTCTTTTTCTGATTTTGTCAAAGTATTTCTTACACATTTTAAGAAATTTTGCACTCAATTTTTTATTAGAAATATCGGTTTCTTAGCTTTATTATGACGCCAAAACTACGTTTGTGCCAAATATAATTGGTTTGTAATAAATATTTTTAAAAATATATTTTTTGAACAAATGTCTGGCCTTGGACCAACACAACTTTTTCTTTCAAAAGCTTTTATCGAAATATATACATATTTGGAAAGGTTGAAGGGTTCCCCGTTTTTTCAGGGTAACTTTTGCATGTACGAAAGATAAGAAATGAGTAAATTATGACGTCAATAATAAAGTTAAGAAACCAATATTTCTAATAAAAAAAATTATTGGAGAATCTCTTAAAATGTGTGAGAAACAGTTCGACAAAATTAAAAAAAGAAATTACGTTTTTTTTTTTTTCAATTTTCAAAATCTGAAAAAACGAAAATCTGTAATACAAAAAAAATTTCTTCGCATTATGAACAAATACGTAAAAAAAATATTAAAAAACAAACACATAAACAAGGAAAGGCTAAAGTCGGGCGGGGCCGACTTTATGATACACTCCACTTTTTCTCCGAATACAATTCAATTCGGTAAAAAAGTGAAAACGTGAATAATTTTTTGTATGTTTCCTAATCATAGGCTATTATTACCTGACCCAATTTGTCAAATCAAGAAGAATATTTGTATCGGGGCTATATCTAAAAATGGAATGAGGTCATCAACTTACACAATAGGTTCAATATGTTCAATTTGAGGAATGCAGTGAAAATACGTGGTTTACGGGGCTGAAAAAGTCAACTTGTATGGGAGCTATATATAAATCTGAATCGATCCGACCCGTTCTCCCCACACATGTCTCTAGTTTAAATATACGATACTTTGCAAGACTTTAAAAATATCTGTTAAAATATGCGGTTTTTAGAGCAGAAAAAGGCAAATCGGGAGCGAAATTTGAATGGAAGATATATATAAATCTGAACCGATCTGACCTATTTTCACCAAAAAGAGTTCCTAGTTTAAATATAAGATGTTTTGACATTTGAATTTGAAGACAATCTGATGAAATATGTTGTTTCTAGGGCGGAAAAAGTCAAATCGGGAGTGAAATTTGTGTGGGAGCTATATATAAATCTGAACCGTTCTGACCTAAATTCACCATGGGTGTTTCTAGTTGAAACATAAGATATTTTGCATGATTTTAAAAAGATCTTTGAAAATGTGTGGTTTCTAGACCACAAAATGTCAAAACGAGAGCCAAATTTGAATGGGAGCTATATACAAATCTGAACCGATCTGACCTCTTTTTCACCATAGGTGTTCCTAATTTAAATATAATATGTTTTGCCGATCGGTATAATCAACAATGGGTCTATCTCCCTTCCTTTTGAGTGTTACAAACAAATGCACAAAGACATAATACTCTCTCTTTGTCAATATATTTGCATTCTTTAAAACATATATGCAAAATGGTCTCAAGACCAGGATAATATCCCACTTCAAATCAAATATTTACTACAGACCGAAATAAACGAAACAATTAAAAAATCAATATTTATGAAAATATTTATATGTTTATTCAATCGCCTGTGACTCCCAAAAAACTTTACCGATTTTAATGTAAACAAGAAAAAAGACATTAAATTCGACCGGGTCCAATCTTCTATACCCACCACCATGGATTGCATTCCGCAATATTACCCATAGAATATTGCACTACTACATTCAATAAAATAAAATAAAATATTTCGAAAATTATGACTTTGTTAATACTAATATTTGTTAAATAAATTGTGATGTGTCATTATTATAATTTTAAAATAAAAGCCATTAAATTAATGACCACGCCCACTTAGGGTGATGTTTTTATTGTTTGATAGCCCTTGGCTACATATATCAAAGTAATTCTTCAGAAAGGCAAAGTACGAATTTCGAAATTTTGTATCATTCAGGTTCACAATTGAATGTATACTCCTAGTTTTACAGCTAGCTACAGCCGTTTGCTTGGATCCAGCTTTATCTCTTTTACCCCATTTTATTCGTAAAAGTACGAATTTGGAGAAATGATTTTGTTGTTCGCCTCTACGAAGTCTGAGACATTTATAAAGGGAATTTTATAGATTTTAGCTATAGCCGTTTGATTGGTACCACTTTTATCCCCTTTTGCTCCTCTTTCTCTTAAAAGTACTAATTTTTCAAATCACTTTATTTTACGTGTACATGCTATTAGGGGGATGTGCACGCCGAAGTTCATTGTTCTAGCTACAGACGTTTTGTTGGTACAATTTGCATCCCTCTTTACCCATTTTACCCCTTAAAGAACGAATTTTGAAAAAATACTTTTATACCATTTTTATCCCTTTTTGCCCCATTTCACCCCCTACAAATAAGAATCGCATACAAAATAAAAAGTAAATACAGGCATACGTATTCGAAAAACATATTTATTAATCGAAATATTGGGGATGTCCTTGAAGAATTTCCCTCTGGTCCGATTTCGCCCATTTTCAATCCCAACCGATCTACAACTATTAGACGTATTCTTGGAAAACTTGGACTCCCAGGCTCCTTTCGTTTAGATGCTAGCCTGCTTTCAACAGACGGACGGACATGGCTAGATCATCTTAGAATTTTATGACGATTTATAATATATATACTTTATAGGGTTTTACAAATGGAATGACAAACTTAGTATACATCCATCCTGGAGGTGGAGGGTATACAAATATTGAAGTGGTATGATAACGCCACTTATTTTTATGCCCTCCACCTCCAGGATGGGGGTATATTAACTTGGTCATTCCGTTTGTAATACCTTAAAATATTCATCGGAGACCCCATAAGGTATATATATTCTAGGTCGTGGTAAAATTCTAAGACGATATAGCCATGTCCGTCTGTTGAAAGCACGATAGAGTCCGAACGAAATGAGCTAGGGGGTTAAAATTTTTCCTAAATGTGTCTAATGGTTGCAGGTCGGTTGGGATTGAAAGTGGGCGAAATCGGCCGAGAGGGAAAAAATTTTCCCTCACAAGGACTGAAAATACCCCTAATAATTAGAGTATTTCAGCATGTTTTTTGAACATAATACCTTGTATTTACTTGATATTTGCAATTCGCATTCCATTTATAGCATAAAAGGGCACCACAAAGGGATTTTTATTTGTAGGGAGCGAAATGGGACGAAAAGGGATAAAAATAGTACCTATCAAACGACAACAGATAGAAACACGAAATTTGGCGTGTACATACCTCTAATAGAGTAGATACATTATGTACAAGTATTTTTTCTAAATTTGTACTTTTAAGGGGTTAAATGGGGATAGAGGGATAAAAATAGTACTAACCAAACGGCTGCACCTAGAATAATGAAATAAAGGAAATTTTCGAAATTCGTACTTTTAGGGTGTAAAATGGAAAAAGGGGATAACAATTGTACCAAACAAATGGATGCAGCTAGAACCATTAAATTTGCGGTATACATTCCTCTGACTGAGTAACACGAAAAAAAACGTTTTTCCAAATTCGTACTTTCAATGGATTCAATGGGAGCAGAGGGATAAAAATGGTACCAACTGAAAGGCTACAGCTAGAATGATGATATTTTCGAAAGTCGTACTTTTAAGGAGTAAAATGCGAAAAAGGGGATAAAAATGGTACCAACAAAGTGGCCGCAGATAAAGAGTGATTTTTTTGAGGTTAGGATTTTCATGCATTAGTATTTGACAGATCACGTGGGATTTCAGACATGGTGTCAAAGAGAAAGATGCTCAGTATGCTTTGACATTTCATCATGAATCGTCTTACAAACGAACAACGCTTGCAAATTATTGAATTTTATTATCAAAATGCGTGCTCTGTTAAGAAAGTTCATTGCGCCCTTCCATTTTATGGTCAGTTTAATCGACCCACTGAAGCGGCTATTCGGGCTATTGTGACTAAATTTCGCACCAAATTTACATTGTTGGACATTAAACCACCAACACGCTTACGTAGAGTGCGAACTGAAGAAAATATCGCAGCTGTATCGGCCAGTGTTAATGATGACCACCAATTTTCGATTCGTCGCCGTTCGCACCAATTGGGTCTCTGTTACTCAAAAACGTGGAAATGCCAAAATTGGACTAAGCGGATGGACCACCTAAGACGCAGCCGCGGTCAACATTTAAATGAAATTATCTTCAAAAAGTAAATGTCATGGACCAATCTAACGTTTCAAATAAAGAACCGATGAGATTTTGCAAATTTTATGCGTTTTTTTTTTTTAAAAAAGTTATCAAGCTCTTAAAAAATCACCCTTTAGTATCATGGAATTGGGTATATACATTCCTCTGAGTGCACGTAAAATATTTTTTTTTCCAAATTCGTACTTTATTTTTTTATGAAGTTGTCTTATACTGTGTACGTGACAGATAAGGTATTTTCAAAATGTATACTTTTGAATTTAAAATAGATGGAAATACAACCAACCAAACGACTGTAGTCGAAAATACACTCTCTGTCCACCAATATTTAGGGTATTTATGATTACTCCCTTATATTTACTTTATGAATTGAAGTATTATTTCCATTATATATACATAGTATACAAATATTGGTAGCCTTGGCTTATTAATAAAATTTCTGATTTTCATACATTTGAAATTTGTTGCGGACATTCCTCTTGTAACTTGGAAGCACCGCAAAGAAAACAAATGTTTTAGCGGGAGAAATGGGACAAATATGGATAAAATATGGTACCAATGATACGGCAACAGCTAGAATCATGAAATTCGGTGTGTACATCCCTCTAATTTACGCATAAACGCGTAAAATAGAGGTATTTTTTGAAATTCGTACTTTTAAGGGATAAGGGATTCCAAACCGCTGAAGTTGATGTCATTAAATTCGATGTATATATTCGGTGTGTATTCGGTGGTCTGACTATATAGACTCGAAACAAAAAGGTTTTTTTTTTTCAATTTTGTACGTTTGGGAGGAGAATGGGGCGAATGGGGATATTTTTAAAATTTGTACTTTTCTTATCAAAATAATGCAGTCACTTTGTCTGTATCTGAAAATGATTCTCCCTAATGGCGACTGACAATCGCCTAATATTTTCGGCATGTTTACTTTTAGAATTACAGCATTGTATTTATTTATAGTAGTAGATTTTAAACAGTGCGCATAAGTATACATTATAGTTTGAAATAGTAATCAAATATAGTAATGTGCATAAACATATCACAATTTTCGTAATATGGTTCTGTACTTCTATGTCGACATCCTTTAATCTGCTGGTAACACTGTGGAATGCACTCCGTGGTGGAGGGTATATAAGATTCGGCCATCCGAACTTAACGCCTTCTTACTTGTTTTTTTTACTTTTTATTTTAAAACAAGGCGTTAAGTTAAGGCCGGACCGAATGTTATATACCCTCCACCACGGTGTGCATTCCACAGTATTACCGACAGATTAGAGGCTGTCGACTTTACATAGAAATGCAGAACCATATTAGGAAAAATGTGATGCTTCATTATTATAATATTAATAGTCATCTACTATAAATAAATATAAAACTTCAAGTGTAATAAAAAAGTGAACAATTTTCAAAAATATGCCCTAACTAATTGGTGTATTGGCAGTCGTTATTAGGTAGAAACAATTTCCCTCAATTTCGCCCACTAGCGTGTTTTCACCAGACAGATGGATGGACGTACATGACTAGATCGTCGTAAAATTTTACCAGGACCCAGAATATATCTCAGAACGGATAAAGTGTGACTTAGACCACTATCATCCTAACTGACACATCTATAATTTATGGAGTCTCCGATGATTATTTCAGGGTGGATGGTATACATATAAATAATATAAACAAGTAAGTTCGGCCGGGCCGAACTTTATATACCCTCCACCATGGATTGCATTCCACATTTCGTAGAAGTGCAGTAACATTACATGTCAATGTCAATTTTTTAAATATAACCAAACCAAAATAAATATAAATATTGAAAAACTAAAAAAATTGTTTTTATTTCAAACCGAGCTTAGTAAAACTACCAATAAGTTTATAATATATATCGAAATAATACTTCAAGTCAATTCAAAAAGTAAATATAAGATAGCAATCTTCAGTAAAACTTAAACACTACAGTTGTTTGTATTTCCATCCATTTTAATTCCAAAAGTACAAATTTTGAAAATTCATTATTTCTCACGTACACAGCGCAAGATAGCCTAACTTTACAATTCAAAAAATTCAAAAATACGAATTTGGAAAAATATTTTTATTTGCTTGTCTATGCAGTCAGACGAATATGTACACCGAATTCCGTCATTCTAGCTGCGGCCATTTGGTTGGTACTATTTTTATTCCTTCTTCACAGTTTACCCCCTTAAAAGTACGGCTTTCTAAAAATCCCTTTTTTACTTGTCTACGCAATTAGAGGTATGTACACACCAAATGTCATCATTCTAGCTGTAGCCGTTTTGGTACCATTTTTTCCCTCTGTCCCATTGTATCCCTTGAAAGTACGAATTTTGAGAAACCTTTTTATGTCTGCTCAGCAGAGCTGTTAAATTTCGATTACGATTAGTAATCAATTACATTACTTTTTAAAAAGAATCGTAATGATTATATAATGCACTATTCAACAATTTCTGATTACTAATTGATTACGATTACAAATAATCAAAAAATAATCAGGATTAAAGTCCGGATCTTCAGTATTGTCGTCTGCGGAAAAATCGCTTTCGAAAATATTTTGAGTCATTTTCACCTATAATTTATTTTTTTTTTAATTTTATTTATATTGAATTGGAATTTGTACTTCCGTTACCTTTCGGTTTTAGCTGGCAAAAGAACGAGAACAGAAAAAATCAAAAGTAATCTGAAATAGTCAAAAGTAATCTTTTAAAGTAGTCGAATTCATTTTTGATTACTTTTGATTATTTTTCAGTAATCGCAAGTAATCCTGATTATTTTTTGATTACTTGTAATCGTAATCAATTACTAATCGTATAAAACTGAATTTAATCGTATTGTAATCATTACTTCTACTTAAAAAAAAGTAATCTAATTACTAATGATTACGATTACTAATCATTACTTAACAGCTCTGCTGCGCTGTCATAGGAATGTATACTCCGAATTTCACGACTCTAGCTGCTGTCATTTGGTTGGTACTATTTTTATACCCTTTTTCAATTTTAACCCCAAAAAGTACGAATTTCGAAAAATCTCTTTATTTTATGTGTCTACACAATCAGAGGAATGTATACACCGAATTTCATTATTTTAGGTGTAGCCGTTTGGTTGGTACCATTTTTATCTCTCTTTCCCCATTTTACCCCTTAAAAGTACGAATTTGGGAAAAAATAATTTTATAAATAATTATGTATCTACTCAATTAGAGGAATGTACACACCGAATTTCGTGTTTCTAGCTGTTGTCGTTTGATAGGTACCATTTTTATCCCTTTTTGCTCCCATTTCACCCCCTACGAATGAGAAACACTTTATGGTACGCCTATTTGTTATAGGGGGAATGCGCATACCCAATATCAAGTAAGTAAATTGGTACATATATATTACTGACCACGAGAAAGATAAATTTGATGCTGTAACTTGGATTTTCGTTTTGTGGGTTGATTGGGTATGGCAATAGTGGTTTTTAGAGCTAGAAGGTTGAGGTAGTTATTACGTTCCTAGATCAAGCCATATGTGAGTTTTTCCTTATATTTTTTTTGTATTACATTTTTGCCCAATTTTTTTCTGAAATAATAGACCTTGAAAGCACTTTAAAAAAAATTGATTCTTGTCTTAGAGTAACTTATTGGTCGAATTATTGGACGTTTATAGTTATTTTTTGTTGATTTTCACAGTGAGAACTGAACAATTTTTCGTATTTGGTGTAAGTATTTTATAATAAATAAATAGTGGCAGTCAATACGTTTCGAAAGATGCCTAATTGACGCCGCTGCACTCAGTTTTGTAAAAAAAGTTTGATTTTTTTTTGCTCTAAAAATCCATCTCCTGTATTAAATTATTTTACAAACAAGGAGTCAGTGACGTCAGTTTTCGTCCGATATTCATCATTTAGGTGTCATTCGAAATGTATTAATTCCTTCTATTTATTTTTCATATCAACTCAAAATGTTTCCAAGAAATATGAATTTTTAGCTGTCTCCTTGAAAACCACAAAAAAATCAATATAAACGTCCAATAATACTACCAACGAGTTATTCTAAGACAAGAATACAAATTTTTATTTTATGTGCTCCCAAGTCTATTAATTCAGAAAAAAGTTTTGGGCAAAAATGCATCATTAAATAATTACACGGGAAAAACATGATTTTTGGAGGTGTTTTCAGGAGCGTTTAGATCACAGATGACGAAATATTTTTCAGATCATCATTAAACAATCCAATCTTCATTTCTGGGGTGTGACCGCTGCAATTTATTTTCGTGACCCAGCCTAATGTATATAAAGGGTGATTTTTTAGCTATTATCTTTTTTGGCAACACTGGTTTAAACAGCTGACGCACGTTTCGTGTTTTGTTTCACTGTCAAACATCCTCAGTTTGGTCTATAATTTAACCATGAATCGTCTTGAAAACGAACAACGCTTGCAAATTATTGAATTTTATTATCAAAATGCGTGCTCTGTTAAGAAAGTTCATCGCGCGCTTCCATTTTATGGTCAGATTAATCGACCCACTGAAGCGGCCATTCGGTCAGTGTATCGGCCAGTGTTAATGATGACCATCAATTATCGATTCGTCGCCGTTCGCAGCAATTGGGCCTCTGTTACTCAAAAACGTGGAAGTCAAGGTCGACATTTGCATGAAATAATCTTCAAACATTAAATTATATGGACGATACTATCGATACAAATAAAGATTTCATGCATTTTTCTGAATTTTATGTGTTTTTTTAACTTTCCTATAGCTTTTAAAAAATCACCCTTTATTACTGACCACGAAAAAGATAAATATGATGTCGGATTTAGGATTTTCGTTTTGGGGTCGGTGGGGCGTGGCAAAAATGTTTTTAGTGCCATTTGTATAAGAACATCACTTTTAAATTTCAAAAATATTTAAACTGTCCATTAAGATTAAAATTGCGAACCTATAGTTCTGAAATAAGATATCATCACGAAATGAACATGCTTAGAGCAGGTGTGTTTTTCCTGATGATTGTAACTAACTATAGAACAATGTCATCAAATAGCTACCCTAAAACTATAGTTTTGAAAATTCATATCTTCCGATTTTGATGACATTTTGTACATACATTAATCTAGTTCTTGCGGTTTGTCTTTTACAGTGGTCCAAATTTGATACTCTTGTGCGTTTTTTCTTTGTGAAGAGATAGCTTCTTTAATGATATATAATGTAAGACCAAAATTTCATCAAAATCGAAGAGGGTCGAAAAAATTATTGGGTTGAAGTCTCATTGTGACCTTATTGATAGTCCTTTTTATTTATATTTAGGGTATACTCTCGTTGAGTTATATTCTGCAACCCTTGGAGAATATTGTCTAATGTTATTGAGTCACACACACACACCATTTTTTTTTGCAAATTTTACTCAAATTTCATTGTGTATATGTTTTTCTCAAATAGATACTTTTTTTAAAAGGTATACAATATTTTGGCTCCTTTAAGATCCTCTAGATCGTTCAGCTGCCGCTATGCAAGTTACATATTTGGTAATTCTATCAACATGATTTGCATAAATTAAAGCTGACTTTAACTTTTGTTGCACGGGCCCCATATCAAATGCAGTCTGTGCATTGTTATCCCTGATATTGAATTAAGTACAATAATTGATATCATGGCCAACGTCAAACAACATTATCAATTTTTCCACATTATAATGATTACTTCGTTCATTCGATGTTTTTTCTTTTCATTTTTTGTTAAATTGATGTCATTATTTATCAATTATTTTGTTCAAATACAATAAATCTTTTTTATGGTTTATCTCATATCTCCGTCCGTGCCCAGAGGGTAACCGACATCCTTTCCCGCCGTCGCATCAAATGTTTAACAATTTTTTTTTTTTGAAATGTAAATACGAGTCGCGCCGCGTCGCGAAAGGGGCGTGTGCGCAAATAGCGACAGCTAAAAGAGTCATCAGCATTTCATTGTGAGGATTCATTTCAACAACTATTGGAAAAATAAACGGAAATGTATGGTCATCAAGTGTAATTTATGCACAATGTGAAAATTTATCGCCACAAAATCTTAATGGTTCATTAATTTCATTATTCGCATACACACATACATAGATGCATGCCAACACAGACGTACGAATGTATACATAGACTTGGCCAGATGAATAATAGCATATGCATATGTATGAAGGGTAATGCATATGGGGCAATGCACACTAGGTTGCGAAATATCTAAGAGAAAATTCAACAAAAAAGAACACTATGCAACAAAAAGAAAAATTTTGTGTCCAAGTCGAAAAAAATATTTTATGTTTGTGTGTATTGAGGCATGCTAATTCATAAAATCAACATAAACAATTTTTATGAATATTTATTTTTTTAATTTGAACTGGGATATTGTCCTGGCTCAAGACAGTTTTGCATCTATATTTAATAGAATGCAAATTTATTTACAAATGGCATGTTGATATTGATTACTTGGCTGCAGACTACCACCATCATAATTTCGACCATGTCAAAAGTTTTTTCAAGTGGCTTCGCAGCGACTTTTCAACATCAAACCCGGCCTCTATAAGGAGATGATTCTCACAAACGAAGGAGAAGCACAACTCACTTGCCGAATTTGCGTTTAAAAAATCGCACCAAGTAATAAAGCACACATGCCATCTTACAAGCATCTTATCGAGTTGCATATGTAAGTATGTCTACAGACCAATAAATAATACAAACGAAAAAACTAAAACAAATGAGCGTTGGCACGGCAGAAGTATTGCAGGGTAACTATACCTGCATATACCATACTTACATATGCAACTCAATGAGATGCTTGTAAGATGGCAACTGTACTTTATTAATTGGTGCTATTTTTTAAACGCAAATTCGGCAAGTGAGTTGTGCTTCTCGTTCCTTTGCACACTGGACCAGATTTCAAATTATGCGGCATAAATTCAAAATTTTTGTGGAGACAAAACTCCACTTAAATATTTTTTTTTTAAGAATACACTTGGGATGTTAGGAAATCATCAACAATTTTGATGTTATGGCAACCCTGAAACATTGGCGTTGTCTTAAAGTCATATGTTTTATCAGCTGTTGCTTTGGCATAAAAGAGGCAAAACTTTTTGTTGAATTTGTGGCTAACTAATTCTTAAGAATGGAAAATAATGATCAAGGTATGTAGAGTGTGTAAATTAAAAAAAGTGTTTTTATTTGTCGAGTCAAATGTTATTCTTGTGTATTGTTTTGTTTTGTCCTAAAATAGAAGATAACCAACCCCGTGCCCGTGTTCTGTGAATGTAGAACTAACCTTCTGCCAAATTGTGCCAAAATGTAATTATAAGTGCGTATAAAAATATGTTTTTAATTTCATTTGCGGCTTTTTGCGGTTTTGCTCGCATTCTCTTCGTCTTTGTCCACTTCCAGATACGTTTGCATTTTGTCATGCAACGCTGTTGAATGTTTGGATAGACAACAATAGGGAAGCGTCTGAAATTTCGAGGTGGTTATTCGAGCAGCTAAATGCAAATAGTTTAAGCCCTGAAATTAAACAGGATATTGAGAAAAAAGTAAAAAGCTTAGATCTGTTTATTAAAAAAAACTTGCCGAAATGCAGCCGAAATTTAAGAACGTTCAAGGCCAAGCTTTCGAAGTGGCTATCGTCAAACATGATTTTGACATTGAATACTACGTCGTATATGAATCGAGTAGGGCGTCCTCGAGTAGGATACACCCATGCAGGAACCCGACTAAAGAGGAAATTAGCCTCTGCTTTGGCAGACGACCAAGGCCACAATGCTTCACTTCTTGTGCACGCTGCAGCAATTTCTGCGAAAAAATGTAATGAGACAGATGCGTCACTAATGTTAAGAAATACTTTTCTAACATCAAAGGAACCGAATTTAAAAAAACTCGGACGGGTTCTGAACCGTTGCATCTAACTCCAAATGAGGCTGTAGCATTTTTGCTCGAAAACTCGTTCACAAAACAGCAATACAACAACATTCGGGAGTTAAACAAAAGTCAATATCCAAGTTACAACAAAGTGAGGGAAGCAAAATCTAACTGTAGACCACAGGGAATTACTGTTACAGAAACCGTAGCGCAAGTCCCTCTTAAGGACTTGTTGGATCATACTGTTTGTCGCATTATCCTTTTTCAGGAAGAAATATTCAAGCAGTTCCCAAAAATTACAAATGTGAAACTAATCGCAAGTTATGGATTCGACGGATCTACTGGTCAAAGTACATACAAACAGAAATTTAGTGTGAACGACCCACAATCATTTGATCAGTCCTTATTTGCAACTACCGTAATACCACTAAAACTAGTAGGTGATTTTGAAACGGTTTTATGGCTTAATCGAACTCCACAGTCAGTACGATTTTGTAGGCCGCTTAAATTAGAGTTTGTGAAAGAAACCAAGGAACATATTCTTAAAGAAAAAAAGATCTGGACGACCAAATACAAAAGCTGGAGCCCTACGTATGCACTATATTGACTGAGAGAAAAATCACTGTAACTTATGATCTTCATATGACATTAATAGATGGGAAAGTTTTAAATATTTTGACCGGCACAAAATCTGCTCAATTGTGTCCGATATGTGGGGCCAGCCCGAAAATGTTCATGGAAAGTGATAATATTTGCTATCCGAAATTCGAACCAAAACCTGCAAGCTTGCAATACGGTATAAGCCCGCTCCATGCGTGGATACGCTTCTTTGAATTCGTGCTAAAAATCTCGTATAGAATAGTTTTGAGAAAATGGCAAATAAGAAATTCAGAAGAAAAAATTTTAATTATGGATAGAAAGAAAAAAATCCAAGAAAGGCTGTAGAAGGAAATGGGTTTACATGTTGATAAGCCAAAACAAAATGGTAACGGAAATAGCAACGATGGAAACACTGCGAGGAGAGCATTTGCCAATGTAAAATTATTTGCGGAAATTTTAGAGCTCGACTTAGAAGTACTGACATGTTTTCACACGATCTTAATTGCAACATCATGCGAACTACAAATCAATCCCCATAAGTTCCAGGAATATTGCCAGAAAACTATCTCATTGTATATGTCTAAGTACCCATGGTATCCGATGTCGGCAACTGTACACAAAGTTCTGATACACGGTTACCAAATAATAGAATCATCTCTATTACCATTAGGCTTTCTTGGTGAAAACGCTTCAGAAGCACGCAACAAATATTATAAAAGCGACAGGCGGTCGCATGCCAGACAAAACAGTAGAGTGAACAATATGACAGACGTGTTTCAGAGAGCAATTGATTCCTCGGATCCTCTTATATCGAGTATAGTATTAAATAAAAGAGCAGCTCAAAAAAAATCGAAACCATTGCCCGCAGACGTCATTTCCCTCCTGAAAACACCAATCTTCGATAATCTCTATAACATTAATTCCACAATCGATGACAGTGACACTGATTCAGAAACTGAAATTACATATTATTTTGAATTAGATGCAGAAGAAGAGGAAGATATTTGAAAATTCCAAAGGTGAATATCCATACAATGACTATATTTTTAGTTGAGTTAAATCCCACGTCACATCTGAACTAATAAACAATACCTCTTGCCAATTTGCAGGAAATCGTACGAGTAGTTTTTGAGAAATCGGCTTCAACGTCAAAAAAGCGGTTCCTGTATATCAGCCAATATCACCATTTTTTTTAAATAATTGTTCTTTATTACCTTTTATTAATTATAAACCCATATACATAAATAAATATGATACCATAAACATAATGGTTTGGTCTAAAAAAAGTTAGTTGAATTACTATTTATTCGCACTTAATCCCTTAACTTTATATGGGCGGAAGGGCTATGCGTCATCAGATCGGTTTAAATTTTGGACTATTTGTCACACATTTAGGGACTATCTGATATGTCAAGTTACAGTTTTATAGTGTCATTGTGCGAATTTATGCCGCACAATTTGAAATCTGGCCCAGTGTGCTTTGTGAGAATCTTATCCTTATAGAGGCCGGGTTTGATGTTGAAAAGTCGCTGCGAAGCCACTTGAAAAGACTTTTGACATGGTCGAAATCATGATTGTGGTAGTCTGCAGCCAAGTAATAAATGTCACCATGCCATTTGTAAATGAATTTGCATTCTATTAAATATAGATGCAAAATGGTCCTGAGCTAGGATAATATCCCAGTTCAAATCAAATATTGATTACAGGCCAAAAAAATACAAACGAAAAAAATAAATAAAATATCTTTTTTTTTAATTTTTTACTAAAATTTTAAATTTTGCCGTAGGTTCCTTTAATATTTGTACTCTTAATGTAGGATATTAAAAAAATAAAACTAAATATTTTTTCCGACTTTTTTCTATTTTTTTATTATTTTTTTCGTGACAACAAAAAAAGATTTTTTGTAACCGTCACGATACACTTTAATTTAACATATAACCGGGTATTATCGGATTTAAATTTCCAAGAAGGGAGCACAAATATTTGCCGAAAATTGCAATTTTTGTAAAAATACTCTATGGTTGATGATATAAAAAACAGGAAAAGGCATATAAGCCAGTAACACAATGTGGCATTGGGTATATGTCCTCTCAGCTGTTTATACCTAATGATAAGGTATTTTAAATAAATAATTACGTTTTTTAATTTATATCTGGACAAATATTTTCTTAAATTGCATCAGTTATTTCCCGAGAAGCGTAGTAGCCCATTTATGTATGTATGTATGTTTGTCATTATTGATATACGATATGTGTGTAATTTTGCAACTTACCCAATCAACAGACAGACACAGTGACCCCACCACATGCCTGCTGCACACCTACTACATACATACTGGAATATACATACAAACATACTTGCGTAATGTCGTGTAATGATGGACTCATTTATGCTAGGGATTCGAACGTTTTTCGTGTCAATTCCGGCGTCTTTCTGTGGGTGGTGATAGTCTACTTATAGGCAGTATCAGAAAAGGTTTAGGTAGAACATTTATTTGTATGTGTTCTACATATATGAAAACAATTGAATTCCTAAAATGGGTAAATCAATATTTGTTTTGTGATTATGATTTTGTGCATTTGAATGTAACGGCAAAAAGAATGGTTTATTATACACATCGAATTAGATTCTGTTTGAAATATTTCAGCCGTCTTTTCATATTGATTATTGAAATTAGAGTATAGGTCATAAATATTGAAGGATCACGGTAAATCTTAGCATCAGCTACTTATGTGGGTCAAGGACGGCCGCTATATAATAAAAACATATAAATGACAACCACAACAGGCTACATTTCACCTTGAGATATCTGCCTTTGAAGTGGAACTATCGGTCAATAATTTGTTTAATGCCGTGATATTCCTCCCGATTCGAATTGAAAGCGCTATGCAAACTACAAATTTGAAAGTCAACTTGATACAGATCTTTAGATTTTGCCCCAGTTGACCTTAGCATTCCCTCACTTTTACTACTTTATAGTATGTGTTTATCTAAATAGTTTAATCGTACACACGAAATCAGCAATGCTCAAACTCGCATTTTAAATCTCAGCCTGGGGAAGTGGAATTAGTTTTATGTTCCTTGCAGTAAACGGATCGTTGTTAGAAGACGTCATATAGTTAATAAATAATTTTTATGTTGCGAAAAGAAAATATTATAGGGTGAGGATCAACCTACATAGTGGAGGGAATGTATCACTTGAGACAGACTAAAAGTGTAACGCGTCAAAGGAGTGACTTAAGGCAATGGGTGTCTTTGGAGGAAATTCATTTCATGATTTTTTAAGACTTTTCAGCAATGTCCGTCCGTCTGTCTGATCGGTGAACACTATACCTTTCGAAATCAGTAAAGAAATTTATTCAAACATTGCACATTAGGGTGGGTTGATTTTTATTTCAAAAATCGTATAGCAAACACGTAAACTACATAAAATTCTAAGATATTTCTCCGAAGAAACCATGTGTCTAAAATAAAATCCTAATCCGCGTCTCTCGACTTGCCAAACAATAAATGTTAGAAAAAATAGTTTTTTCCAAAAAAATCGAATTTTCCGAATAAAATGGTTTAGTAAGGTAGTTCTTTTGCACTTTATATTTTTTCTACACTAACATTTTTTTTTCATTAAAAAAATATTCAGCCAAGTAAAAATTTTCAAGTCGAGAGGCGCGGATTAGGGTTTGATTTTAGACCCATGGTTTCTTCGGAGAATTTTCTTAGAATTTAATGTAGATTACGTTTTACGACAGACAGACTGACGGACATTACTATAATATAATAAACAGACAAATGCTCAAAGACATAATACCCTGCCCATCTCTATCATATCAACTACTGGGCTCATAAACAAATATTTCTCAAAATATATAAATCAATATTAAAAATATGTAAAATGTTGTTGACTTTAATGTAATGTCTGTTCGCGAATAGCGAATATTTTGCAAAAATATATATTTTACAAAAACATGTGACTGGTTGAATAAACCTTCTTCCTAAAATTTCAAAGTCAAAGCGTTGGGGTTTTTTTAATTTGTGTGTAGTTTTTTTTTTGTCCGGCTTGAGGTCATGGCATTTCAGCACTTGTCCTATGTAAGTGCTCTTCGACGCTTGCCCGTCCCCTTCGTAATCTTTTCAACCTTGCATACCGTGCAGGGGTTTTCCCAGCGCGTTGGAAGATTGCGAACATCCAGCCCATCCCTAAATAAGGTGAGGCTAACAATCCTGCTAACTATCGACCAATCGCGATTTGCTCAGCGCTTTCGAAGGTTATGGAGAGTATGGTTAACCACCATCTTGTGAGGTATTTAGAAACTAATGACTTACTTAATGATCGACAGTATGGCTTCCGTAGGAATCGATCTACGGGAGACCTGATGACACTGCTATCCGAAAAATGGAATCGATCTATTCACAAGCTTGGTGAGAGTAAGGTCGTTGCTCTAGATATCTCCAAGGCCTTTGATAGAGTTTGGCACGGCGTACTCATATCAAAGCTTATCGCTTTTGGTGTTGGTAGTGACTTCTCTCGATTCATATCGAGCTTCCTCAGAGATCGCACTATACGTGTTGTTGTAGATGGGTTCTCATCCGACGAGCATAGGTTAACCGCAGGAGTACCACAGGGCTCTGTCCTTTCCCCCTCCCTTTTTCTTATTTTCATCGACGACCTCTTGGATCGGACTGTGAATCCAATATACTCATTCGCGGATGACAGCAACCTCTGTCATTCATACGCATTCGATAATAGACCAAATCGTCAAGAAATTGAGGATAAAAGGCGATTGATGGATGAGTCACTTAGCCAGGACTTGATGGCCATTTCTGAATGGGGTCGTGAGAATAGAGTAGATTTTAATGCACGTAAGACCCAGTGCTCCTTGTTGTCTCACAAGCGATTCACTGATCCAGCGGTGTCGTCGATTTTAATGAACGGTGTAGATATTGAGCAATCAGATGATCTAGTTGTTCTTGGCATAAAAATACAATGTGATGTTCGTTGGACAAAACATGTATTTGATGTGTCGAAATATGCCTTCAAATGTTTAGGCTTTTTAAAAAGATGTAAGAAATATTTCACACCCTCTGATCTTCTCAATATCTACACTACCTACATCAGACCAAAGATGGAATACAACTCCCATATATACTTGACCGTGTCCAGAGGAGGGCGATGGTGTTGATAGGTGACGGTAGGATATCCAATTCTATTGTCTCCCTTGAACACCGTCGTAATGTTGGTTGTGTGTCATTGTTCTATCGATACTTTCATGGTGTTTGTTCTTCGGAAATTCATGATCTTATACCGCCCGTGAGAACGTTCGGTAGAGATACGCGACTCTCCAGGAACGCTCACCCATTTGTTGTCGATTGGACAACCGACCGCACTACACATTACAGAATAAATTCGTTCTTCGCCCGTACTATCCGTATGTGGAATCGACTTCCGGCAAATATCTTTCCCTCCAATTACGACATTCAGAGATTCAAAACAGATGTCAACAGACACTACTCCCTCTTTCCTCCTTCCAATACCTTATCTTCCTTCTACCAACGCAATGCACTGCATTTATAGGGGACATCCCCTGAGTGTTGGTTCAGTGAAAAAAAAAATTTAAATAACATCGATGTTGTGTTTTTATTAATTCTTATTTAAAAATTCCCAATATTTCGATTGATTTCGACAATAATCTTTTGTCACTATAAAAACAAATAATTTTAACATGAAGTATACAAAAACAATTAACAAATATTTTATGACAATAATTACATTTATGAATATCTATATATATAAAAGAGTTGCGTTACTGACTGACTGACTTATCATTGACCAGCCCCCAGACCAAACGGCTGAAGCCAGGGTCATGAAATGTTCAGTGTAGTTTCGAAATATGACGTAGATGTCGACTAAGAAGGGATTTTACGAAATTCGTACTTTTAGGGGGTAAAATGGGACAAAAAGGGATAAATATCGAACCTTCGTCCTGACTAAACGGCAGTAGCTAGAAACATGAAATTCGGTGTGTTCCATGCAATGACCATGCAGACGAGCTACAAACAGGGATTTTTCGAAATTTGTACTTTTAAGGGAGGAAGGAGATAAAAAATGATAAAAATTGTACCAATTTAAGAATTGCAGCTAGAATCGTAAAATCGTTATTTGCATTTCTCTGACAACGTAGACTTGCAATATAAATAGATTTTTCGAAATTTTTTACTTATAAGGGGTAAGCGGGACAAAAAGGGATAAAAATGGTACCAACTAAAGTATTGTAGCTAGAATCGTGAAATTTGGTATGTAAATTCCTCTGACCATGTAGAAGCGCGATAAAATTGGATTTTTCAAAATTTTATACTTTTAAGGGTTGCGAGGGACAAAAAGAAATAGAAAATGGTACTAATTTAAGTATTGCAGCTATAGTCGCGAAATTTGGTGTGTAAATTCCTCTCACCACATAGAAGCGGAATATAAATGCATTTTGTACTTTTAAGGTTTGCGCGGGACAAAAAGGGATAAAAATGATACCAACTAAAGTATTGAAGCTAGAATCTTGAAATTTGATATGTAAGTTCTTCTGCCCATGTAGAAGCGCAGTAAAATTGGATCTTTCAAAATTTGTACTTTTAAGAGGTGAGTAGGATAAAAAGGGATCAAAATGGTACCAACTAAAGTATTGCAGCTATAGTCGTTTTTAGTCGGCTTTTTCGCGTGCGAAGCTGCGGCTACTGCTAGTAATGTATAAACGACAGTAACTTGTCCGCACAACCAGTCTTTGCCAACTAAATTATTTTTGCTTACATTTATGCTTTTTAATAATGTGCCTGTATATCTCCCTTGTCAGAGGGAACATCAATTATGTGTAAAGTTTCAAGTGTGTATCTGCGTTTTTAGCTGTTCTCTTGTGCTAATATTTTTACATTGTCGAAATTCAGCTTGTGTTTCGTCAAAGTACAGTGGGCAGACCTTTTATAAGAAATATCCGTTTTTAGTTGACACTTTGAAAACCCAGAAAAATATCCCTAAAAATCCAATAGTATGACCAATGATTTATACTAAGACAATAATACAAATTTATATTTAAATAGCTTTTAATTCAGAACAAAATTGGAGAAAAATGCAACATATATATACACGGAGAAACATTATTTTATTATTATTTATTAAATATCAAATCGGAGTAAAGCTAAAATTTGTAAAGGGTGATTTTTTTAGCTATTATCTTTTTGGCAACACTGGTTTAAAAAGCTGACGCACGTTTCGTGTTTTGTTTCACTGTCAAACATCTTCAGTTTGGTCTATAATTTAACCATGAATCGTCTTACAAACGAACATCGCTTGCAAATTATTGAATTTTATTATCAAAATGCCTGTTCTGTTAAGAAAGTTCATCGCGCGCTTCCATTTTATGGTCAGTTTAATCGACCCACTGAAGCGGCTATTCGGGCTATTGTGACTAAATTTACACCAAATTTACATTGTTGGACATTAAACCACCAACACGCTTACGTAGAGTGCGAACTGAAGAAAATATCGCAGCTGTATCGGCCAGGGTTAATGATGACCATCACTTATCGATTCGTCGCCGTTCGCAGCAATTGGGCCTCTGTTACTCAAAAACGTGGAAATGCCAAAATTGGACTAAGCGGATGGACCATTTGAGGCGCAGTCAAGGTCAACATTTGCATGAAATAATCTTCAAACATTAAATTAAATGGACCGTACTATCGATTCAAATAAAGATTTCATGCATTTTCTGAATTTTATGTGTTTTTTTTTTGAAAAATTTTCCTATAGCTTTTAAAAAATCACCCTTTATAAAGATACGCTATCTAGTTAATACTCACATGAGGTTTTATTGAAATAACTACTTAACTTGTAATGTGAATTTTTCAAACCAAATTATACCAAAATGCTCTCAGTTGTTAGATTTCTATAAGTTAATTCAAATTTAAAATTTTCAAAAATCCGATCATGTTATTGAATTTAAGCCAATTAAGCGATTTGTCAATAAAACACGATTATTATATTCCTAATAAAGAAAATTGTGAAAATTTGTAATGTCATTATATTATTTCAATTTAAAGATCTAGATGTCAAAATTCTTTACATTTTTATTGCAATGAACAACAAACAGAATTTTGTTTGTTCCTACACTTTTCCAGTTCACTGCTGATGTGTAAAAGCCTGTGTCGGCCAGCATTCGGCTTACGATCCCAGTTATGCCAGCTCAGAACTCTTCACAGGAGCATGCATATTGCAAGCGTATTTTTGTGTGGTCTGGTGGTTTTCGTACTTTCACCCAGTCCATACCACACCATACCAATGGAAATCTGGCATTTTTCATAATTTATCAAAAAGAACAAGATGAAGCAAAAACAAAAAAAAATAAAAAACGGCAGCATTAATCCTGTTCGTGTTAATGAACTCTTATTTAATAATATCAAAAAGAATCAACAGCAACATAAAATGTAAGAGCATCAACATCATTTGTTTTCCATTGCAAAGGTTGTGGTTAAACGTTGTCTGAACCATGAAATTAATGTCTGGTTTTCATGTGCTGCATGGTTTCATGTCTACCAAACTGGCAAACTTTTTCCGCAGTGTGCTCTGCTCCTTTTCCGAGGACTTTGTTATAAATGCTCTAATTTGCAATGACCTAAAATAAATCACCAGCATTGAAATGGCGATGGAGATGAAGTTGTCCTTGATGGAGGAAACAACGTGGCAGTTTATTAGTAAATCTACAGTGATTTAAGTGGTCAACTTATGTAAATCGATATTGGAGATCATTTAAGTTCAGAAGAAAAGACAGAGAGAAGTCAATGTTAAAAATATTGTTGTAAGAAAACATATAAATTAAAATTATAGCTTCGTTGCTGCTTCGATTAAGCAGCAGTTTTTTAAAATAAAAAAATCGATTTTATTGATTGCAATAGATTCCCCTTTTGCTCTTGGAATTTTGTTTCTCCAATCTCGTTTGTAATTGCATTGCTTTCTGCAGAGAGGCAGGGAGAGAAATGTGCTTCAATATTTTCCATTTCCACATCTCTTTCAGCTGTGTCACTTCAGGTCTAATCCGATAATAATCTGAAATCTTCAAGAAAACAAAACAGCAAAAAAAGCAGGAAAGAAAACGACAATAAGTCCTACTAAACAATGTGCAATAGTTTAAAAGTCATTCAATTGCTATAGCTAGATTGCTTTTATAGGTTTACAAATACATTCATACATCCATACATCCACACATACGAGATATGTATAATCAAGAGCAAACATCACGGTGCTGTATTGAACAAACACTTACGTACGTACATATGCGCATATATCCTTTCTTCTATAGCCAGCTATCGTTGTCCTTCGGTGTCTTCGAAAAGCTGCATCAAGTTCGTGTTCTCTGGCGCATTGTTTGTTCATCTTTGGGTTGATGCTTTGCAAAAATGCACATGACCTTTTTCCTTTATTCTTGTGAATACATTCTAAGCTTATAATCTGTGCATCTTCTATATACTTATAAGTATATAGACATACATACATATAGAAATAAATATGTGCATGTATACAACTTAGGGCGGTTCTTGACAAGTTGGGAATATTAATAAATACTCACCCCCTTCCTGCGAATCATATTTTAATAAGAGATTACTATCTCACAAAAAACACTAATATTTTTTAAATCTTTAAAATGGTTGGATAAAAGATTATACAAATTTTATACGTTGTCATTCCATTTTGTAACTCCTTGAAATAATCGTCGGAGACCCCATAAAGTATATTTATTCTGTGTCGTGGTAAAATTCTAAGGCGATCTAGCCATGTCTTCTGCCTGTTAAAAGCACGCTAGGTGCCAAACTAAAATGAGCTAAGAGGTTAAAATTTTCAGTAAATGTGCCTTATTGTTGCAGATCGCTTGGGATTGAAAGTGGGCGAAATCGGCCCAGAGGGAAAACAATTTCTCTGACAAGTACTGAAAATATTAAGATTATTCAAGCAATTTTTTGAAAATTTCTGCTTTTGATACATTTGAAATTTGTTGTGTCTTGAATTTGTTTATCTTGCAGCTTGAAAGCACCAAAAAAGTAAATAAATGTTTTTTTCTTAACGAATGGTCCCAACGCCTCTCACTCCCACCCTTTCCTTTCCCATAACGTAGGGACATCGTACACACCATAGTCCGAACTGTGGCGGACAAGCTGTAGATGGTGGAATACCGGCTACAGATTAAATATCTTCATCCGGCAAAAATCTAACAAAAACAAACCACACTAAAGGTTAATGCTAAAATTTTACATAGAAGCAATACATTACATTTCATAATACTAAACAGAACACTAAACATTCAAGTACGAGGGAATCCTTGACTTTATTGTATCGATTCCGACACTGAAATCTATGATGTGATACAATGAATTAAAATCAATACACATTCTTCGAATAGGCTGCGCAGAAGCATAATTCGTACGCTGAAAAACAATGTGAAGAAACTGATAGTATCTAGTTGGTCTAAATGGCACGTTAAACTTAATCCTAGAAATAAGATATTCAGACGAGACATCGCCATACCTTAAATACCATCACGGTGTTTAGCATAGTTCGTATACTTTTTAAGGAGGGCAAGTCAATCAACTTCAATCTACTAGTAGTGGGGGGAAGAACAAAATCACTATTCCAATGTTAGTGTCTCAATGAAAACCATAAAAATAGCTTCTAAGCTGACTCAATTCTGTCAGTATAGATGCCATACTGAGGGTCCCATACTACAGAACCATATTCCAAAAAGGCCTAACGAGCGAAGTAAATAACTGTTTCGTCACATAGGGATCAGAAAATTATTTAGCCCAATGTTTAATAAAGCCAAGAACACCATACGCCTTGTTAACCATGGCTATAATATGATTGTTGAAATCAAGTTTCGAATCCATCAGAATACCACGATCTACAAAAGAATCAACTGTCTCTAATGCAGTCCCAATAAGATTATGTCTGACAAATTTCAGATTCGATCTAAAGAAACGCATATTCTTGCATTTCCGTAAATTAAGTTCCATGCAGTTAATGTCACACCAATATACAAAATTATCTAAGTCGTCCTGCAAATAATGAGAATATTTTGGCTGTTTATAAGAACAAAATATTTTCGCATCATCCGCATACATCAAAATCTTAGAGTTTATAATAGACCCCGGGAGATCATTTATGAATAATAAAAACAGTTTAGGCCCAAGATGACTACCTTGGGGAACTCCGAATGAAACCTGAATTGGTCTAAAACAAGAATTTCCGAATTTGACAATCTGCGAACGAATATTCAGATAAGAAGATATCCATTTCAAAAAATTACAGCTAATACCAATTCTATCTAATTTATATAACAAAAGCTCGTGATTGAATTTATCAAACGCCTTGCTAAAATCCGTGTAAATGACGTCAGTCTGATTACCCAGAACAAACTCATAAATAACGTGTGAGTCAAATTTGTCGTGGTCGAAAAGCCCTTATGAAACCCCTGTTGGCTGGGACTCAAAATAGAAGAAACTCTGTGAGATACAACCTTAGTCACTAGTTTCTCAAAAAGCTTAGCGATAGCACTTAATTTAGCTATCCCTCTATAATTTGAAACATCAATTAGACTTCCAGATTTATGTAGGGGATCAATGAACGACCAAGCCGAAGGGAAATATCCAAATCTCAACGAAGAATTAAATAATTACGTCAGAGGAATAGCTAAACAACCGGCAACCCATCGGGGCCAACATTATTTGTTGATTGTAGATCATTCAAACTTGACAAGACCAAGGGCAAGTCAATAATTGGTATTTCTAATTGATTCAAAGCAGGAATATCATATTGATAAGTTCTGTCGGATCGATAAGATCTATTTGAATATGTGGTCGCAAAGAAATTCGCAAAACAATCAGCAATATCCTGATCCTCACAATATTCCAAGCCATCCATTCTAATCCTAGTTGGTTTAGATGTGGATTTACATTTTTTTTTTATAAATCCATTTATATTCAATGATAATAATTTACAAATTAATAAGTGCCCCAGCGCCACTTGGACATTATTGGGGCGAGTTGGCATATGTTTATGACTTCATTAAAAAAGTAAGCAATAATTCATCAAATTTGATATAAAAGAAAAATTACAATAGAAGCATTTCTATACTTTGGAGTAGATGTGATTTTAAATTAGATTTAAATTCTGAAATTCTCGATATACTTTTAAGAGTTTGAGGTAAATTATTGTATTCAGTGCAGCCGATGTATTCAATGCGTTGCTTCGTGGTTTCCAGCCTACACCTTGTCACACGCAAACTCAAATTGTTTCTAGTATTAAAAACCAATTGGTTTCTAGAAAAATCTATGGTATGATGACCAATATTATGTATAGATTTGTACATGAACATAAGTAACTGTATTTTGTGTAAACCATATAAAGGTAAGACCGTTTTACATATGTTACTATATAGCGAATGTGATGGATGCGTCAACGGGAGATTGTAGACAATTTTGAGAACTCTGTTTTGGGACCTTTGAAGACTTCGAAATTCTGAACACTTTTTGTAACCATAAACTATGGGCAGATAATTCAAATGGCTGTGGATAAGGCTATTGTAAATTAATAGTCTTGTTTTTTCATCAAATTTGTACTTGAATTTATACAAAATTCCAATCGCTGGAGCAACTTTCCGTTTTATGTATTGAATATGTGTATTCCATGATAAGTTGGCCTGAAAATGGATACCCAAATATTTCAACGAATTACACTCATAGACGTCTTTTCCACCAATTAAAACATTAAACATATTGCCGCCTCCAGTAGAATGTGGTCGAAATCTAATCAGCTTCGTCTTTTCGGCATTCAACACCAGTTTATTGATTCTTGCATATTCCAGAATAACAGCAGCATCATGTTCAATTTGACACTTCAATATTACGTCGTGGTTGTACGGATAAAATAGACTTATATCATCGGCATACATTATTAATTTGCCGTGCAATTTGAGGTTAGCAATGTCATTGGCTATGTAAAATTTTCTCAAACATTTTATCCATTATAGGCAACAACGCGATTCGTCTATACTTATCAACGGTACACGCACCAGGTTCCTTAGGAATGGGAATTATTTTAGATATTTTAAGAACTTCAGGATATATTCCAGTGTTTACAATATCATTAAACATTCTTGAAAGTCTGGAATGTATTAACTCGCTACATTTTGATAGAGCTTTGCTTGAAATGCCGTCATGGCCAGGACTTTTATTAAACTGGAGATTTGAAATATGCTTCAAAATTTCTTCATCTGCAATATTTGTAAAAGAAAAAAATTGCTGGCATTGTATCATGTTGCGAAATATATTATCACAATCTCCAGGTAACTGTACAATACTCTCCTTCAATAGAGATGGGGCATGTAAAAAGAATTCTTGAAAGGCATCACATTTTCCTCTATTATCCACAAGTTCATCATCATTACCTTTAATTTTTATCTCCGGTCTCAATGATCTACCGAGATGTTCATTTAAAAATTTCCAGTTTTTTTTTGGATTGTGTTTAAGAGCTTCAAGTTGATCTTGGTAAAATGCATTCATACATAATTTATTAGATTTTTTTTATGATTTTACTAATTTGCTTCAATATTTTTTCTAGGCTGGAGCTAGTGCCTTTCTTCCTCCGCTTCGCCAACAAGGCCTTCTTCAATTGAATGAGCGATTGTAAATTCTCATTAACCCACGGAGTAATTAATGTTTTTGTCAGTGTATTTTCTTCTCTTACAACAGTAGCTTCTCTGATACAATTAGAAAACTCGCTCATAAAGACAGACACATCCACAGATGGATTTCCAGTTAACAGCAAAGAATTCAAACGTATTTGCATGTGAGATCTTAATGCATCATAATTACATTGACGTATAATTACATACATAATTACATTACATTTCAAATTAACAAAATCATAAAAAGTTCTAGGGTAAATTCGAAAATCATTCTTCACCTTTTCCAAGTATAGTCTATAACATCTCTGAGATTCCACGTTATATCTCGACCTAGCAATAGAGTATCTCACATAATTGGAATTCAATCCAGATTTCTTAAAAAGCCTACTTCTCGAATTTTTCATTCTGGACAATTCATGAGAAGGCCAAGGTAGTCTTGCAGATTGCCCAACCCGAATTTTCGGTACAGATTGTGACAGGAAGTCCCTAAGAATTTGATAAAATTTATCCACAACATCGTCAATATCCGTGTAGTGGCTACAACTACAGACAGAATTCCAATCAACTTCACGGAGAAGAGAGTTAAGCAGTATAAAATTTGTCTTTCTGTAACAGAAAACGGTGAGATCATCATGAGAGATAGAAGAATGAGATTCATTGGAGTACAACATCGATAAACCTAAGGTAGGATGGTAATTGTCCTCTGGGAGATATATGGGGAGAACCCTATTGATCTCAAAGTAATGAGGATCATTAACAAATGCTAGGTCAAGTTGTATTTCACTTATATTCTTCACGTAATTAATCTGGAATAAATTAAGGTCGGCAAAAAGCCTGACTATATTCGAGGCAGAATCATCCGTATCAAACGATGAAGGTAGTGCGGCTACAGCCTCCATGTCCTGCAAGGCAAGCCAAGATACGGAAGGTAAATTAAAATCCCCTAATGTCATCAAGCCCATGGAGGCTCCCATACGTTCCGATGGGAAATAATTAGTATCAGCAATAAGTACACCGCCACCAATCCTTCCTAAACGATCATTCCTAAACATAATAAATCTACTACAAAAAATCTCAGAATTTAAAACTGACTCTTTTAACCAGGTCTCAGTAAATGCAAGAGCAGAGAAATCAAAATAATTGATTCAATTTCGTATACAAACCCCTTACATTGTGATACCCGAAATAAAAAGAATCAATTAGTTTTTTGGGACAGTAGCTGACCTCAAAGGCAGACGAGCCACAATGTCCACCCTATCCACAAATTCCTTAACAAATGCCATAGGTGGCCAGAAGTCAGGGATCATCAATCTATCAAAGATTTCCCTCGTCGTAATAATCTTAAAAGAAGCCCGACTTTGAGAAAATTACGACTTCAATTTAAAAGACCTAAGGTAAAAATCACCCTCAATCTTGGATCTAATGAAGCCATTTAAGTCATCAGTTGTGGTATGTGGAGCGAACATCGAGACGAAGACCATTTCCATCTCCGGGGCCATGGCCAATCCACCAGAAGTACCACTAGATTGCTGTGGACGCACGTCTGCAACAGACATAGACTGAAGTAAATTCCCACCTACCACACTGGTCTGTGGACACACACACCTGTTGCAGCCGTAGGACGAGCGGGATTGTCGCCTTCCAAGCTGGTCTGCGGAGGATCTGTGATAGTTCTATCACAAAGCAGTGGCCCAACAACTGCAGCATAGGTCGGATTTATATCATTCGACAATCCCAACCCATCAACAGTTTGAGCCGCAGGTTCAGCAAACATCCAAATGCTCAGTCCTCGGCGTCACTGATTTTGGTGATTTCTTCTTGAAACAACCGGTGATTTCGCAAACTTAACTAATTCAGGATATTTGTCAAAAATATCACCGAATTTAGAAAACCGCGTATAAATCGACCAATGATCCCTAGACAGCTCTGTAACCTCAGTCATAGAGCCCTTAAAAAATTTATAAAGTTTACACTAACTTTCCTACATTTAGTGCAGCACCACCTAAGACCATTGTTGGCTCCGTATAGAGCATCCACAACACTCAATTGTGATCTCTATATCAGAGAAAATTATACAATTTTCGGACGAACAAGACATCTTCTAAAACAAACACAAATTATTAGTATAAGGTAAATAATAAATTCCACTCTTTACTGCAGAGAGATACAACTAAAAAATACGCGCGTGAAAAAATCACTAACAAATTTGAAAAATTGATTCAGTGGCAACACTGTCCGAATAGACAAACAAAAAAAAAACTAAAATAATGTTAAAACAAGTAAGGAAATGCTAAACTCGGGCGGGGCCGACTATATAATACCCTACACCACTCCCTGCGTATATACCCCGCTTTTATTGCTAAGCCCAGGAGTTTCATGGGAGCAATTTTATGCAGTTCATATAAATTATACAGTATAGATTCATCTTTAGTCATATTTAACAAATATGGTAAATAATAGACACAATTTTCCGGCAGACAAATGCAAATTATACAGTAGTAATAGGATGAATCGGACTGACATTTGAAAGAAGGCCTATAATAACACTTGGGGCCTGGTCCAAAACATGGGCCTATAAATTTCTCATTCACGGTTGGTATTCAAAGTTAAAGTATATCATGATCCGATGTAAAACGTAGTTTCTAGAGCTGTATTATAGTAGAATGGGGGCCCATTTGGGTTATTCCAAAGTATGGACACATATATTTGACTTTGTATTCTTAGTTGAAATATAATATAATCTGCAAAATTTGAAAAAAAAAATTAGATGTAAAATTTGTTCTTGAGAGGTAAAAATTAAAATGGGGCCATTTATAAGGGATCTACTTTAAAAAATGGTTTCTTATCACTTTCAAAGTAGGTATTCTTAGTTGAAATATGACATGATATGCAAAATTATATCGAGATCTAATGTACGATGTGGGTTCTAGAGATGTAATAGAGTGGAATGGGGGCCCAATTTGTATGGGGCTTATACCAAAATATGGACCAATATATTTGACTTTCATAACATGTCTTCGTAGTTGAAATATAATACAAAATACAAAATTTGATAAACTTTCGATGCAAATTGTGGGTCCTACAGGGGTAATAATAAAAAGGGGGCCATTTGTAAGGGCGCTACATTAAAAAATGGACACATATAAATCACTTTTAAAGTAGTTATTTTTAGTATGAAATATAAATATAATATAATTTGCAAAATTTGAAAAACTTCCGATGTAAAATGTCGGTCTGGTAAAAAAGTGAAATCGGGAAGGATTTTTGCATCCTGTAAATGTATGTATTTCACAAAAAATGTTAAATCGGAAAGGACATTTGTATTAGGGTATATTGATACCTGGAACGATGTGACCCCCTGTCACCATGTATGTTTATTGGTGAAATATAATATGTAAAGTTTGACCAAAATCGGTTAAACATTCGGGAGCAACATTTGTATGAGGGCTATATCTAAATCTGAACCGATCTTACCCACTTTCAGCATAGGTGTTTTTAGTTGGATTTTTAGAAGTTGTGCCAATTTTAAAAAAATCGGGTACAATATGTGGTTTCTAAAGCGGAAAAAGTCAAATCGGGAGCGACATTTGTATGGGGGCTATATCTAAATCTGAACCGATTTCCTCCAAATTCAATACCGATGGTCCTTGGCCAGAAAAAATAACTTCTGCAAAGTTTCATGACAATCGGACAACAATTGCGACCTGTAGAGTGCGAACAAGCTTAGTAGACGGACAGACAGACATCGTTAAATCGACTCAGCTGGTGATTCTAAGCCGATCGGTATACTTAAAGGTGGGTCTAGCTCGATTATTTCTTGGTGTTACAAACATTCGGCGCGAAACTAACTTATAATACCCTAGACCACGAAGTGGTGCTGACGACATATTAATTAAAACCTCAGACGAACACTTTAACATTTACACTTTGAGTCAAGTTGAGTCATACATATAACTTTTGGTCCACGACATTTATAGAATATGTACTGCTTTATATCAAAATTAATCCCATTTTTTTGAACCGCAAAGTTTAAGTACCATTCAGGCTTGTGGTGTTGCCACCTAATTTTATCCAGTATATTTTCTTGATTGCTTGGAGTGTTGCAATAAAGAAAATATATAAACATTTACCAGTTTCCAATTTTAATTTTTTTGAATTTCTGCCAAAAAATGGATTTGGGACCATTGTGCATCGGTACCTTCCCTGCTGCGGTCCTCATTACCCATATTTTATATATTGCCTGTCATCCAGTGTTTCTCCCGGGAAGATTTCCTTTCTCTATGAGGGCAGCATTCCTCGAAGAACTCTTTAATTGATTCAATCGGTATCACAAAATGCAATCTCTTTTCTTCTCTGATAGTTGTCGAGCAATGTGGACCGTTGCTAGGCAATAGCAAATGTCTTCTTCTAAGCTTTGCTCCCATTTAACAATGACTTCATGTAACCACCACAGAAAATAATCTGGAGTTGTTAAATCGTGAAATTTCCCAAATCAAATATTTTCGTAGAACATTTAAATCCTTAAATGCGCCTTTTGAAATGACTTTTTTGATTTTCTCGAAAAAAGGTTTGAAAGGATCTAGAGGGTTAAGATTGTCAAAAAAATTCTGATCTATTAGTTTATTCTACAAAAATTATCTACTCAATATGCCCTTTCATAATTATAGGATCGCTACTCTGTTCCAAAAATGCTTTCGGACAGTGTTACTATTATTAAAAGAATATTTCCTTTAAAATGTCTTTGACAAAATGGAATATGGAAGAATGAAATTATATAAGAGAGTGCGCTAACGTTGACATACATTCAAACTAAGGACCACCCTAATACATATATATTTTCTTGATGCAAGTAAATTGAAATGTTGTCCGTGTGCATCTTATTGTATAGCCATACATACTTATGTTTGAGCCAATACTCGTGCTACATGTGCCCGAACGTAAATGAAATGTCGTTTGCATACAATCAAGTGATGACAAACAAAAGGAAAAGGGGTCAATGGAAAGAAATCCTTAAATTAGTAATACAAAGTAATTTTACAACAATTGATTGTGAATATACGAGTATGTACATAAAATAATATGGAGGGATATAATTTCCTATGGCCTGCAATATATGATATACTTTATTTTTTTAAATTGTTATGTCGATGTATACCGTATGAAGTATTGGCATACTCTAGATTTGGAGCAGTTTCTATGTATATATATTAGAGTAACTTCCTTTGTGAGGAAGGAAAACATATTGTTGATGTTCCCGACTAAAATGAAAGATTGGTTTGTTTTATGTGTTCTCCCAAAATATTTTGCTTTTATCATTGTGCGTTCGTGAGCTGGACGCGTTCAAAATAACCTCAATAAATCAGGTTTTTCTTGAATAAAATTCACGATGAGAATGATATTGAAGAGAAATTAATTAGAATTTAAAATCCGACCCGAGCCTTATCTAACCATATTAAATACTTGCAATATGACCCAATGTAAAGATAGATTTATACTATTTTAGTTCAATTGTTGATGCATTTTTTATAAAAACCGCAATAACTACCACATTTTTAGTTCGATTTATGTTTTTTGGGGCTCGTTGGAGAGGTATTGATAACCAATTGCAATTTTTGAATTTGCTAACCCATTATGGGCCGCAAATTTTTTCTTACTGTTAATACTCAGTGGGCTAAATGTGAAGTAAAAACTGAAATATGGGGTTATTTGCATCGTAAACACATTCTAGTCTTATATAAAGCTAATTTTTGGAATGAAATTCAACCATTTCAAATTTTCCCCCTTAAAAATTATAACATGAATAATCTAAATGAACTTTTAGTTCATGTAGATTAATCTTAGCTTTTTGTAAGACTAGAATGTGTTTACGATGCAAATAACCCCATATTTCAACAAAAAAAATTTCGGCCCTTAATTTTCTAAAAATTGGAATTGTTGATCAATACCTCTTTAACGATCCAACAAAAACACAAATCGAACTAAAAATATGGAAGTTATTGCGGTTTTTAAAAAAATTGCACAAAAATGTTAAAATTCTACCCTCTATTCCGGGTTAAGATGCAAGTTTTTGATATGGTTTGATAAGGCTCGGACCAGATTTTAATTTCTAGCAGGTTTTTTCTAAATACCATTCTCACCGTGAATTGTATTCAAGAAAAGCCTGATTTGTAGAGGTTATTTTGAACGCTTCCAGCTCACGAACGGTCAATGATAAAAGCGAAATATTTTGGGAGAACATACAAAACAAACCATTTTAGTCGGGAACATCCACTAGTTTTATTTTGAAGCCACTTTAATATATATGTTATCATATATTTGTTGTCTGTGGTAGTCCTCAGAAGATGGAATGGAAAAATATCTTTATTATTTCTATCTGATTGACGAGTTTCCATATGAAAAAGTAAAAAGAACGTAAAGTTCGGCCGGGACGAACTTTGTATACCCTCCACCAAGGATTTAAATGTTAAGAAATAAAAAAAAACTTTTTTAAAAATGTAAATATAAAAATTGTGATATTTTTTGATTATTAATGCTTGTAACTTGTAATTGAATAATTTGTGTTTTTTGTACTAGACCCCTGAACGGAGTTGGTCGAAATATTGGGAAATAAAAAACAAGAAAATAATACAATAGTAATTTTTGTTTTATTATTTGAAAAAACTGACCTTAAGCCGAACAAAAGACAAACGCAAAAAATAATTTTATAAATACATATATTACAAGTCAGTTCAAAAAGCTTAAATATCCTAAATATTCGGGAATAGTAGGTGCATTCATTTCACCCTCTACGAATAAGAACACTTTATAGTACACGTTTATGTTACAGGGGAATGCACATACCCAATATCAAGTAAACATAAGCAGACAAGTAAAAAGACGTTAAGTTCGGCCGGGTCGAATGCAGAGTTACTGGCCGATACAGAATTATCGGCGACGGCGGCTTTTGGCTGATATGCCGACTCGTTCTATTTGTATTTGTTTTTACTACTTTTTCTTTTATTTTTTGGGAAGTAGTTCAATATTCGTTAATATTAGCCAATGTTCCCATAATTTCATATCATTATCGCATACAATTATTTTTTGAGAGTGGGAATCCATTTCCAAAATTTTTATAATATGGATGAATTTTAATAAAATGAAATTTAATGAATAGATTTTTCGTAATTACAGATTTGCATGTGAGGCATATTTGACCAGACTTCTTGAATATCGCAATCCATAATACTTCCAAAGAATGGTAAAGCTCTACCTACTTTGACACACTAAATAAGCACAATTATAAGGTTGGTGTTCTGGTCGAGTGTTATATATCCTCCACCACGGAGTGCAGTCCACAGTATTACCGGCAGATTAGAGGCTATCAACTTTACATAGAAGTGCACTATCAAATTAAGAAAATTGTGATGTTTCATTATTATAATATTAATAGTCCTCTGCTATATTTAAATATAAAACTTCAAAAAGAGAACATTAGGCAGCAATCTTCAAAAATGTGCCCTAAATATTATTGGGTAAAAACAACATCCCTCAAGCCCGATTTTCCCCATTTGAAATTGCTTGATTCCATCTACAGCCTGAATGTCTGTACCATTTTGATAGAAAAAGTTGTAATATTGAAGATCCAATGTGTTCCAGAGTACACACCTAATTTCACAGCCGTTTTATTGGTACTAGTTTCACTCCGTTTTCCATTTTGACCTTAAAAGTACGAATTTAAAAAATTCGTTGCTCTTATTTTCCTCATTTACGTAGACAGAGTGCAAATACTGAATATCATGATTCTAGCTACAGCCGTTTGATTGTAGGCAAATTTTACTCCATTTAGATCCTGATGGTACGAAAATCGAAAAATATCATTATTTTTCGCGTCACCACAGTCAGAGATGTATACAACGAATTCCATTATTTTAGCTGGAGCCGTTTGGGTGGTACTATTTTTATCCCCATTCGCCCCATTTTCCGGCTTAAAGTACCAATTTCGTAAAAATCCTTTTTATTTCGCACCTTCACAGTCAGATGCATATACACATCGAATTGCACGATTTAAACTTCAGCGGTTTGGTGGGTACCATTTTTATCCCTCTTTTCCGATTGTATCCCTTAAAAGTACGAATTTTGAAAAATCTCTCTATTTTAAGTAACTACGCAATTAGAGGGATGTGCATTCCATATTTCATGTATCTAGCTATTGTTCCATCATTGGTACTATTTTATCCCGTTTTGTCCCCCTTCGCCCCCCTTCCCCTTTTCGCCAGTCCTTGTTAGGGAAAAATTTTTCCATCTGGGCCGATTTCGCCCACTATCAATCCCAAGCGATCTGCAACCATAAGACACATTTAGGGAAATTTGAACCTCCTAGCGCATATCGTTCGGCCGCTATCGTGCTTTCAACAGCCAGACAGACGGACATTGCTAGATCGTCGTAGAATTTTACCACGACCCACAATATATATATTTTATGGAGTCTCCGATGAATATTTTAAGGTATTACAAACGGAATGAAATAGAGAATATACCCCCATCCTTAGCTGGAGGGTATAAAAACATGCTCTAAATATTAGGGGTATTTTCAGTTATTGCGAGGGAAATTTTTTTCCCTGTGTACCGATTTTGTTCACTTTCAATCCCAACCGATCTACGACTATAAGACGGAATTATGGAAAATTTGGACCTCCTAGCTCCTTTCGGTTAGATACTAGCGTGCTTTCAACAGACGGCCGGACATGGCTAGATCGTCTTAGAATTTTATGACGATCAAAAATATATACTTAATAGGGTCTCAGGTAGATATTTCAAGGTGTTACAAACGGAATGACAAAGTTAGTATACCCCCATCCTGCTGGTGGAGGGTATAAAACTGAGCCAATATTTGGGCGATTTTTCACTGATTTTTTCTGAGCATAATTTCATTTCTCATTTTGGTTAATTTTTAATTTTATGGCCCATTTTTTGACATTGACAATTTTTAATGTTAATTTTTCTATTCAAAAATTCCAGAATAAATTCCAAAACAATCGATATCGACACCTTGGGAAATGATCTTTGGTCTATCTCTAGGCCTCTATTTCTGTTTCCTTAAACACCTACGAGCCTTTTGAACATCCACACATTTCTATTAAACTTATTTTCACTATGGATATTAAATGCATCCAATAAATGTTATGGAATTACGCAGCTTTACCGAATTTTTTACACTGTGTTAAGTGTCCATAACAATTCGGCAAATATGTATTTTCAGCGATTCCCTGTAATAATAATTTAAATCATTACGATTATCTTAAATGCATTTTCAAGCTGCAACTCCTCCTATCCTCCCCTCCCCACCTCTGCTGCAGCATTTCATTACATCTGCCGCATAAGAGACATAATATTTGATATTCATATCGATGTTTTTTATGCTCTCTCATGTACGGGTGTTGTACGGTCTCTGCTTATTTTTACATTTAACCGCAAATTATAGTGCAACGCCGCCGCGGCTCTGTTTGTTTCGGATAAACATCAACACCCGCTTTTTCAACTGCGCTGCACTTTTTTATTCGCCGAAGTTGTGTAATCGCTTTATATGGGAATGCTGGCTGTTGGGAATGTTGGTTGTTGGTGGCGATGGTGTTGCCATTGCTGGCGAACTATAAATTCGGTTAATATGCATAAAGTTAGCAATTGGTTTTGTATCGCTCGAAATTGTTATCGCTAATAGTTATGGCCATGTGTACTGCTGCGAGTACTGTTTTTTTATTGGTTTACTGAGGATATCAACAGTAGCGGCGGCTCCCTCGTTCTTTCGTTCGTTCGCCATTTGCTGGATGTTCGAAACAAGTAAAAAAAACAACGACATTCATGTAAAATCGCTTCGAAATATAGCCATAAATGGCGAAAGTTATGACTCGGTCGTTGTTTCGTTTTTATCGCAAACTTTACGATTTAAAGTGAATGGTTGTGGCAGAAAAAGTTGTGTCTTCATTCCGACAGCGCGGGATTTAATCGATAACTAGGTAACTATTTAAAAAGCAATTTCTATTCGCTCGGTGCATTCATAGATAGATTATGGGAGCAGATAAATCGACTGCTCTAAAACTAATAGCTAATCAATCAATCTTGTGCAATATTAACTTAATATAAGCAACAAATTGTATTAGTTTTGGCGCTGCCATAGATTTGTCTTTTTATACCCTCCACCTTCAGGATGGGGTATACTAACATTGTCATTACGTTTGTAAAACCTTGAAATATCGACCTCAGACCCTATAATGTAAATATATTCTTGATCGTCATAATATTCTAAGACGATCTAGCCATGTGCGTCTTATTTTCGTAGATCGGTTGGGATTTTAACTGGGCGATATCGACCCACAGGGACAAATTTTTCATCATATCAAACGAAAACATTTAGAAACACACAATTCGGTGTGTACATTCCTCTAATTTCGTAGACAAGTAAAATAAATAGCATATAGAAAGTCGTACTCTTAAGGGATAAAATAAATAAAAGTGGTGCCAACCAAATGACCGCAGCTAGAATAATGAAATTCGGTGTACATTCCTCTGACTGCAGAGACACGCAAAATAAAAAGATTTTTCGTACTTTTTTAATAGATTGATTCATGAAATTAGGTTATTTTACCCGTCAGCTAATGGATTTTCAAAATTTGTATTTTTGGAATTAAAATACAATTTTATACATTTTTTTCAATACTTTTGGAATGGAAATACAACCAACTGTAACACCCACTATCTACGAATATCTATGGTATTTAAGTTATTAAGATTGCAGTCTTATATAGGGTCTGCAAAATAACTTTTTTTTTTGAAAATGCTATAAAAAAACTACTGAATATTTCCTCAAATTTCTTTTTTTATTTGAAAGTACAATCCTTCCGGTTAATAATGGAAAATAATTTCATTCAAATGGCTGCTGATGGCACCCCACAGATAATAGTCCAACGGTTGAATAGTTGAAAAAAAAAACGTTGGATGGTGGACCCTATACTTACTTTGACTTGACGTATTATTTCGATATATAGTATAAACGTATTGGTAGCCTTGCCTTATAAGCGTGTTTTGAAATAATACAAATCTATATATATAAAAGAAAGTGTCCGAAGCGATGTAATCCCATAACTCGAGATCGGCCAAACCGATTTTGATGATGTGTACTTTGTTGGAAAGGTATTTTCTCAGCACGGGTTTTAAAAAAATGGAAATTTGGATTTTCATTTTGTGGGCGGAGTGGGCGTGGCAATAGTGTTTTTGGGAGCTAGAAGGCTGAAAATTGGTACATATATACTACTGACCACGAAAATGATAAATATGATGCCGAAATTTGGATTTTCATTTTGTGGGCGGAGTGGGCGTGGCAATAGTGTTTTTGGGAGCTAGAAGGCTGAAAATTGGTACATATATACTACTGACCACGAAAATGATAAATATGATGCCGAAATATGGATTTTAATTTTGTGGGCGGAGTGGGCGTGGCAATAGTGTTTTTGAGAGCTAGAAGGCTGAAAATTGGAACGTATATATTACTGAACACGAGAATGATAAATATGATGCAGAAATTTGGATTTTCATTTTGTGGGCGGAGTGGGCGTGGCAAAAGTGTTTTTTGAGCTAGAAGGCTGAAAATTGTAGCGTATATATTACTGAACACGAGAATGATAAATATGATGCCGAAATTTGGATTTTCATTTTGTGGGCGGAGTGGGCATGGCAATAGTGTTTTTGGCAGCTAGAAGGCTGAAAATTGGTACATATATACTACTGACCACGAAAATGATAAATATGATGCCGAAATTTTGGATTTTCATTTTGTGGGCGGAGTGTGCGTGGCAATAGTGTTTTTGAGCTAGAAGACTGAAAATTGGAACGTATATATTACTGAACACGAGAATGATAAATATGATGCCGAAATTTGGATTTTCATTTTGTGGGCGGAGTGGGCGTGGCAATAGTGTTTTTGGGAGCTAGAAGGCTGAATATTGGTACATATATTACTGACCACGAGAAACATCAATTTAATGCCAATATTTGGAATTTCGTTTTGTGGGCAAAGTTGGCAAATAAATAAATAAATAATAATAATAAATAATAAATAGTGTTTTTTAGGTAGAATGCTGAAAATTGTAACGTATATATTACTGATCATTGCAAAGATGAATTTGATGGCTTATTTTGGATTTTCATTTTGTGGGTGGAGTGGGCGTGGCAAAAGTGTTATTGAGAGCTAGAAGGCTGAAAATTGGAACGTAATTTAACCATTTGTTTTTTTTTTGCCTGGCGAAGCGGGCGGGGTTCAGCTAGTATTATATATATTTCTAAAATTATTTTTTCAATATTTTTATTTGTTTTGGTTTAAATTTTCCTGTAATGTTACTGCACTTCTACTAAAATCGGCAGGCAATGTGGAATGCAATTCATGGTGGAGGGTAGAGATCTGAACGAAGTAAAGACAAAAATTAGCATACCTCAATTTTTGGGATTTTTTACTTAGATCACTATCATACTATCTGGCTTATATATATAAAAGGAAGGTTAGGGACTGAAATTACCATAATATGCTGTGCAATATTAGGTAACGTTCTAGAAATTTGGTTGACTTTTTGAAAGGGCATGTTGAGTGAGTTATTTGTGTAGAACAAACATATAGTACAGCTGGTCTGAGTTTCTTTTTTCAGTGCGTAATAGTTTTCATTTTTGGTCGATGGGAGCATTATCTAAGTGTAAAAATGTTGCAAGTTATGTCCGAGAGAATTCTTATTGTCACAATTATATTGTGGGATTTTTTTATATTTATATATATATATATATATATATATATATATATATATAGCTTCAATACAAATATCGCCAACGAACTGATTATTTCCGCTCTAGAAATAACATATTTTAAAAGATTCTAAGTCGCCACATCAGCTAATATTTGAAATAGAAACATCCATGGCGAAAGTGGGTCACATCGGCTCAGATTTATATATAGCTCCCATATAAATGACTCCAACGATTTAATTCTTTCCGCTCTAAAGAGCACATGTTTAACAGATTTCCATCCAATTTTGGAAAGCGTCTTATTGTATATCAATTAGAAAACCTATGCTAAAAATGGGTCATATATGTTCAGATTTATATATAGCTCCCATTCAAAGTTTGCATTCCAGTTTTCTCACAAATGCAGATAGAAGTATAAAATTTGTAGTATGTTCTTCTCTAATAGTTGTATATTATATCACCCGGTTGAAAAGTAACGACGTTTTTATACCCTGCACCACAGGGTATAATGACTAGGTGTAGGGTATAATATAGTCGACCACGCCCGACTTAAACCTCCCTTACTTGTTTTTTATTATTTTTTGTTTCTTTTAAGAACTGATGTATGTTTGGGCTGTCCGCAGTTTATAGGGTGTTTTTTGCTTTACGGATTTAAAGTAAAATTTTTAAAATTGTAAAAATAAGTGAATTGATGATAAATTTGTTAAACAGTCACAATAACAGTAAATATCGTACATATTATATAGTACAAACTTAGGAACATTGAACTTTTTATAGCGCTAAGGCAATAATTTATCAATATCAAGTACAAAGTTTTCCTTGAAAATACGACATGCTTCGAACTTAATTCCAGTTCAACATTTCCACAAAACAATTACAATTTACTCAAATTGAGGAAATTATTTCTTCAAACCAAGTAATTGTTTACTATACCTGTGGCAATTTTTTAAGAAATTTTACTCAAGTCAAGTAAAGTTATATTCAATCTGTGGAAACTTTTCCGATTTTTTTCCTCGGTCCAAGTAAATTGTTGCTCATACTACTATTTTGCTTCAGATGCACCACTCATATCAAAATTATAACATGCAGACGTTTCAAATCACTTCTACCATAAAGAATTGAGCTATTTCATCATAACTGCTGATTGTATAACTGCTAGTGATTGTTTTAAATAATGATTGAAGTACTTTAGAAGAAAGTCTTGGCAACCAAACTAGAATTGCTTCGTAGACACATATTCATCAATTTTTGTAAGTTCATTAATACTTGAATGTATGAAGCCAGAAGCATTGCAAGAGCTACCAATGCATCCAGAAAAAGTCACAGTTTGGTGCGGTTTATGGGCTGGTGGCATCATTGGACCGTACTTCTTCAAAGATGATGCGAATCGTAACGTAACTGTGAATGGTGAGCGCTACCGTCAGATGATATCCAACTTTTCTTTGCCCAAAATGCAAGAGCTTGACTTGCATGACATGTGGTTTCAACAAGACGGTGCCACATGCCACACAGCACGCGTAACAATGGACTTATTGAGAGGCGAGTTCGGTGAACATTTTATTTCTCGTTCGGGGCCGGTCAATTAGCCGCCTAGATCGTGCGATTTAACGCCTTTAGACTATTTCTTGTGGGGCTATGTTAAAGCTCATGTCTCTACAGACAAGCCCGCTTCAATTGACGCATTGGAAGACAACATTGAAGCATTTATTTGTGAGATACCGGCCGAAATGTTGGAAAGAGTATGCCAAAATTGGACTAAGCGGATGGACCATTTGAGGCGCAGTCAAGGTCAGCATTTGCATGAAATCATCTTCAAACATAAAATTATATGGACCGTACTATCGATTCAAACAAAGATTTCATGAATTTTTTTGAATTTTATATGTTTTTTTTTGAAAAAAAAAAAATGAATAAGAACTCCAAATCCTAGACTGATTCGAACAAAAATCTCCCAGAAAGATACCTATGTATATTAAGGTGGACCTTATTTTCTTTATTTTTGATTTTTCAAATTCGTAGGTCACTTTTCTGTGAGACTAGGGTAACAAATAATTGACAAAAAATATGAGCTCGAGTGGTTGCCGTTGAAGTTTGTGAGAATGAAAAACGACAGTAACTACTCAGGGGTCAGCCCTAGGTGTATGAGCAATACCCATTATTTTGGTATTCCTAATATTTCTGTAGAACAAACTTACCCTCCATCCCTTAAAAGGATCCAAGATATTTCAGTTATTCAATTATTAAAAACCTTCGAGGCATACATATGTTATTCGGACAGTATATATCTTTTCTTGAATATAATAATAAAATTATGTGTCTTCATAAGTTCTGCATTCATGTTTAATTCATTTCGAAGTATAAATATTTTGTAAATGCATAAATTAATAGAAACTGGGATTCAATATGTTTTTATTTTCGAATATAATTCACCTGTTAGAACACTTAACAAAAGCGACAAAAATTGCTTATTTACTTCTGAAAATTAAGCCCTTTTCTACGGATAGCGCCTTGATCATGTTCTGATCCATGGAAGCTAACTTCATCATTTGTAGGCGATTCTAATTTAAAATTTTAAATGCCCAACCTATATTTGTATCAGAAGTAATTAAAAAAATTTTACTGTAAGAATGCCCGCATAGGGTTTTAGTGGTATAAAATGTTTTCTTATAATTTCAACTCTTTAAAACAGTTTCGGTAGCTCTTATTTTCAACTAAAACATTTTTAAAAACTTTAAAATCCTGGAATTTTTTCGAAATAAATAAAATTAAGCGGAAACCCCCACTGGTGGTGAATAAAACATGCCTATTTATTTTTTAACACTCACACACAACCGTATACTGTGTGTGCCGCCACGTTTAAATTCTGCACGATCCAGTCTAATGTATATGAACTTTAAAGTGGTTGTTTAAAAATAATGTTTCACTACAAACAAACTATTACAAAATATAATCCCAACTTCAGTGTGGCAAAAACCCAACCAAACCAAACCAAATTTCATATCGGTAATTCGAAGGATCTTTGTTCTTGTCGTGTTGAGCTCGTATAACTTGTTTCAAAAAAAAAAAAAAAGAAAACAATAGTTTTATTTTCAACAAAGAATGTGGAAAAAATAACGAACGGAAAATATTAAAACAAAAGTTGTTCATAACTGCGAGTTACACTTGGCTGCATGGCACTTGCACCACACAGCGCGTTGTTAAAAAGTATTGTCAACGTACGTTGGTTCCTAAGTGTGAGTGTCTCGTATGTGTGTGAGTGTGTTCGTGTGTTCATGAAATTGTTGTAATTGTTCAGATGTTAGAAAATATTACACGCACTAAACGGAGAACAAAAGTTTATCCCTCTTCTTGATTTTTTCCCAAACATTTGTTTGTTTGTTAGTTTCTTCTTTTCTTCATCTTCTTCTTCTTTGGGGGTTTTTTACACTTGACAGCATGCTGCACTCATACCGAACGATTTACCCAGGACTTGTTTAAGTCATGTGCGCCACTTGAAATCAGGGTTACTCATACACAAACACAGACACACAAATGTACAGCCCCTGGTCATTGAATTAGGAACTCCTGTGCGATTTCATACATTTAAAACATGTTACTTAAAAATGAAATGTACAGACAGATAGCTAAATTGAGATACAACAACTGTGCTGATTTTGACATTTCAGGAAATAATAGCGACCCGATGCGATATGTCTTATATCCCTTTAAAAATATGGGTTTTGGACTTTAGATCGTAAAGGGTAATTTATGTTCCAGAAAGTATAAGGGTAATTTCAAAACAATTTCGAACCATACCAACCAATTTTTTGTACACGAAATCTTCTAGTCTCTGCAATTCCTATGATTCATAACCTCCGTTTTTTAGCACTCGATTCATTTTATTTTTAGGATACTGAGTTTAACAGGTTAGCTTTTATCAACTATCTCCAATGAATGCTTTTTGAAACGTTTTAAGCATTTAACTCCCATTTTCTTATGAGGTGTTGGTTTGTTCTTGTATTGAAGGCCATTTCATAATATCCTGCAATTTGATGGAATGTTTAATAATTTGGTCATTTCGTAACATCTTGAAATATTCATCGGAGACCTATAAAGTAGGGTAGTAGCACTTTCTGTCTACACCTCCGCCCATGGCATGTCTGCACACTATATTGCAAACCAAAAGAAATAGGGAATTAATTTTTTTCACAAATGTTTCTAATAATTGCAGATCGGGTAGGGAATATCCCCACATTTTTATATTTTTTTGATCGAAAGTGAGCCTAATTTTTCCCAGAGGGGAAATTTTTTCTCAACAAGAATTGCAAATATAACCTAAAATTTAGATTAGTTAAGCAAATTTTTATGTTAGCGGACGAAATTGGACATAAAGGATTAACAATAGCACCAATGATACAGCTAGAATCATGAAATTCGGTATGTACATTCCTATAATTGCGTAGACACCTAAAATAGAAGTGATACAATAGGAAAATGGCTATACAAATAGTACCAACCAAATCGCTGAAGTTGAAACCATTAAATGCAGAACATAAAGGAAAATACAAAGCAAAATATAAAGAAAATTTTCGAAATTTATAATTTTAGACGGAAAATGGGGTGAATGGTACCAACCAAACGGCTGCTGTTGAAATAGTGAAATTCGGTGTGTTTGCTGTGACGAAGGGAAGGGATTAAATTTGGAAAATCAAGCGGCTGTAGCTGGAATCTGTATTTACGCCCGTCTGACTGATGTCGGCACGGCAAATGTATATAGGGCATTCCACGACAAATTGGACAGTTAAATTTTTTTTTTGATTTACTTCATTTTTTTTACATTTTTTAGTACTCACTAAAAAAACACCCCTGGCATACTTTGAGTTTTTTCTGATTACTCTTTAAAAAGATACAGCTTTTTTAAAAATCGTTAAATATTAGATCTTTTTTCAGTCTTTTGCTCATTGCTTCGTCAATAATGGACCGAATTGGATATTCTGTATTGAAAAAAATATTCACAATGTTTTTGTATAAAATGTTTCCTTTTTTAAAATAAAACTTTATTTTTTAATTGTTTGTATTCTTCAATTTTCTCTAATTTTTCTATTTAAACATCTATTTATTCTGTAAATTTTCATATTTTTTTTAATTTTTTCAAAATTTGGAAAACAAATTCGTAAATTTTTAAGTTTACGGCAAAAATGGGTAGAATCTTGAAGTTCGGTTTTTTGCACTATGTACGTGAGATAATAGATTTTCAAAAATTGTAATTTTAAGCTTTTTTAAAATAAAACAAGTAAGGAAAGGCTAAAGTCGGGCGGGGCCGACTATATGATACACTCCACTTTCTATCCGAATACAATTGAATTCGGTAAAAAAGTGAAATTGGGAAGGATTTTTGTATAATTCCTAATCATAGGCTATTATGACCTGATCCAATTTGTCAAATCGAGAGGAATATTTGTATCGGGGGTATATCCAAACATGGCATGAATTGACCCACTTACACAATGAGTTCTTCCATTATAACGTGTTATGCTCAATTTGAAGAAATTCTCTGAAAAAACGTGGTTTCTGGCTCGGAAAAAGTTAAGCCGGGAGCGAAATTTGTATGGGAGCTATATATAAATCTGAACCGATGTGACCCATTTTCGTCATGGGTGTTTCTAGTGAAACATAAGATATTTTGCCAAATTTGCAGAAGATCTGTTTAAATATGTGGTTTCTAGAGCATTAAAAGTCAAATCGGGAGCGAAATTTGAATGAGAGGTTTCTAGTTGAAGAGGTTTCTAGTTGAAATATAAAATGTTTTGCCAATTTTGTAAACAATCTGAAAAAAATGTTAAATTGAGAGCGAAATTTGTATGGGAGCTATATATATAAATCTGAACCGATCTAACAAATTTTTACCGCAGGTGTTTCTAGTTGAAATAAGATGTTTTGCCAATTTTGAAGAAAATCTGTTGTGGTATCTTTAGTGAAAAGAGTTAAATCGGGAGTGAAATTCGTATGGGGGCTATATCTAAATCTGAACCGATTTTCTTCAAATTGAGTGTATAAATATATGAATATTTATTTTTTGAATTGACTGATGTATTATTTCTATATAAATATTGTAAACGTATTGGTTTATTGCCCTATAAGCGTGGTGAAACCGACTTATCAGAGAACATGTGTGAGGACTTACATTTTGCTTATCGCCGGAGTTTTGGGGAGGTACTAGAAGTTTGTGCCAATTGGACACTGCTTCCATATTTGTCAATAGTTTTAAAAACATGATAAAATATAAAGTCATAATGGATTTCCGGCACCGGTAAAGGTAAATGAGTTATAAAGCATTTAATTTCACCTAGGATAGAGACAATTGTGTGCGAGGTACAATAAGCAAAAGCATCTGTTTGAATTATTATACCCTCCACCTCCAGGATGGGGGTATATTCACTTTGTCATTCCGTTTGTAACACCTTGAAATATTCATCGGAGACCCCATAAAGTATATATATTCTGGGACGTGGTAAAATTCTAAGACGATATAGCTATGTCCGTCTGTCTGTCTGTCTGTCTGTCTGTCTGTCTGTCTTTTTTTTTTTTTTTTTGTTACGCTGGAGGTGTGGAATCTTCAAAAGATGTATTCCACCCGTGTGGAAAAACATGTACGATTCTTACGTACTAAACCACACCCCCTGGGAACGTCGACCCTACTCCCCGCGGTACTGCCATGTGGTATTACGTCGCGGGGGGGTTAGCTAGTTGCTATTCTCTCTACTGTCGGATATTGGCCTTACGGGCCTTTTCTTCCACTTGCAGTCTTTGGGTTACACACTTCACAAAGTTGTTCACTGCGGTCCAGTTGCTTTCCGAAAAAAGCATCTTATCAACTATGTTATCCGGGGTGAGACCTATGCCCACCTGCTGCTCCGTTGTAAGTCTTACGTCGTTAAAACGGGGACATTTGAAAAATACGTGTTCCGCGTTTTCTTCTTCATTAGAGCAAGATGGACAAAATGGAGAGCTATCGATCCCAAATCTGTGAAGATAGCTCCTAAATCCTCCATGACCACTTAAGAATTGTGTAAGATTATAGCTAATTTCTCCGTGTGTCCGATTAATCCATTTGTGAATGTCCGGGATTAGCCTATATGTCCATCTACCCTTTGGCGTGTTTTGCCATCTGTTTTGCCATTTCTGTATAGAGTTGTCTCTTTCTGTTTGTTTTAGCACCTTCATGTCTGTATCCGGGTTTCTTCTCTGCATTTCGTATATTTCTGCGAGTTCGGTCGCTACGATATCAATTGGTATTTTTCCAGCCATGACGCATGTTGCCTCCAAGGATATTGTGCGGTATCCGCAGCACACTCTTAGACAACTTCTCCGGTAAATTGAGTTAATATTTTTTCCTGTATTTTTTATGGAATTTGCCCATACTGGGGCTCCGTACAATATTATTGAATCAACTACTCTAGATATCAACATTCTCCGACTCTGTCTGGGACCCCCTATGTTCGGCATCATTCTAGCCAGTGCATTCGTCACGTCTGTAGCTTTCTTGCAGGTATACTCCATGTGTAGCGTGAATTGTAATCTGTCGTCTAGTATAATGCCGAGATATTTTATGTGATCTGTAGACGTGATTTCGGCACTCCCTACGCGGATATTTATAGACTCCTTCCTTCTTTTGCTGCTTACTAAGACTGACTCCGTTTTATGTGCTGCTAGTTCCAGGTTCACAGATTCCAACCAGATTTTAATGGCTCTTATGGTTTCGTTGGCGTAGAGTTCAACTTCTTCTTTCTCTCTAGCTTGGACTATTATGGCTATGTCATCTGCATATCCAACAATTGTCGCTTCCTCTGGTATTTTTAGATCAAAAATTCCGTTATACATTATGTTCCAGAGTAGGAGTCCTAGAACGGAGCCTTGTGGAACACCTGCAGTAACCTTGTATGATTTTATTCCATCGTCAGTTTCGTACCATAACGTTCTGTCAGAGAAGTAATCTTTGATCATTTTAATAAGGTTTTCTTGTAAGTTTAATCTCCGCAGCGAGGCCATGATGTGCATCCATCCTGCCGAATTAAAGGCGTTTTTTATATCCAGCGTTATTATTGCACAATATTTTCTTGCCGCTCCTTTACCATGTATGGCCTTCCTCGCTGTGCTTACCACGTAATTTATTGCGTCGATCGTAGATTTTGCCTTTCGAAAGCCGTATTGCATCTGAGACAAACCGTTAGTTGCTTCGACGGCGAGCAGGAGCCGGTCGTGGATAATTCTCTCCAGGCACTTGCCTACTGTATCCAGCAGACATATTGGCCTGTATGATGCTGGTTGTCCAAGGGTTTTTCCCGGTTTGGGGATGAGGATTAGCTTCTGCTTCTTCCATTTTTCGGGGAATACACCATCTCTCAGGTTGTTGTTGAAAAGGTTAGAGAAGACCTGGGGTCTCGTTTTTATCGCCAACTTTAGAGCTCCGTTGGGGATACGGTCTAAACCTGGAGGACTTCATCCACCGTCACTTCTCTCGGGTTGTCAGCTGGGGGATTGGACATTTGTTCAGAATATGGTTCCCCTTGAGGGAATAGCACACCGATAATTCTTTTCAACAGTACTGGGCACGTAATTTGCGCTGATTTCCTACCCTTTAGGCGGGACATAACTATCCTATATGCATTGCCACAGGGGTTAATGTCTGCTTCGTTACACAATGTTTTAAAGCTTTCTGCTTTGCTTTTGTTTATGGCAATTTGTAGGTTTTTTCTTGCCTCATGGTACGCCTGTCTCCGTGCCAAGAAATCTACTCTGTTTCTGCCCCTCTGATATAAACGCCTTGCCTTAAGACATACTATCCTTAGAGAAGATATCTCCTCGTTCCACCAGTAATTTCCTTGATGTCTTTTGCTCTGCCGTCTTCTGGGCATTGCAGCGTCGCTTGCGGTTTCGAGTGCTTTCAAGACGCTATCTGTCATTTCCATTTCACTGTTCTCATTTATTACATGATGAGAGAATACTTCCACGAATGTTGTTTCATCTAGTTTATCCTTAGCCCATCCTAGAAATGAGACTTTATCTGTACATGTCCGTATAGGCAAACTTTTTTGTATAGTGAATATTATCGCTTGGTGGTCGCTGTTAGTATAGTGTTCGCTTACATGCCATTGTAAATTCCTAGCTAGTGAGGAGCTTACAAATGTAAGATCCACTATAGATCCGTGTCCTGCTCTTCTGAACGTCTGAACATTTCCATTGTTCGCGAGTATCACGTCGAGTTTTGAAAATTCTTCCAAAAGTATTCGCCCTCTCTCGTTTGTCCTTTGGGAGCCCCAATCGACTGCCCATGCATTGAAATCTCCTCCGATCACTATTGGATTATGCTGAGCTGCGTCCCTTGTCAGGTTACATATCATCCTCTTAAAGTCTTGTATTGGAATGTTCGGCGACACATAGCAGCTATAGATATATATTCCATTTACTCTGACTTTTACGAAACCTTCTTGTGGTTCTTGCATGCCTGCTTCTATTGCCATATCTCCACAGACCCATATGGCTGCTCTATCTGTCGAGTCTTTTTCCCATATATTTGTATCTCTGTTCCTATACTGCTCGCATAGGATTGCTATATCTATTTAATGTTCGCTGACCGACTGTGTCATGAGGTCCTGGGCTGCGGCACAATGATTGAGGTTCAATTGCATGAATCTCATTTACGTTTGTTGTTCAGCGCCTTTTTAAAAATTGGACATTTGTAAAGAGTGATTTTTTTGAGGTTAGGATTTTCATGCATTAGTATTTGACAGATCACGTGGGATTTCAGACATGGTGTCAAAGAGAAAGATGCTCAGTATGCTTTGACATTTCATCATGAATCGTCTTACAAACGAACAACGCTTGCAAATTATTGAATTTTATTATCAAAATGCGTGCTCTGTTAAGAAAGTTCATTGCGCGCTTCCATTTTATGGTCAGTTTAATCGACCCACTGAAGCGGCTATTCGGGCTATTGTGACTAAATTTCGCACCAAAGTTACATTGTTGGACATTAAACCACCAACACGCTTACGTAGAGTGCGAACTGAAGAAAATATCGCAGCTGTATCGGCCAGTGTTAATGATGACCACCAATTTTCGATTCGTCGCCGTTCGCACCAATTGGGTCTCTGTTACTCAAAAACGTGGAAATGCCAAAATTGGACTAAGCGGATGGACCACCTAAGACGCAGCCGCGGTCAACATTTAAATGAAATTATCTTCAAAAAGTAAATGTCATGGACCAATCTAACGTTTCAAATAAAGAACCGATGAGATTTTGCAAATTTTATGCGTTTTTTTTTAAAAAATAAGTTATCAAGCTCTTAAAAAATCACCCTTTAGCTACCAGCCACATGCGCCAAATCTTCGCCCCCGTTCGATTTGCAGAGCATGCAATTTGGCTCTGATTCGCAGTTCTTCGCTATGTGTCCTTCGGCTCCGCATTTTCTGCATTGGCGTGACCTATCAACGTTGGATTTACACATATTCGACATATGCCCAAACTCAAGATATCTAAAACATTTTATTACTGTCATTGCCTCTCTTATCCGACAAACTGACCAACCTATTTTAATTTTTTGTTTTTTTAAGGCCTTCCAAGCGATATCGGCCGGCAGGCTTATTTTCGCTGTTTGTGTACCACCGTAGGATTTCCTCAAGGATTTGACTATTCCTTCGTCTAGGCTGGTTATTTCCAGTTCTCTCTCGAGTGCTCTGCAGATCTCGGCTTTTGTGGTGATGTCGTCCATACCGTTGCACTCTAACACAGTCTCGTTTGTGCGTGTCTTTACTTCCACGTTCCCTTCCAGAGATGTTTCGATCCTTTTGTTGAACTTGTCTGCCATGTTCCCATTTGAATTTCTTAGTTCCAAGAGGAGGTCTCCTTTCTGTGTTCTCCGGATTTTGTTGACTTCCTCACCCAAGTCTTTTAGTTCGGGGTCGGTTCGAATCTTTCGAAGGATATCGGCGTAGCTCGACTCTCCTTTGGACGATATTATAACCACGTCTGGTTTAGGCTTTCGGGGTCTTATAGTGCTTTTTTTCTTCACTTTCGTCCACTCATTTATATTTGCCCTGTTTGGGTCTTTTTCTCCCCTGTTGGTTGTTTCTCGTGCAATATCCTTATGAGGTCTCGTTGGTTCGCTCAATTGGGGGGAACGTTTTTTCGGCCTTTTTGGCGTATCAGCTCCTGGTATTGTCTCGTTTGGGTCACGATTCCTCTTGGCGTCTATCTTACTTGGCCAGATTTTTTGAGATGTCTGGGTCGCACGTTCACTATTTCCAACTGTTTCGTGTTTCTCCTTGACAACAACATTACTTCTTTCATCGCGTAATTTATTGTATGTGGCTCTTATCGCCCTCACCTGTTCTTTAATGGCGTGGTGCACATTGTTTCGACACTTAACGTAGTCCATAGGCCCAACTATCATTTCTCCTAGTACCGAGAAAGTATCTCCATTAGAGGGGGTTGCCTCTACTTTGTCCGCGATTGTTATCTCATTGACCAGTGTTCGAGCATTTATTCCTGCTATGTTTTGACCTGGTTCTCCGGTTTTATTAATAGGTCCGGATGGGGGAGTTCTTTTTAATACGGAACTTCTTCCAAAGGGACTCGCAGTGGCTGTTGGCACCATGTTTAGCGTTCCACTCAGCGGGCTCTCGATAACTATTGGATCGCTTATGTTGTTATTATTATAATTACTGCAGTAGCTGGATATCGACGACCGGGGGCCTGCTTGCTCACCCCCCTCTGCCGCCGGCACTTTTGCTTCCATGACTTTCCATAATGACTTTTCTGTCAGGGATCCTACCCTTAGCGTTTTAGACCTTCCGCCAGGTTCTGTACAGCCGCCCCTAACCTGGGGACAGTCGCTGACCAGGGAGCCGCCCACTCTGGGTCAGTCGCTCCTGGATTTGCGTTGACTGGGGAAACCACGGAGGCGTCAGGCTCCTAGATACACCTCTCATGAGGGCACCCCTGTGGGAGATACTTATTTACTGGCGATATTCATTCGCCATGGCGCAGAGTCCTTATCGGGCACTTGTACTTTTTTATAGTACGCCCTGGGAATCTGTCGCTCTTGGTCGGGGACTGCTTATTAATCGCAGCGAACCTACATATCTGCAGGCCGTCCAGCTATCCGCCACCCGCTGACCCCCATAGTAGCCTGAGCTCGGCCCTATTCTGTCTGTCTGTCTGTCTGTCTGTCTGTCTGTCTGTCTGTCTGTCTGTCTGTCTGTCTGTCTGTCTGTCTGTCTGTCTGTCTGTCTGTCTGTCTGTCTGTCTGTCTGTCTGTCTGTCTGTCTGTCTGTCTGTCTGTCTGTCTGTCTGTCTGTCTGTCTGTCTGTCTGTCTGTCTGTCTGTCTGTCTGTCTGTCTGTCTGTCTGTCTGTCTGTCTGTCTGTCTGTCTGTCTGTCTGTCTGTCTGTCTGTCTGTCTGTCTGTCTGTCTGTCTGTCTGTCTGTCTGTCTGTCTGTCTGTCTGTCTGTCTGTCTGTCTGTCTGTCTGTCTGTCTGTCTGTCTGTCTGTCTGTCTGTCTGTCTGTCTGTCTGTCTGTCTGTCTGTCTGTCTGTCTGTCTGTCTGTCTGTCTGTCTGTCTGTCTGTCTGTCTGTCTGTCTGTCTGTCTGTCTGTCTGTCTGTCTGTCTGTCTGTCTGTCTGTCTGTCTGTCTGTCTGTCTGTCTGTCTGTCTGTCTGTCTGTCTGTCTGTCTGTCTGTCTGTCTGTCTGTCTGTCTGTCTGTCTGTCTGTCTGTCTGTCTGTCTGTCTGTCTGTCTGTCTGTCTGTCTGTCTGTCTGTCTGTCTGTCTGTCTGTCTGTCTGTCTGTCTGTCTGTCTGTCTGTCTGTCTGTCTGTCTGTCTGTCTGTCTGTCTGTCTGTCTGTCTGTCTGTCTGTCTGTCTGTCTGTCTGTCTGTCTGTCTGTCTGTCTGTCTGTCTGTCTGTCTGTCTGTCTGTCTGTCTGTCTGTCTGTCTGTCTGTCTGTCTGTCTGTCTGTCTGTCTGTCTGTCTGTCTGTCTGTCTGTCTGTCTGTCTGTCTGTCTGTCTGTCTGTCTGTCTGTCTGTCTGTCTGTCTGTCTGTCTGTCTGTCTGTCTGTCTGTCTGTCTGTCTGTCTGTCTGTCTGTCTGTCTGTCTGTCTGTCTGTCTGTCTGTCTGTCTGTCTGTCTGTCTGTCTGTCTGTCTGTCTGTCTGTCTGTCTGTCTGTCTGTCTGTCTGTCTGTCTGTCTGCCTGTCTGCCTGCCTGTCTGTCTGTCTGTTGAAAGCACGATAGCAGCCGAAATGGTACCTATCAAACGACAACAGATAGAAACACGAAATTCTGTCTGTCTGTCTGTCTGTCTGTCTGTCTGTCTGTCTGTCTGTCTGTCTGTCTGTCTGTCTGTCTGTCTGTCTGTCTGTCTGTCTGTCTGTCTGTCTGTCTGTCTGTCTGTCTGTCTGTCTGTCTGTCTGTCTGTCTGTCTGCCTGTCTGCCTGCCTGTCTGTCTGTCTGTTGAAAGCACGATAGCAGCCGAAATGGTACCTATCAAACGACAACAGATAGAAACACGAAATTGGGCGTGTACATTCCTCTAATACATAATAGATACATAATATAAAAGTATTTTTTTCTAAATTCGTACCTTTAAGGGGTTAAATGGGGATAGAGGGATTAAAATAGTACCAACCTAACGACTGCATCTAGAATAATGAAATTCGATGTATACATTCCTCTGATTGCGTAGACACGTAAAATAAAAGAACTTTCCAAAATTCGTACTTTTTGGGGTTCAAATGGAAAAAGGGGATAAAAATAGTACCTAATAAATGACAGCAACTAGAATCATGAAATTCGGAATGTACATTCCTCTGACTGCGTAGACACGAAAAATAAAACGTTTTTTTTCAAATTCGTACTTTCAATGGATACAATGGCTACAGGGGATAAAAATAGTACCAACTAAACGAATACAGCGAGAATGATAAAATTCCGTGTGTACATCCTTCTAATTGTGTAGATACGTAAAATAAAGAGATTTTAGATAGTCGTACTCTTGAGGGGGGCAAAATTGGAAAAAGGGGATAAAAATGGTACCAACAAAATGACCGCTGATAGAATCATGGAATTCGGTGTATACATTCCTCTGACCAAATTCGTACTTTGTTTTGTTGTTTTTACGACAAAAAATGGTGGAATCATGAAGTTGTCTTATACTGCGTACGTGAGAGATAAGGTATTTTCAAAATTTATACTTTTGAAATTAAAATAGGATGGAAATACAACCAGCCAAACGACTGTAGTTGAAAATACTCTCTCTTCCCCCAATATTTAGGGTATTTATGATTGTTCCCTTATATTTACTTTATGAATTGAAGTATAATATCCATTATATATATATATATAGTATACAAATATTGGTAGCCTTGGCTTTTTAATTAAATTTCTTATTTTCATATAGTTAAAATTTGTTGCGGACATTCCTTTTGTAGCTTGGAAGCACAACAAACAAAATAAAAGTTTTAGCGGGCGAAATGGGACAAAAAGGGGAAAAATGTGGTACCAATGATACCACAACAGCTAGAATCATGAAATTCGGTGTGTACATCCCTCTAATTGCATATACACGTAAAATAGAGGGATTTTTCGAAATTCGTACTTTTAAGGGATATAATTAAAAAGAGGGATAAAAATGGGACCTACCAAACCGCTGAAGTTGAAATCATGAAAATCGGTGTATACATTCTGACTATGTACATATCTTTAAAATTTATACTTTTCTTATCACTTTGTCTGTATCTGGAAATGCTTCTTTCTAATGGCGACTGACAATCGCCTAATATTTAGGCATGTTCACTTTCACAATTTCAGCATTCTATTTATATATAGTAGTCGATTGTCGATGACTGAGTAAACATGAAAAAAGGTTTTCCCAAATTCGTACTTTCAAGGGATTCGATGGGAGGAGATAAAATTGTTCCAACTAAAAGGCTACAGCTAGAATGATGAACTTTTCGAAATTCGTACTTTTAAGGAGCAGAATGCGAAAAAGGGGATAAAAATGGTACCAACAAATGGCGGCAGATAGTATCTTGGAATTCGGAGTATACATTCCTCTGAGTGCATAGCCACGTAAAAAAATACAAATTCGTACTTTATTTTGTTACTTTTACGACAAAAAATGGTAGTATAATGAAGTGGTCTTATAATGCGTACGTGAGAGATAATGTCTTTTCAAAATTTATACATTTGAAATTAAAATAGGATGGAAATACAACAACAAAACCACTGTAGCTGAAAATAATATTTAGGGTATTTATAATTGCTGCCTTATATTTACTTTATGAATTGAAGTATTATTTCCATTATATATATACATAGTATAAAAATATTAATAGCCTTGGTTTATTACTTAAATTTCTGATTTTCATACATTTGAAATTTGTTGAAATTTCTTGTAGCTTGGAAGCGTCACAAAGAAAATAAATGTTTTAGCCGGCGAAATGGGACAAAAATTGATAAAATATAGTACCAACCATACGACTGAACATAGAAAAATGAAATTCGGTGTACACATTCCTCTGACTGCATAGATACGCAAAATAAAAAGATTTTTCCAAATTTCATTCTTTCAAAGGATAAAATGGAACATAGGGATACAAATTATACCAACAAATCGCCTACAGCTAGAAGAATGCAATTAGGTGTGTACATCCCTCTAATTGCTTCGACACGTATAAAATGGATACAAATGGTACCAACTAAATGACGGCAGATAGAATCATGTAATCTATACAATAAGAGGAATGTGTACGATATGCAAAATAGAAAGATTTTTTTCAAAATTCCTACTTTTAAGAGTTAAAATGGGCATAGATAGATAAAAAATAGTACCGACCAAACGGCTACACCTAGAATAATGAAATTCGAAATTCGTACTTTCAAGGGATACAATGGGAACAAAGGGATACAAATTGTACCAACAAAACGGCTACTGATTACAGTTGTGTACATCCCTCTAGTTGCGTAGACACATAAAATAAAAATAAATTCGTACTTTTAATGCGGTAAAATGGAAAAAAAAGGGATAAAAATGGTACCAACCACATTGTCATAGCCAGAGTCATGGAATTCGGTGTATACATTTCTCTGACAGCATAGAGACGCAAAATAAAAATATTTTTCCAAGTTCGTACTTTTTACTTTTACGGCAAAAATTGGTTGACTCATGAAGTTAGGTTATCTTGCACTGATTTGGACAGTGTCAGTAAGACGCTTTCATGGCTATTACTTACTCTACAATAATTATAAACATGATTGCAGTCGAAGTTAAAAATATTTTATATAAATATTTAATGGACACAAATAGATAGTGATAATGTTGAAATATTTTGGAACTATGCATTAAACAAATAAAGTAAGTTTTTTAAATTATTTTTATTAAATATATTTAATTTCGGCGACAAATCACAAATCCTAACTTCTTCACTAACTAATGTTTTTCTGCTTAGAGATTTGCCAGTCTCAGTGTAAAGACCAGGTGATGTGCGATGCCCTATGCAGACAAAAATCAGAATAATATGACATTTGCTAAGTCAGTTGTATGCGTAGTATGTATGTGTGTATGTTTGACACGGATATTCATCCCTATGAGGGACATAGATGGATTTCTTTGATATGAAAACTTTGAATTGTTAACTGAGAATGACCACATTTTCCTTGCAGCACTTTGGAAACTTTACAACTCCAAAAGTTAAGTTGGCAAATATAGAATGTTTGGTATGAATAAAGTTGTTACAGTGTCAAGAACTGTACGACACCGCAAATATAAATCCAGTGGAGAAGAAGAAGAGTGCATAACGTCTGACAATAGGCCAGTAATGAATCACATATAAATTGTTTGATAGTTGTCATTAGTTTTTCACAGAAAATTATTAATTTATCGACACAATTATGTTTAAAGTAATAGAAACTACTTATTGTTAAAAAAATCAGTAAAACATCTATTTACTTAACAATAAATGTATCATCTTTTGAAATAGGTAATTATACATACTACAAAAGTTGTTATCTGCAATATTGCAAAATTATCAGTTTTTCCTAGAAAATAAATAAATTAAAAGTTGTCTTTAAGAGATTAACATATTAAGTACTTAAATGCATAAGCACAAATTTGTAGTATAATGTTGAATTACACAGAAACATTTACGTACTTTTGCATTTCTTCCTTCCTAAAGATTTAATAACCCGCCCTCATTATATTTAATGAAGATTTTTTGCAAAAACAAACTTCATATTTATTTATCTTTGGTGGTCTGTTTTTATTTTATATTTTGCATATGTGTTGTAGGTGTGTTGTTTATTTTTATAAACAACAAGGATGTATGTGTGCATACACACAGTCAAATATTAACCATATTAATACTGACACAACAAAACCCACAGAAACCACAATCATATGCTTTTTGTATACACTCTTGTGCACAAACTCACAGACACAATATATATGTATGTACATGTCAACACATGTACTCTATGTACATATATATGCATATATGGATGTATATAAATATATACATCGACATATATTCATGTATGCATGATTATATATGGGGTTTTGTATAAAAATGCATGTGTGTACATTAAACCGGGTCGTTTTGAATGGAAAAAAATATTATTAATCACAGCTAAAATGAAGCATGGCTTGTTGTATGAATGCCACCATAATATACCGGCAATATATTTCAACAGCAAGCACAAATCGGTTTATAACGGCTTTGATAAAAGTAACGAAATTTTTTATCATCTAAAAAATGGACGAGTAGGTTATCACTTTCACAGTGCAACACAAAAAAATATAACCTTATACGGACACCACTACGTGATAAAAGACCAAAAACAGACTCGTGTATCCCAGTTTTGCCCAAAGTCATTCACTTTTTTTATGGACCCCAACGATTTGGGGCCTCGGTGACATTTTTGCAAAATGTCATTTTCTCAGGCTCTTATCTTGCAAACCGTTTGGAATTTATTATTTATTTACTCTCTGAGGCAAAGTTGTAGCCATTGTCATAGACAATAAAAATTGTGAACATATAAAATCAAAAAAAAAAACTTCATCTTCAATGTCAAAATCGCAAAAAAATAAAAATTTCGATTTTTTAAACTCTTTCTCCTGCTCAGCTACATAGGTAGCAAACCGTTCAACATTCAAGTAAACACTCAACGACAAAAATGTACCTATGATCTCATTAAACAACTTTCTAGAATATATGAACTTCCTAGGAATGATTCTTAACACCGTTTAGGTAGGAAAATATATATTACAGGACTGTTTCTGTTAATGGCCAGTCCGACTACAGTGCGTATGAGTGATATTATCACTAATCAACAGCACGTATACGCTACCTACACACACAACAGCCTATAAGATTTGTTCGACGACATTTACGATTTTGACACTGAAGATCAATTTTTTTTTGATTTTATATGTTGCCAATTTTTGTTCTTTATGGCAAGAGCTACAACTTTGCCTCAGAGAGGAAATTAAAATTCCAAACGGTTTGAAAGATATTAGCCTGAGAAATTGGTCACTTATTTGCACAAATGGCACATGAACGTGCATAAAAACGTGCATGACATTGGGCAAAATTGGGATACACGTAGTGGTCTCCGTATATTTTTATATTTCCATGAATTAAAAAATTACACACAGTGTTATAGAACTTCATTACACGCAAAACAAAAAAATTTCATAAAAATTTATTTTTTAGAAAAATAAATTCACATTGAAGATTGTGTAAAGTCATATAGAAATTACTAGTTTTTGCATTTGTATCCAACGAAACATCCAAATTCCCAGAGTGGGGAAAATATGTTCCAAATTTTGGGATATTTTACTAAAATTGTCTTCATTTCTTTACTTATCACAGGGATGCAGTACTACTTATTGAGTAAGAAGTCAACACATGAAGCTAAAGAAATATGCAAACAAATTCTAAGCAGTGCTTTGCGATTTGACAATTTTTGATAATTTTTTTGTACAATTTTGACAGTTTTGTAGTGCATCTACCTGGGAGGTCCGTTGGCTAAAATGATACATGAAACACATTAAACGGTTCAAAATTAATTAAAATTAATTTCTTTACTAATTTGCTTCATACTAGTTTATTTAAAATTTTATAAGCAATCGAAATGTGAAAATGATTTAAATTCGAGCAAAAAATGCGATCACAATGTTTAAAATATGAAACCAAACTCGCCGAAAAATATGTTTTTTTGTCAGTCAGATATCTCTTAAACTAATTGAGGTACACACGCTTGTAATAAATTTGTTTGTGGGTATATATGAGCACTATCACAGTAAAACATCTTTGCAATCGGTACATAATTGTACTTTTTGCAGTCATTTCAAAATTTGATATGTCGGGGGTGACCAACTTTGGAGGGTCACCCAGTAGTTTCCATACTCACTAGTGACCCAAATCATCTGCAAAACACCTCTACTCTATATATGTGATTATGTCAAGGTATGTCTTTTCTTTCAAAAGTTACAGCATTGTTTCCAACACACTCGATTTGGAACCAAGGCGCGCGGGATGCGGAATCACTCATACTTTCGCTCTAGCACCACTTTGGTAACAGATATAGCCGAAATAATTTAGAGATATTCGTAAAGCAAACCCAGCTTACATTTTAAATGCGAACATCCGCAATTTTTTGTGCGACCCGATTTAATGTATAGATCTACGTGATAAACATATATGAGCCCATCCATGTCTTTAATAATGATGATTCTTTGGATTACCAATTCGATTTGTTAACAGATCAGATTTGAACAAATTTATCAGAACAGAAACTATGTCCATGGTGAGAGTGGGCTACATTGGTCAATATTTCGCTATATCCCCAATCTGAATTCTCATCGCTCTGGAAACGCCATACTACATTCAATTTTGGCCAGACTTAGCATATTACGTTATATTTCATCTAGAGACATATGCAGTAAAAGTAGACCACTTCAGTCCATGTTTTGTTATGGCACCTCGTTGGGATAGGCTGTGGTGTCCGTCAGAAAGTACGCATCGGACTGACAAAGAAAAGAAGAGCACCATGACCTTTTACACTCCTCACCGGGACCAACTGGTGCGCCTCACGCAACGTTTTATCTTACTGATGCCTATACTAGCCAAGTCTTTCAAGCTCTCAAAGAAAGCAGAGATATAGATAGAGACATAGAATGTCCCCAATCTCCTCTTCATCACACCAACTTGTACAAAAGTCGTTTGACTCGATGCCTAGCCTTTGGGCATGCGTACCTATTACGCACATGCCCACTACTTAACTAAGCGTAAACCATTGAAATCTTTCAAGTGAAAGAAGGACAGACCATCTTCGTTATTCTACACAGGTCTAGGTCTGTCCACCAGCACCAGTGACCTGTACAGAAAAAAATGAAAAATTTAAGTGCAATTAAAAAAATTTAAATAAATTTGACACAGTTGTTTTTAAACAAGTGTCACCATAATTCCCCAATCTCTGAACAAAATGAAATATGCATTTTTATACTCTCCAGATTCAGATATATTCCTCCCCATACGAATTTCACTCCTAATTTGACTCCTTTCACTTTAGATACCACATATTTAAACAGATTTTCTTCAAATCTGGCAAAACATCTTATATTTCAACTAGAAACACCTGTGGTGGAAATGGATCAGATCAGTTCAGATTTATATATAGCTCCCATACAAATTTCGCCCCCAATTTGAGTTTTTCCGCTCTAGAAACAACATATTTTATCAGATTGTCTTCAAATTTGGCAAAAGTGCTTTTATTTAAACTAGGAACACCCCTGATGAAAATGGCTCAGATCGGTTCAGATTTCTATATAGCATCCATTCAAATTTTCCTCCTGATTTGATCTTTTCTGCTCAAGTAACCACATATTTTAAAAGATCTTCTTCAAATTTAGCAAAATATTTTATATTTTCAATAGAAACGCCCATGGTGAAAATAGGTCAGATCGGTTCAGATTTATATATAGCTCCCATACAAATTTCGCTCCCGATTTGACTTTTTCCACGCTAGAAACCACATACTTTAACAGATCTTCTTAAAATCTTGCAAAATACCTTGTATTTCAACTAGAAACACCCATAGTGTAAATGGGTAAGATCGGTTCAGATTTACATATAGCTCCCATACAAAGTTCGCTCCGGGATTGACTGTTTCCGCCCCAGAAACCACGTATTTTCACCGAATTTCTTCAAATTGAGCATAACACGTTACACTTGAACTGGAAGAACCTATTGTGAAAGTGGGTCACTTCATTCCACGTTTGGATATAGCCCCGATACAATAATTGGCATAAAAGAATGGAACGTATTTCCATTTTAGGCAGCGGGATTGCCAAAAAAAACATCACAGTAATGAAGGATTTTTTCAACCCTTTTTTCAACCCTTCACACGACACAATGGATCCAAACCGATTTTGAATTATGATTGAATTAATTCTGTACTCGGTTAACCCTACACAGTTGCTCACCTCAGCCATGTCGAATTTTGAAATGACTGCTGAAAGTACAATTATGCACCGATTGCAAAGGGATTAGCAATAATGGGCTTTCACGAGTGTGTACCTCCATCAGTTTAAGAGACATTTAAGTTACAAGCAAAAAATAAATTTTTGGCGAGGTTGTTTTTTATTTTAAACGTTGCGATCGATTTTCAAACTATTTAGATTGATTATAAAACAGATTTTGAGTTAGTGGAAATGTGTGTAATTGCAAATGTGTTGTTTCAATCAGAAGTTATACACTTCTAAAAACAAAATTTACAAAAAGGTCCCATTCCAAAAAGGTTGCAGTATTGTTTCGCTTGAATTTTTTTGTATCTCCCATCAGGTGTAAATTTCATTTATTTTTTGTGAAGGATACATAATTTATATACGTTTAATGTTCTCCCTGGAATTTGACAATATTTCAATATGATAAATTTTCATTTGCAAAAATTCGCAAATCAAGTCCGTGCTGCAAATAAAGGAATGACGAGCATTTTAGTAAAATACAACAAATCTTGTAACTTATTTATAACACTTTGCGAATTTGGATATTTTGTTTCGTGGATTAGGGTATTATAAGTCAGTTTTCCACCAAATGTTTGTACCACCTAGAAATAATCGTGGTAGACTCACCTTTAAGTATACCGATTGGCTTACAATCACCAGCTGAGTCATTTTAACGATGCATGTCTGTCCGTCTGCTGTCCATCTAAAGTTTATTCGCACTCTACATGTCGCATTTGTGGCCCGATTGCCATAAAATTTGGCAGAGGTAATTTTTTTCGCCCAACGACGATCGGTATTGAATTTGGACGAAATCAGTTCATATTCAGATATAGTATTCATACAAATATCCCTCTAATTTACCTTATTAGTGCTCTGGAATACACATTTTACGTTGGATCTTGATAAAATTTTCAGAGTGATGTTATATTCGAACTAGAAATAGCTAACGTGAAACTGGAAAGCTCCCATACATATGTGCCTTCAAATTACACTATTTTGATCAAATTTCCCAATTAGACTAGAAACACCAACTTTGAAAGCCATTTATATAGGGCAATGTTTTGGTATAGCCCGCATACAAATGGGCCCGCAGTTTTACAGATCATGCTATTCTTCTCGATTTGGGTCAGGTCATATCAGCCTATGATTAGGAAAAATCTTTCCCGTTTTTACTTTTTTTTTAACGAATTGAATTGTATTCGGATAGAAAGTGGAGGATATCACATAGTCGGCCCCGCCCGACTTTAGCCTTTCCTTACTTGTTTCTATTTTTATTACCAGTAAACTACATGTTACATTTCAAATAGATTTTTTGTTATGACTGAAAAAATATTACCAATATTTCAATGAAATATGTTTGTAACAAATTTGATACGGAAAGACTCATATCCGACTGAAAAATGCAAGGATATGAGTATTGATACCGACAAATTGAACATTTCATGTTTATTACAAAAATATTATCATCGGCATATTAACGAATGTTACCAGCATCCGTAAGTGTCCATTGGCATAATTACGACGTTAAAACGCCAACAACCACGAAGAGTTGCCAGATTCGCATTTGGCGAAAAATATCGACCCTAGGTAGGGAAAAAATTTAATGTCAAAGGAAGCTAAGGTTTTTTGTATGCTGCGTAAAAATAACAACAACATTTTTTATGGATATATTATATAGAAAATATAGAATTCCAATTTTCATCAAAGGTATCTTTATTATTAGTGCAGTAATTTTCAGAGTGCAAGTTCTGTCAGAAATAAAAAATAAACCAAACTACAGTTTTTACAAATTTTTTAATGTAATACATTGGCCATATACGTATTTCCTATTCGGTGTAGGGACCTTCACTATAGAGTGATTGTGCATTATATATACAACCTAAAACGGACCACAAGGCGTTTTTAAGAGTGTTAAGAACTATCTAAAACCTTTCGCATTACCGTTGAATGCTTTCATAAATCTGAATAAAATCCATACTCCAATTTAGTTCAACAATTTTCCTCCAGTTTAATTAATATTTCCCTAAGAGATGTAAAATTCAGTAGGATTAGTACAGTTTTTTATTTCAAAGTCGGATAAAATAGTTTATTTACTAGAAATACGATATAAATTTACTAAACATTTTTTATTTGAATATATAAAAACTTTTAGATCCAAATTCCTATAAAGTTAATCATTTGAATATAATCTTATGATAACCATTTATAAAGAGGTTTCCAATAAGGACTTGAAAACTTCTTTGAAATAAAACGCAAGTCATATGAGATATTTCCAAATCGACCTGAAATACAATCAAAATATTTATGAATGGAACTTGACTTCGTTCATATGGCCACCGCGGACTCGGTAACACAAAAAAATTTTGGAACTAAGAAATTGGACTTTTTGCACTAAATGTATCCTATCTTCAAAGGGGACAATTTCGGGCGGGAAAAAACGAGGAACCCTTCAACCTTTCCAAATATTTATTTCGTTAAAGACTTCTGAAGGAAAAAAGTTGTGTTGGATCAAAGTCAGACATTTGTTCAAAAAAGATATATTTTAAAATACAAACAAACTATATTTGGCACAAACACAGTTTTGACGTCATAATAAAGCTAAGAAACAAAAATTTCTTCTCTTATTTCCGGCAAATTAACTCCGGTTATTATAAAATTTAGCATGAGTATAAAGGAAATTTACTCATATTTTTATCTGCGCACATACTTTTCAGAAGTTAATGAGACGATAATGACTTAATTGCGTTTTGGAACTAAAAAATTTGACTTTTTGCACTAAATGTATCCTCATATCCAAGTCTGCAATTTCATGCAGGCAGAAGTTACCCTACAAAAACGGGGAACCCCTCAACCTTTCTAAATATGTATATATTTGGTTAAAGGCTTTTGAAGAAAATAAGTTGTGTTGGTCCAAATTCAGACATTTGTTAAAAAAATATTTTTACAATATTCATAACTGTATTTGACAGAAACATAGTTTTGATGTCATAATAAATCTAAGAAATCTCGATTTCTAATAAAAATTTCAATTATTAAAATTAAATTTGAAAAACGTAAAAATCTGTAATACAAAAAAAAATTTTCTTCGCTTTATGAACAAATATGTAAAAATATGTTAAGAAAACATAAAAACATAAAAACAAAAAATAAAATTTTTTATTTTCTTTAAAATCAAAAAATACGAAAAGTATTCTACTTTGGTCCGTTAGTCTAGAGCGAGGCGGCCAATCGACTGGTCCATTTCACGAGGTAACACACCCACCAAACTTATTCTTCAATAAATCGATTGTAACGAGTGCTGTGTGGTTTGTGGCGCCGTCCTGTTGAAACCATATGTCGTCCAAGTCCGTGTTTTCCAATTCGGGCCAAAAATAATCGGTAATCATGGCACGATAACGATCGTCATTCACAGTAGCGTGACGATCGTTATTGTCAACGAAGTGGTGATTCATGAAGCACATTTGGATTTTCACCAAACCAATAACGCATATTTTGCTTATTGACAAACCCATTGAGCCAAAAATGAGCTTTGTCACTGAAGATTATTTTGCGATGAAATTCATCATCTTGGCACATCATATCCAGGGCCCAATCGGAGAACGTACGTCGCGTCAAATGGTCCATCGGCTTAAATTCTTGAGTCAGCTTGATCTTGTATGGGTGTAAACCAAGATCCTTACGCAAAATTCGCCACAAAGAGGTCTTGGCGATGCCCAGTTCTTGAGAACGCCGCAGAATAGACTGATTTGGATTGTTTGCTACGGACGCCTGAACGGCAGCGATATTTTCGTCACTTCGACCAAGAGGTCTTGGCGATGCCCAGTTCTTGAGAACGCCGCAGAATAGACTGATTTGGATTGTTTGCTACGGACGCCTGAACGGCAGCGATATTTTCGTCACTTCGACCAACCCGTTGTCTCACTGGCACAGCAGCATCACACAATGAATATGTCGACTCAAATTTTCTGCACTAAACCTGTTATTGCTTGTCTACTAGGGCGAGAATAACGACCGAAAATTGGAGTTAACGCTCTCAAAGTTGCGGTCACCGACACCGAATTTCGGTTGTACCTTTTTATAATTTGCATACGTTGTTCGTTAGTGTACCATGATGAAAATGTTGAGTTTACTGAAAAAAGAGAAAGTAACAGTTCATCTGAAAAATGTGAAAAAATAATAAAAAAAATTAAAATTTTTTCTTCGCATTATGAACAAATACGTAAAAATATGTTAAAAAAACATAAACACAAAAAAAAAATAAAAATTTTAATTTTCTTTAAAATTGAAAAAATACGAAAAGTAGTCAACTTTGGGCCGATTTCTAAATTATATCCGATTTTTAATGTTAATATCTCAAAATAATCCTTGGGTCCTTGTCTAATTTTTTTACAGAACTCAAAAGTGTCTACCAGAACAAAAGTTATTGAATTTTGGCCGATGGATTTTGATTCTGAACCACTGTAGGGCGGAGAGTACACACTACTCCTCTCTAGCGCTAGTCAAAGTCCCCAGAGAGAGCAGAGTGTTGGAATAAAACTGACAAACGAAATGAAGAAGGAGTTAGTTGAAGTATAGACGCGAAACATGAATAAGATATGAAAGATAAAATCGGTTGATAACCGAGTAAGTTACAGGCTTATAAGTGTGCTAAGGTACGGTTTTTTACCCGTAACTCAAGATTTTAGGGGTGCCTGGCAAATTCCAAATACATTTTCTTGTTCTACTCGACAATACCGACTAAAAAAATACTATCACTTCCCAGAATTTTCTACTTAATTTTTTTTTTGTAGCACGAAATTCTGGGGAAAAGGCGGCAATGAATCCGCCACCAATAATACACTTCAAACAATGAATTCCACCCCGATTATGCTTAAGATTTTGTGAGAAATGTCCTAGGGTGGGCTTCAAATTTAACTTTTAAACCTCCTTCTCATATGACATTGCTCCGCTTCATTGGAACGCCCATTATGAGATTAGTCCCATTTATGTTGTGATGTTTCTAAGAAAATACGCATTCATCTTCGACTTCATAATTCAACACACAATTTTTAGAAAAGTATTTTACGGTCACATGTTTTGCTATCATCGATTATGAATTCATTTAAATGAAGCCTACAATCCTCCTAAAAACTGGTACCCTCCCAATTTTCCCTGCCACCATTTTTATATTATGCCTCTTATTAGAACCACAAAACATATGCTTTCACATCACTGCCCATTCATATTTTCAAACTTTTTCCCAAACCACGCTCAATGATTTTGGACAAGTCAGCTCTCATAGCAAACATGCTGTCTTTGAACAACACGGATTCCATCCGAACTCAATTTGAAGCCAACAACATTGTAAAATTAACATAAAATTAATGATGGAAGTAAAAGTTAAATGGCTAGAATACGACTGCAGCTATTTGCCTTGTTATATAAATTAATTTTTCAAAATCGTAAAATGGCCAACGATTATTTTATTATAACTAAGCAGCAAGCGGAGCAAAGCATTTCGATGTGTACATGAGCTACGGGCATTAGAGTAGATACGATGCCATGGATACCATCACCTTCAGCGTGAAGTTACCTTACTGCTCAAAACTCTTCACCTGGTGCACAGTAGTCTGAAAGAAAAAAAGGAGAAGATACTAAAACGATTTTCATCAAATGATTGAATTTATAGAGCATGTATTAGGATTTAATTACAGGGATCTGCTTTTTAAACAAATTATTTCTTTCGTTGTTGTTTGTATCTTCTGAATGATACGAGTGAGGTTCCAGATCTTCCCAAAACACCAACAATTTGGGGATAATAATTCCAATAACGCCTACCAACATCATACAGCAGAGTATACAAGTACAACAACAAATACTACTCTAAATTATTATTACCTCCAATTTCATTATTTTTTTAAATTAGCTTATTACGAGTTTCCCACACTTTGAGCGGAAACGTGCGGAGTACATTTATTTGCATTTAAAAAGTAATAACTGTTTTTGCTGTCCATGCGCTTTTGGCCACCAAAAACAGAGAAGTCTATGCCCACAAGGTGCAAAATACGTATTTCATAAGTTAGTTCTATCGCAGAATTCAACAAATAAACGTGAGTTTTCCTTTTGATAATAAGGGAAACAAAATAAATAAACTTGTGTTTTTTTTGATAAAAAAACCCCAGTATAAAAGTGATAATCTTCTTATTTGCCTACGATTATTATTCTGGTATTCCTAATTATTAACACCCGTTTAATTTCTTGTTACGAACCACTGTACCCTGTCAAAATTGACTCTCGAACAAGGTGACATAAAGGAGACTAGATATCCAAATCATTCCAAACAAATAAAGCTTGTTTCTGCATGTAAAGTTGGAGCATTAGAAATTGTATTATAAGCATAAATACAAATTTTGAAAAACCATGGAAGGGTGGGGATGGAGGTGAAGGCGAATGAGAAACAAAAGGATATAAAAAGGCTTTCGAATACATAAAAACCAAATTGAGTGACAATAAAACGGAAATAAACTAAAGTAGAAGTAGATGTGACACAAAGTTTACACCGAGCACACAGAACACAGCACAGAGCGAGTGAAGCAGGAAACCGGAAAACGGAAAGCCAAACAACAACTGTGTTTCCACAAAACGGATAAAGGTATCTAAGAACGACAATGACAACGACAGCGTCAACGAAGCGACGAAGCAACAGCAATGTAATAATGGTGTGCCGCTAAGGGCGATGGCGATGGCGATGCGATGGCAGTTAAATGGGATAAGATGATATTTTAACACCGTCTTGTAAAGAAATAATGATACTTTTATTGTTAAATTTTCCAAGTTAACATAACAACAACAACATAACTGGCAACAGCAGTGCACAATGGGACAGAGTATGCATTTTCTAAGTATAATTTATAATTTGAGGAATACGCTACAGAACAGTCCCTCAACGATAACTTACTGATAAATTGGCTTTCATGTTCGTGAATAAAAACATTTTGGTTTATCACTGGCTTTTTAGTGGAAAAAATGGGAAACGTTAGATATTGCAGTTCTGTTTCAGATTTGTGATTTGCAAAATATACTAAGTATATGGACTTGTCATTGGATAACCGATAACTTCACGTGAAATTAAAGCTCGGACATGAAGCTCGGAACTGATGAAAAATCCTCCAAATTAGACATGAAAAAACCCCAAAGATTTACAGGTTATTTCACAATTAAATTAAAAAGGAATTATGGGTGATATCATGCAAACCTCAATCAAATTAAATTAACATCACAATCATTTGTGTATTTATACACTCCACGAGAGTATTATGTCTTTGTGCATTTGTTTGTAACGCCCAAAAAGAAGGGAGCTAGACACATTGTTAATTATACCGATCGGCTTAAAATCACTTTTTGAATCGATTTAGCAATGTCCGTCTGTCTGTCCATCTATTTTTGTAATCACGATACAAGTCGCATTGTACACAGAATCAAATGAAATTTTGCACAACGTTTTTCGGTACAAGGACGAACGCTATTTAATTTTTAATTTTTTCACTCAAGATTGGCAAAACATCTTATATCTCAACTAGAAACATCTGTGGTAAAAATGTGTAGATCGGTTCAGATTTATATATCGCTCCCATTAAAATTTCGCTCCCGATTTTACTTTTTCTGCTCTAGAAACCACATATTTTAACAGATCCTCTTCAAATTAGGCGAAATATTTTGTATTTGTCCTAGAAACGCCCATGATGAAAATAGGTCAAATCGGTTCAGATTTATATATAGCTCTTTTAGTCTAGATACCACATATTACAACCGATTTTCTTCAAAATTAGCAAAACATCTTATATTTCAACTAGAAACATCTGTGGTAAAAATGTGATAGATCGGTTCAGATTTATATATAGCTCCCATACAAATTTCGCTCCCGGTTTGACTTTTTCCGCTCTAGAAACCAAATATTGCATCAGATTGTCTTCAGATTTGGCAAAACATCTTATATTTAGACTAGGAACACCTATGGTGAAAATAGGTCAGATCGGTTCAGATTTATATATAGCTCCCATTAAAATTTCGTTCCCGATTTTACTTTTTCTGTTCTAGAAACCACATAATTTGACAGATCCTCTTCAAATTAGGCGAAATATCTTATATTTGTCCTAGAAACACTCAGGTGAAAATGTGTGAGATCGGTTCAGATTTATATATAGCTCCCATACAAAGTTTGCTCCCGATTTGACTTTTTCCGCTCTAGAAACCACATCAGATTATCTTCAGATTTGGCAAAACACACCTATGGCGAAAATAGGTCAGATCGGTTCTGATTCATATATAGCTCCCATTAAAATTTCGCTCCCGATTTGACTTTTTCTGTTCTAGAACTCACATATTTTAACATATGGGCATTTCCATGATGTCGAACGTGACCGTCGTACACATTTAAAGTGACGAAAAAGTCAAAATATAACGGTTTTTTATTTTGACCATATGCTTAACTTATAGCTCTTAATTAACTGTATAATTGGTGCTAATGTGGACCAAGGCATTCGCACGTGACCAAAACAGAAGTCGTTTTCGCGACCAACAATTCAAATGCCGATTTCAGCGAAACCTGTGGCAATATTTCAATGTGACCAATTTTAAAACGTTGTGTACCGATGTCTCTTAACAATGGCTTTGATTTTATCCAAAAGTTATTGATATTTTTTTGTAATTTAATTTTAAGCCCGGTCGAACGTGACATGTCGCACGTGACATTTTTTTCCATCATGGTATTTATGTTGTTCCAGTTGCACTTTTTACGAACTTATAGATAATATATATTTTTTGTAATCCACAGAAGTATTCACTGTATTCATTCTCACATAATAACAGCTCCGTTTTTGCTAATAAATAAATTATAAATTATTTTTTTTTACAAAAATAAGTTATTGAAATAAGAATTTGTTTCAAATTTTTTACTTTTCACACTTAAGATGTCGCAGATTTTCTTATTTTCCAGTAATGTTATTTTTTATTTAAATTGCATAACAATTTCTGTTTGTACTCAAAATTTTATGATCTTTCGGTATGAACTTTGGATACAGTAGCAACAAATGTTGTTTTTCCATGTCGAACGTGACAGCGAAATATGTGATAATGCAAAGCAAAAAGTTATAGTTAGTAGCAGTCGTATAACTCCGTATCCTTTCTTTTTAGACTCATTGTACTCCCTGACAAATTTTAGAGACCAAAAGTCAATGCGTAATGTCTCCCTTTAAGAATTTTTATCAAAACAAAACATGCGAAAGAAATATTCAGACGAGTACAGTTGTACTTGCGCTACTTTGCATTCGAATATCTCAAGATAGGAAATGAATTAATGTAAATTTTTTTACATTATTTAAACTTGATTATTTCTCTATGAAAATGTGATAAAACAAAGTGTTTACAAGAACTTTTAAATTTTTGGTCTTGGTGGACCTTTCTGTGAAAAGGCCCATATCCTCTTTAAATTAGGTGAAATATCTTATATTTGTCCAAGAAACACCCAGGTGAAAATGTGTTAGATCGGTTCAGATTTATATATAATTCCCATACAAATTTCGCTCCCGATTTGACTTTTTCCGCCCCAGAAATCACGAATTTTCACCGAATTTCTTCAAACTGAGCATAACACTTTATATTTGATCTGGAAGAACTTATTGTGAAAGTTAGTCACATTTTTCCATGTTTCAATATAGCCCCGATACAAATATTCTTATCGAATTGACAAATCGGACCAGGTCACATTAGCCTATGATTAGGAAGCATACAAAAATTCTTCCCGTTTTCACTTTTTTACGGAGATGGATGGTATTCGGACAGAAAGTGGAGTGCCTTTCCTTACTTGATTCATTTCAATTTCGCGTCTACGCAGTCGAAGCAATACACATACCGAATTTTACGATTCTACCTGAAGCCGTCTGGTTGGTACTGTTTTTATCCCTTTACGCACCATTTTCCCTAAAAGTAAAAAAAAAAGAAAAAAAATCCTTTATGTTTCGCGTCTACACAGTCCGATGAATGTATACAACGAATTTCATGATTTCAATTCAGTGGTACCATTTTTATCCCTCTTTTACAATTGTATCCCTTAAAAGTACGAATTTTAAAATATCCCTTTATTTGACGTGTCTACGCAATTAAATGGATGTTTACTCATGTGGGTTATACATTTCTCGTAATAATTGAGATTTCTGAGGAAAAAATACGAAATTTCAATACAGCCAATTATAGATCGAGTTTTTACCACGCCAATGTGCTGCGTCAACGTCGACGTTAGTCCCAGCCGTAAAGGTAACAACACAACAAAATCCTACAAAACTGTCAGACGGGCAAATACAACAAAGTCAAGTCGTTCGCTTATCCCCTCCGCAGGACGGTATTTTATAGCCGCAAAGCCAAATGTACGCACGAGTTTAAATGTATATTCGAGCAGCAGCAGTCGTCGTCGGTGTCGTCCCGTGGACCGCGTTTCAGTAATAAACATTATTACATGCATACCATTCGAATGGCTGTAAAATGATAAATTGTATTTATATTCGTTGGCTCTTTCTTCATCCAAACCGGCCGTTCTCCTCCTTCGACCTCCACCCACCACTTTCACCACAGCCTGAACAATACACAAACAACAATATAGAGTAACAATACACACCGAAATAAAAAGACATGTCCTTAAATGCTGGAAATACGGAAATACGCAGGAATATCGTACAGGACATAAAGTCTGCCATGGAACGAAATGGTAGAAATATTTAAATAAACAGTAAAACCATAATTTACGCAGTCATAATTTGTCATTAAAATCTCCCATAAAGTCTTGTGTGATATGGCACAGCAACAACAACAACATCAGCAACAAGAACAAAGAAGCAGCACAATTCCTTTTATTTCGGGCAATACTTAAAAAGCCATTCATTCGTTCCTTTCAGCCGAGGAGATACCTTCCACTTTTTTTCTGCGTTTGTCTTTTGTGGCGAAATTTGTATTCTAGAGCTGGGGATGTGCAAAAACCTAATACACGGACAGAAAAAAAGAAATATTACTAATTGGCAGAGAAATACGCCACGTGTTAGATAGGCATGCCGTCGGTAGGTAGACTCGCAAAAAATAATTCAATTAAAAATTGAATTGAGGAATTTACTAATATATTAATTCAGCATCTTTGGAGTTGTGGATTAATTTCTCTTACAGACAGTTCAACTCAAATCAAATCAACGCCAAATCAGGGTTTTATTTAAGATTTTCCTTTTCTGGATGTCAAAATAAGGCACCTGGCTTGTCAGATGGCTCAGGCTCAGACGGATTAGGCTCAGCTTGCGGGAATTTTGTCGATGTGCACTATTTTAGCTGAACTCTCTTTCAACCCAGTTTTCAACAAAAAATTACAACCTCGACCTCATGTTTCTAGATGCAGCCGACTTTATAACTGTTTGCACCTAATTCCCAAAAATACACATGTGTTTTTGCTTATCCTAAAAACATGTACTTTATTTGGTACCACGTTAACCCTTGTCGTCCGGCGTCCTCCTGATAAGTACAAATTTTGTAATATACACTTATATTCCGCGTTTAAGTCCCGCGCTCATCTTAAAAGTACAAATTTCGACAAATCCAAATAGACTGCGCTTCTACATGGTCAGAGGAACTTACAATTTCGCGATTCTAGTTACAATACTTTAGTTGGCACCATTTATTTATCCCTTTTTGTTCCGTTCAGCCCTTAAGTAAAAAAATGCATTTATATTGCGCTTATATGTGGCGAGAGGAATTTACATACCCAATTTTATAGCTATACATACCAAATTCTAGCTCTAATACTTTAGTTGGTACCATTTGTATCCCTTTTTCGAAAAAAAATCATTTTGATGGCTCTTCAGAGGAGGTCAGAGGAGTTTGCACTCCAAATTTCACGACTATAATACTTTAGTTGGTACTATTTGTATCCCTTGTTGCCCGTTCAACACTATAAGTACAAATTTCGAAAAAATCCGTTTAGATTGCGCTTCTACGTTGCCAGAGGAATTTACACTCCAAATTTCAAAACTATAGCTGCAATACTTCAGTTGGTACCATTTTTATCCTTTTGGTCCCTCGCAACCCTTAAAAGTAAAAATTTTGAAAAACTAAATTTTAATGCACTTATACATGGTCCGAGGAATTTACATACCAAAATGCACAATTCTATCTGTAATACTTAAGTTGGTACCATTTTTATCCCTTTTGGTCCCGCTCACCCATTAGAAGCACAAATTTTGAAAAAAAATTACATTGCGCTTCTACGTTGTCAGAGGAATTTGTACTCCAAATCCCACGATTGTAGCTGCAATACTTTAGTTGGCACCATTTTTATCCCTTTTTGTCTCTATCCTCCCTTAAAAGTACAAATTTCGAAAAATCGCTATTTGTACCTCGTCTACGTGGTCATTGCAAGGAGCTCACCGAATTTCATGTTTATAGCTACTGCCGTTTAGTCAGGAATTCGATGTTTACCCTTTTTGTGCCATTTTACCCCATAAAAGTCCGAATTTCGTAAAACCCTATCTTAGTCGACGAATACGTCGTATTTGGGAACTACCCTGAAAATTTCATGACCCTGGCTTCAACCGTTTGGTCTGGAGGCCGGTCAATGATAAGTCAGTCAGTCAGTCGCAACTCTATTCTATATATAGATGTCTCTCCTACACATAGTATGATTTTATAGGCTCTGAATAATAACACTGATGAGCTGAAAATGTTAAAATCAGGTTCCATTTTTGCGTAAATAATTTTTTATTGAGCTACATTAAGGAAACGAACTTTGCGGTACTTACCACGCACTAATTTGCAGCCCAAATAAATTTACAACTTTAAATTAGAATAGATCGAAAAAAAGTACTGATTATTTTTGTTTTTATTGGAAATCATTTATATGACAACAACTACTGACTCGACAGTACCTCATCCAGTACAGCCTAAATCCACACCAAACAGCGATTCGTTGAGGATGCATTGGCTTCTCAATAGTCACGTGTGGGTTCTTTGAATATATGCGGCAATTTTGCTTATTGAAATAGTCAACAAGATGAAAATGGGCTTCATGATGGCTGAACTGATGGCCGATCTCTTCTCGAAAAATTTCCACATAAATTTCTTTCGTTAAAGACTCACTATTTTAATATTTCCCACTTTTGTTCGATAAACCTGAAAATAAAAAAATTAGTGGTTTTCTACCTTTCAAAGTCAAAGTAATCAGTAGTTTAAATTTTAAATGGCCCTATACACTACACCCTCTACTCCACATCACGGTTTGTATTGCCAAATTATGTCGAAACTAACACCTACATTCAATCTAGTTATTTCTGCTGTTCCACATTTCATCACAATCTCTTAAAATATATATTTTAAATTCGCGTAGATAAAACGATTTTCGTTTTCTTAAAAATGACGGAATCGACTTATGGCAATAAATTATGAATGATTCCGCATACAACAGTGTCCAAATGAACAATATATGTCTAATAGATGCAAAATGATTTGAGATTTCAATGGTGACTTTGAACATATTTTCAAAAAAAAAAATATGAAAGTGTTTATTTTTGTATCGATTGTAATACAGGAGGTGTTATTTTGGTATTTAAAGAAAAATGCCGTTTTTTTGAGATAAATGATCGGATGTTTATTTCATAACAAGGGAAGGTATGCCGTTAATAATGAAAGACAACATCAGCCAAATGGCCACCACGACCACGCATACAGGACCATATCCTTTTCATGAAATTTTCCATAACCAAATCGCGTTGTTGAAGCTAGTATTGTTCCATTTTTAGTAATAACGTAGTTTCTACTTGTCAAATGTCAAAGAATTAAAGCTTCAAAAGTGACAGCTACCGAAATATCGGGTATTTCAAAATAACACCTCTTGTTGGAAAATCCTGTATTTAAAGATAATTAGAAATCAATTGTTTATAAAGTCAAGTCCTTATTGGAAAACCCTTTATGAAATTTGGATACCGATGGACGCGGAATCGATCAGAAATCATTATTCTACTATTTATTTGAAACCACAATGAGCAAAACCGATTATAGAGCTAAAATACATATAGCTTTCACTATAGGCATTTCTAGTTTGATTGTAAGATGTTGAGCCAGATTTAAAGAAAATCGGTCGTAATATGTGGTTTCACGAGCGCAAAAAGTCAAAAATGAGCGAAATTTGTATTGGATCTATATCTAAATATGAACCAATTTGCTTCAAATTAAAGAGTTTTCGTTAATCCACAAAACTTACCAAAACGTGTCAATTTTTGTTAAAATCGGACAATAATTGCGGCCTGTACTTTGATTACAAGAATAGATGGACAGACGTACAGGCAGACAGACGGACGGACTTTGCTCAGGAAGTGATTCTAAGTCGATCTGTATAATAAACGTTTCCTTTTGGGTGTTACAAACAAATGCACTCTCCCTAGTGGAGGGTATAAATAATGTCTTGTGTGTGTCCAGGTAAATGCCCATATGTTTTTCAGAATATCCAATAATTAAAGATATTTTTAATTTTTGGACTCCCTGAACTACAAGGAGGTACAACTTAGATTTGAAGAAGAAGAAGCTAGCCTTTCAGACGACTTCAATATCATTCACACCGAAGATGCATTCCACAGTTATTATTAATCATTAACGGGGCTATGTAAAAGGTCCAAGAGTACCAAATTTGAACCACTGTAAAACTCAAACCACTTATTACTTTGTGCTACGGATAACGTTATATTACCAGTAACAGCTAGTAGAATGTAAATGCCAAAATTCACCAAAATTGGAGAGAGTCAAAATCCATATTGGGTCCAACATCCCATACTGATCGACTATTACCACCGTTCGAAATTCCATTTTACACTTGAGTTAATTAGTTAATTTTCGTTTTCAATTTTTCATTTCGTCATCCTGTTGATCACTCAAAGGCCTGCAAAGTTTCAAAGGATAAACTTTTTTAAAAAATGTTTTAAATATTTATTCGCACTCTACGATAACGATATGAATGAATTAATAATTAATTAAACAAATATCGAAAAATCTCTTATTTTCACGTCTACGCAGTCATTATTCCGCCAATCAAAACGGTCTTATATCTTATATTATTTTCGCGAATGTAAAAATTGCTGCCTTAGAAAATAAAAATCGTAGACCTCTGATTTTTACATATTTTTGTAGGATTAAGATAAAAATTCTGATTGAACAGAAGTTCGTTTCACTGAAAGTGATATCGAAAACAAATATGCATCATTATTATTCCTAAAATTTGGCACAATACATTAAAATCCAGTATCTATGATGAAGGTGGGTAAGATTTGGATATATCCCCCATACAAACGTTTCTCCGAAATGTTTAAGCGTTACTAAAGTCCTTCCCGATTTCATTTTTTACCGTCGTTATCCTTTTCTTTACTTGTTTTAGTTTGTTTTACAATTTGGCGAGATAATGAAACTTTATTCTTTATATTTTTTTAAATCCTATAATGTGAACGTGACTTTCATAGAATGTATTCTTAGTTGATATATAATTTAAGCTGCGAAATTTGAAAAATTTCCGATGTAAAATGTGGATCCCAGAGGGGTAATAATAAAAATGGGGGCCCATTTGTGAGGGCGCTACATTAAAAAGTGGGCCCTTATAGGTCACATTGAAAGTAGGTATTCTTTATTGAAATATAACATGACCTACAAAATTGTATCGAGATCCAATGTACGATGAGGGTTCTAGAGCTGTAATAGAGTAGAATGGGGGCCCAATTTGTATGGGGGTTATACCAAAATATGGACCCATATATTTCACTTTCATAAAATGTATTCTTAGCTGAAATATAATATAATCTGCAAAATTTCCGATGTCAAATGTGGATCCTAGAGGGGTAATAATAAAAATGGGGGCCCATTTGTGAGGGCGCTACATTAAAAAGTGGGCACTTATAGATCACTTTCAAAGTAAGTATAATTTATTGAAATATAACATGATCTGCAAATTTTATCAAGATCCAATGTAATATGTGGTTTCTATAGCGATAATAGTGTGAAAAGGGGGCCCATTTGTATGGGGCTATATCAAAACATGGACCCATGTAGTTCACTTTCCCGGTAGCTGTTTCTAGTTCAAATATAACACGATCCTGAAAATTGTGTCATTATCCCATGTAAAATGTGTATTCTAGAATAATAATAGTGCAAATTATAGAGATACTAGCAGTACCCGCTGCTTCGCACGCGAAAAAGCCAGTTATTTGTTAATTTTATCCGTCTTAGTTTTTGGATAGTATTTATTTAATTTTCTTTTGGTTCATATAGATAAATCTAAAATAGTAATTTGGATTTGTTTCTATATGGTCAGAGGAATTTACATACCAAAATTCACGGTTCTAGCTGTAATACTTTAGTTGGTACCATTTTTATCCCTTTTTGTCCCGCTCACCCCTTAAAAGTACAAATTTCGAAAAATCCAATTTTACTTCGTTTCTATATGGTCAGAGGAATTTACATACCAAAATTCACGTTTCTAGATGTAACACTTTAGTTGGTACCATTTTTATCCCTTTTTGTCCCGCTCTCCCCTTAAAAGTACAAATTTCGAAAAATCCAATTTTACTTCGTTTCTATATGGTCAGAGGAATTTACATACCAAAATTCACGTTTCTAGCTGGAATACTTTAGTTGGTACCATTTTTATCCCTTTTTGTCCCGCTCGCCCCTTAAAAGTACAAATTTCGAAAAATCCAATTTTACTTCGTTTCTATATGGTCAGAGGAATTTACATACCAAAATTCACGTTTCTAGCTGGAATACTTTAGTTGGTACCATTTTTATCCCGCTCGTCCCTTAAAAGTACAAATTTCGAAAAATCCAATTTTACTTCGTTTCTATATGGTCAGAGGAATTTACGTACCAAAATTCACGTTTTTAGCTGTAATACTTTAGTTGGTACCATTTTTATCCCTTTTTGTCCCGCTCTCCCCTTAAAAGTACAAATTTCGAAAAATCCAATTTTACTTCGTTTCTATATGGTCAGGGGAATTTACATATCAAAATTCACGTTTGTAGCTGGAATACTTTAGTTGGTACCATTTTTATCCCTTTTTGTCCCGCTCGCTCCTTAAAAGTACAAATTTCGAAAAATCCAATTTTACTTCGTTTCTATATGGTCAGAGGAATTTACATACCAAATTTCACGTTTCTAGCTGAAATACTTTAGTTGGTACCATTTTTATCTTTTTTTCTCCCGCTCGTCCCTTAAAAGTACAAATTTCGAAAAATCCAATTTTACTTCGTTTCTATATGGTCAGAGGAATTTACATACCAAAATTCACGTTTCTAGCTGTAATACTTTAGTTGATACCATTTTTATCCCTTTTTGTCCCGCTCGTCCCTTAAAAGTACAAATTTCGAAAAATCCCTATTTGTAGGTCGTCTGCATGGTCATTGCAAGGAACTCACCGAATTTCATGTTTATAGCTACTGCCGTTTAGTCAGGACGAAGGTTCGATGTTTATCCCTTTTTGGGCCATTGTATCCCCTAATAGTACGAATTTCGTAAAACCCTTTCTTAGTCGACTTCTACATCATATTTGGGAACTACCCTGAAAATTTCATGACCCTGTCTTCAGCCGTTTGGTCTGGGGGCTGGTCAATGATAAGTCAGTCAGTCAGTCAGTCAGTAACGCAACTCTTTTATATATATAGATTTGTATGGAGGCTATATCTAAATCTGAACCGATTTCCTCCAAATTCAATACCAATCGTCCTTGGCAAAAAAGTAACTTCTGCCAAATTTCATGACAGACGGACAACAATTTCGACCTGTAGAGTGCGAACAAGCTTAGATGGACAGCAGACGGACGGTCGGAAAGGCAGACATCGTTAAATCGATTCAGGTGGTGGTTCTAAGCCGATCCGTATGCTTAAAGGTGGGCCTAGCTTACAAACGGAATGAGAAAGTTAGTATACCCCAATCCTGGAGGTGGGGGGTATACAAATCTATTCGGTTGCTAAAAAAGTTGTACATATTTGGAAGATGGAATTATAATCATTTTCCAGGTAACTCTTGTTTGCGTTAGTTTCCTACTCTGCAGTGTAGGCCAGTTTGATAAAACGATTCTGATTTTAAAACGTGAATACAATTTTTCTCGAGGACATTAAAAATATGATGAAATACTCTTTCTCCTGATAGCATCAGGATTTCGTTTCCTCGAATTAGTATTTGAGTTAAGATAGACTTCACAAATGTACCATTATTTATAATACTGCTTCAGATGAAAAGTATTATTATATTTATTATTAAAAATTTCACATCATATCGTGCAACTCTTTCGAATATTTGAGCATTCTCTCAGTGCACTATTTTTGGCATTCAGACAAATGTGGCTGTATGTATGTATGGATGTGTATTTTCTTTAAACTTTCACAAAATCCAACGAATATGTGCATGTGTCTGTGTACATTTCCGTGCAAGAAAAGCATAAAGGAATGTTTGCCTTTTTTCGGTCCTTTATTGTACATTACTGCAGGGAGCCTGCAGACAATAAAATATGTTGGAAAAAATATTATCCTATACGCAAACGTATGTTGCATTAGCCCATTTTTGGCTGTAAATCATGCGGTGCACAGTAAGCGAACAAACGCAACGACTCGTAACTATGATGCGGAGAGGGGGTGGTGGGGGCCAAATCCTGCAACATATGCGATGCGATGCGATGTATGTGCAACATGATGCTCATACACGATTTTATGGCCCTACGATTACGAGTGCTAACTAGTTTATGCAGCTGCACCAGGTTGTCCTACTGTCTTCTTATCATTGCGTCGGTTATTTTTTGTGGGCATTTATTTGCTGGCTTACGAAATTAGTTTATGAGTTCTATTATTCCATTCAATTCCATCTTTTGAATGTATTCATTTAAAATCAAATATTTAATTTATGTAGAATATAGATTTTTATGATATAGATATTATCTAGGATATACATTTGTCTAAAGAAAATTAAATAGGATTTCATCGTAAGATGGGTTGGTGTATATATTGCATATATGTATATTAGACCGGTCCTTATTTCTTTCGAATTCGTATGACGGCAAGCGCTAAAACTTCTCTATTTGAACCTAAAAATACACAAAAAAAATTGAGCTTGATTGGACAATTTTTAGGCGTGCCCCCGCCAACAATTGTTTGTCATTAAAGTTAGTTACTATCATATAGGGGAAATTATCACCTTTGGTGCTCTTTTTTTGACATAACTCGAGAACCACTAGTCCGATTTTGTTTAAATAAATTGAAAAATAATTAAGAATTACAATTCCTTTAAAATGTGTATATATAGCGTTTTTCTATATAATCAACAGTTTAGCCGGTAAAAATAAATGTATGAAGAAAATAAATATTTTTTGCCTAAAATATTAATATTTTTTATTTTTTAAATTCATAGAAAATCCAAAACGAACAAATAAAGGGTGATTTTTTAAGAGCTTGATAACTTTTTTTTAAAAAAAAACGCATAAAATTTGCAAAATCTCATCGGTTCTTTATTTGAAACGTTAGATTGGTCCATGACATTTACTTTTTGAAGATAATTTCATTTAAATGTTGACCGCGGCTGCGTCTTAGGTGGTCCATTCGGAAAGTCCAATTTTGGGCAACTTTTTCGAGCATTTCGGCCGGAATAGCCCGAATTTCTTCGGAAATGTTGTCTTCCAAAGCTGGAATAGTTGCTGGCTTATTTCTGTAGACTTTAGACTTGACGTAGCCCCACAAAAAATAGTCTAAAGGCGTCAAATCGCATGATCTTGGTGGCCAACTTACCGGTCCATTTCTTGAGATGAATTGTTCTCCGAAGTTTTCCCTCAAAATGGCCATAGAATCGCGAGCTGTGTGGCATGTAGCGCCATCTTGTTGAAACCACATGTCAACCAAGTTCAGTTCTTCCATTTTGGGCAAAAAAAAGTTGGATATCATCTCACGGTAGCGCTCACCATTCACAGTTACGTTACGATTCGCATCATCTTTGAAGAAGTACGGTCCAATGATGCCACCAGCCCATAAACCGCACCAAACTGTGACTTTTTCTGGATGCATTGGTAGCTCTTGCAATGCTTCTGGCTGATATTCACTCCAAAATCGACAATTCTGCCTATTTACGTACCCATTGAGCCAAAAATGAGCTTCGTCGCTGAACACAATTTCTTTCTTTCTGAACTTTCTTAACAGAGCACGCATTTTGGTAATAAAATTCAATGATTTGCAAGCGTTGCTCGTTAGTAAGTCTATTCATGATGAAATGTCAAAGCATACTGAGCATCTTTCTCTTTGACACCATGTCTGAAATCCCACGTGATCTGTCAAATACTAATGCATGAAAATCCTAACCTCAAAAAAATCACTCTTTATATTTTAAAATTAAAAATCTAAAGCGATGACAACCAAAAGACTTCGATCGGATGATGACATTATGTTAATTGGCGTAATGGACCACCAAATTACTGGAGCTAAATTACCAGGAAGAAAACAAGTGCTACAAGTTTTATTTTATAATTTAAGAATAGTTGGCTTAAATCTAAGAGAAAGTTCTAGATTAGTTGTTGCTGAGGTCAGCACGTTTTGGCAAAAAGCACGAATTCCAACACACCATGAAAAACACTGCATTGAGAAGCTGGAAAAATTATACAACAAGTGGAGAGATATTACAAAGCATCATGGTCGAAAAACAGAATGTCAAAACAGGAAAGAAACTGAATTTCAAGATAAATTAGATGATTTATTCGATTAAAATACAAGAAGACAAAGAGTTCTTAAAAAAGCAACGAGAAAAAGGAAGACCAGGTTGTATGCTAGGAACGGATAAAATTGTAATGCAGAAAGAAAAGCGAAAGGCAGTCCAGAAAGAACAAGAAAACCAGCGTCGAATAAAAGAAGATGAACGAAAAGAGTTATATGAACAACAGATTCAAAGAGGTATACAATTAAATATTCTATCTTTTAAGCAAATCAGAATTATTGTTGTAAAACAGGTATGATTGACATTGACGACGAAAACGATATTGAAGTTGTAGCATCAACATCAACATCTGTATCAAATCCAAATCCAAGTATATCAGGTATCTCCAGAGGTAAAACAATTTTTTTTACACCAAGACTGCTTCCAACTTTGGATAAGTGGAAAATCACTGATGGTGCTGCAGTTCATATCCTAAGCGCAACTGCTGACGCGTTGGGCTATGATATCGAAGATCTTATACTAAATAGATCATCAATTCGTCAAATGCGTCAGAAGCATCGTGCAACAACAGCACAAAACATTGCAGCAAACTTTGATGTAAGTACTATAATGTGGGTTTTCCCTATGCTTCTTTTTTTATGTTTTCAGTATAAATTAAGAAACTTGAGTTTTTATTTCCAGATTCCACGTAGTTTTGTTTTGCACTGGGATGGTACAATGTTACCAGAAATTAGTGGCAGGGAAAAAGTTGACCGCTTGCCAATCATAGTCTCATCTCAAGGTATCGATAAACTACTTGGCATTCCAAAGTTAAAATCTTCGAGTGGAAAAGAAATAACAGATGCCGTGTTTAATTCAATAAATGAATATGAAATGCTTGATCTAGTTCAAATAATCTGCTTCGACACAACTGCTCATAATACAGGAGTTCAAAGCGGTGCTGCTGCTCTGCTTGAAGGAAAACTAGGTCGCGATTTATTATATTTTCCCTGCAGACACCATATTTACGAGTTGTTGATCCGTAAAGTGTTTGAAATTAGAGTGGCTACTACAGCCGGTCCAGAAGTTCTAATTTTTAATCGCTTTAGCAAATACTGGATTAATATTGACAAATTAAATTACAAGAGTTGTTTAGATGATGAACACATTATTACAGTATTGACTGCTGAAGAACGTGTAACAATTTTAAATTATTGTCTAGATAACTTAAAACAAGCTCATAGCAGACGCGACTACAAAGAATTATTGCAATTAGTTGTCACTTTTCTTGGTGGTACGGTGCTGAATTTTAACACTTTTCGTATACCTGGTGCAACTTCTCATGCTCGATGGATGTCAAAATGTATTTATGCACTTAAAATGTATTTGTTTCGTAATGAATTCAATATGACCAACCAAGAGTTAAACGGTATACGTAGTGTCTGTCTGTTCGTAGTTCGTATTTATGTAAAAGCCTGGTTTGGATGCACTAAAGCAATTGAAGCACCAAATCAAGACTTAAATTTAATTAAAAATATTATGGCTTATCCTGAAAGGGATATAGCTCTTGCTTTGCTACAAAAAATCAGCAATCATTTGTGGTATTTGTCGGAAGAAGCAGTCGGTCTTTCATTCTTCGATCCTAATGTAAGTGTTGCAATTAAAAAAAAATGGTTCAGGCAATTAATGTTGAAGCAAATACAGAAAAATGCAAGCGAATAATAACTAATCCAACAAATATCGGCACATTTGCGCAAAAAGATTTAAGCGATTTTGTAAATTCCAATACACACGCATTCTTTGATCGTTTAGAAATTTCAAAAGAATTTTTGCAAGTCGATCCATCGGATTGGAATGAAAGATTTGACTACGCTCACGGATCACAAATTTGTAAAAACCTATCTGTAGTGAATGATGCAGCTGAAAGAGGCGCCAAATTCATTACAGATTATAATAATAAATTAACCCACAACGAAGAGGAGAAACAATTCCTTTTTCAGGTGGTTAAAGAATATAACATGAATTATCCCACTTTTAAAAAGACTTCACTATTAAATTAAAATAATATTAATGTTACTATGAGTATGAAATTAATAAAAATATTTAAGTTTATTCTTAATTTTCAAATAAATGTAAATAAAATAAAAAATATATTTTTGCCTTATTTCTCATAATAAAAACAAAAAGGTGCTTGGGGCACGGCTAAAAATTATCCAATCGTTGTCAAATTTTTTTTATGTTTTTTGGGACTAAAACGAATATTTTTAGCGCTTGCCGTAACATATATTCGAGAAAATAAATTTGTCCATATAAATAAGGACCGGTCTAATGTATATATAAATTTGACTTCAGTCGATTTTCAAGGTACTACGTGAAATTCCGCATGTCTTGATAAATTTATAACAAAAAGTGGACAAATTCATATCCCCTATTTTGATTATTGATCGGCTTAGAATGACTATATGATTCGTTTTAATGACGTCTGTTAATAAAGCCTCATGTTCTGGTAAAATACTAGGTACAGTATTCCAAAAAATTTATTGACATTGATTGTTGTGTAGGGTATCATACACTTATTTCTCGTTTTGCTTATTATTCGTAATTCCATTTAACAAAAACGAAATGTTTCAATAAGTCTATAGCTAGAACAGTCATCAACTGGATTTCTCAGAACACTTTTTGTCATCGTTTTGACTATCTCTCATTTCTATTCGAATTAAAAAGGAAATGGACCAGTTTCCCAGATGTTTTCATAACTATAACCGCCATCTACTGGACTTCCAGACATAACATCGACCATTGCATTCATTTCCATGCACTCAGCATTGCCTATCTTTCTTCGTTATGCGACCAGAGATTCATGCGAACTCTGCAGAGCTATCCATCCTTGATTTAATCAGAGACTAGAGGAACAAAGTGCTCACCGAATCAATGACGTTTGTTTTTCATTTGTTGGTTACGTGATTTCAATTTAACTTACAAATGTCCACTGTCAACCACATAAATGAAAAGGAATTTCTCATTGTCATGGCGGCAGGAAGAGAAATGGCCAATGCTTAGCATTCTGAGTATTGTCCTAAGCACGACGCACAGTGCATGTTGGTTAATTTGAATGTTGTGCTGTGGCAGGACAACATGACAACATTGGATATTGATATTGTATTACGGGATCTGCACTTGCTTAGCCCGAATGGTGCTAGACCTTATCCAACGCTTCAAAAAAAATAATTACAGCACTATTCGGGTTAATCAGTCCGTCTGTTGAAAGCATGCATCGAAATGAAAGGAACTAGGGGGTATTTTGACCTCCTATTTGTAGATCTTTTAAACACATTTTTTGAAATAAATAAATATATAATTATAAATGAAAGATAATAAAAATAAAATTTCATTTCTTTTTTTTTGACTTTAGGCTCTCTGACTACGTTATTGATTGTGTGATGGAAGTGATTTTCGCAGAAAGATATGTACGTAAGTCTAAAAATACGTGAATTTTAATTTTCTTTCATTTAAAATTTTGCTCATCTCTATAATTTTGTATAAATTTCAAATTTAAATAGGAAAGTGTTTCTGTAAAAACAAAAAACAATTTCTTGGCGTACTGTATGTATATTTCAAAATTTAACACATCAACATTTATATAGTCCAGTCAGACGGACGGACATATTTTTCAACGACATTGTTATAACCACACTTGTCATCTAAAATGTTATATGATTTTTAAACTTATAGGGCCAAACATAAAATCAGTTCTATTAGTTCGACAATTTACGAAATTTACATATAAATATACGTACATATAAATGTCACCATGTCATTTGTAAGTAAATTTGCATTCTATTAAATATAGATGCAAAATGGTCTTGAGCCTGGATAATATCCCAGTTCAAATCAAATATTGATTACATACCAAAAAAATACAAACGAAAAAACTAAAACAAATGAGCGTTTATATATTCATATACACATACTTACATATACAACTCAATGAGATGCTTGTAAGATGGCATGTGTACTTTATTACTTGGTGCGATTTTTTAAACGCAAATTCGGCAAGTGAGTTGTGCTTCTCGTTCGTTTGTGAGAATCATCTCCTTATACAGGCCGGGTATGATGTTGAAAAGTCGCTGCAAAGCCACTTGAAAAGACTTTTGACGATGATCGTGGTAGTCTGCAGCCAAGTAATAAAAGTCACCATGCCATTGGTAAATAAATTTGCATTCTATTAAATATAGATGCAAAATGGTCTTGAGCCAGGACAATATCCCAGTTGAAATCAAATTTACGAAATTTTTCAATTTTTCTGACGCATTTTCCATTGCCAAATTTTGGAAAAGAGTTAACAAACTTAGCATTGTTGAACGTAAAACAATTAGATTTTTCGAAGTCGTACTTTTATTAGCCAAAATGAAAAAGGGACAAAAATGGTACCCACCTGATGCTTAACTCCTAAAAATTGGTGTATAAAGGTATTTGTCGAAAATTGCAGCAGGAAAATGGATGGACCCAAATGGGGATAAACATTGTACCAAACAAACGGTAGAATGGCTGCAGCAAGAATAATGAGATTTTATTTACGTCGCTCAGTGGGATGGCTTCAAACATTTAAGTACAAACAAGTAAAAACGGCGTTAAGTTCGACCGGGCCGAACTTTATATACCCTCCACCATGGATTGCATTCCACAGAGGTTGTCGGTTTTCGTAGAATTGCAGTAATATTACAGGAAAATATAATTTTTTTAATATAGGCAAACCAAAACAAATATTGAAAAAATAATTTTATAAATAAATATATTATTTTAATTATTTCAAACCATTATTTATTTCAAATCAAAAAATAAATATTCTTATATTTATATTTTCAAAAAGCTTAAATACCATAAATATTGGTAAATACTGGGAGCTACAGTTGGTTGTATTTTCATTCTATTTTAATTCCAAAAGTACCAAAAAATCCGTTATCAGACGTACATAGTGCAAAATAACTTCATGATTCAACCAATTTTTTGCCATAATAGAAAAGGTACAAATTTGGAAAAACTTTTTATTTTGCGAGTCTATGCAGGCAGAGGAATGTATACACCGAATTCCATAATTCCAGCTGCGACCATGTGGTTGGTACCATTTTTACCCCCTTGACATTTCTACGCAATTAGAATTTCATCATTCTAGCTGTAGTCATTTAGTTGGTACTATTTTTATCCCTCTGTACCATTGTATCCCTTGAAAGTACGAATTTCGAAAAATTCGTTTATTTTCCGATTCCTACTCAATCAGAGGAATGTATACTCCGAATTGCATAACTCTAGCTGCGGTCATTTGGTTGGTACTATTTGTATCCCCTTTTTCAATTTTAACCCCAAAATGTACGAATTTCGAAAAATTCGTCTATTTTCCGTGTCTACACAGTCAGAGGAATGTATACTCAGAATTTCATGACTCTATCTGCGGTCATTTAATTGGTACTATTTTTATCCCTTTTTTCATTTTAACCCGTAAAAGTACGAATTTCGAAAAATTCGTTTATTTTAAGTGTCTACGCAATCAGAGGAATGCATACACCGAATTTCATTCTTCCAGGTGTAGCCGTTTGGTTGGTACCATTTGTATCCCTCCGTACTCATTGTATCCCTTGAAAGTACGAATTTGGAAAAAACCTTTTATTTTTCATGTCTACGTAGTCAAAGGAATGTATACTTCGAATTTCATGACTCTAGCAGCGGTCATTTGGTTGGTACTATTTTTATCCCCTTTTTCTATTTTGTCCCCAAAAAGTACGAATTTCGAAAAATTCGTTTATTTTCCGTGTATACGCAGTCATGTCTACGTAGTAAAAGTAATGTATACTTCGAATTTCATGACTCTAGCTGCTGTCATTTGGTTGGTACTATTTGTATCCCCTTTTTCTATTTTGTCCCCAAAAAGTACGAATTTCGAAAAATCAGTTTATTTTCCGTGTGTACACAGTCAGAGGAATGTATACTCCGAATTTCATGACTCTAACTGCGGTTATTTGATTGGTACTATTTTTATCCCCTTTTTCATATTAACCTCAAAAAGTACGAATTTTGAAAAATCCGTGTATTTTACTTGTCTATGCAATCAGAGGAATGTATACACCGAATTTCATTATTCTAGGTACAGCCGTTAGGTTGGTACCATTTTTATCCCTCTTTTCCCATTTTACCCCTTAAAAGTACGAATTTGAAAAAAATACTTTTATATCATGTATCTACTCAATTAGAGGAATGTACACACCGAATTTCGTGTTTCTAGCTGTTGTCGTTTAATGTGTACCATTTTAATCCCTTTTTTGCCCCATTTCACCCCCTACAAATAAGAATCACTTTATGGTGCAGTTTTTTGCTATAAGGGTAATACGCATACCAAATATCAAGCAAATATAAACAGACATTTTCAAAAAACATGCTTAAATACGCTAAAATAGTAGGGATTATTATGGGTATTTTTAATCCTTGTGAGGAAAAAAATTTTCCCTTTGCGCCTATTTCGCCCCATTTCAATCCCAACCGATCTACGACTATAAGACGCATTTATGGAAAATTTGGACGTCCTAGCTCCTTTCGTTTAGATTCTAGCGTGCTTTCAACAGACGGACAGATGGACGGACGGACTTGGCTAGATCGTCTTAGAATTTTATGACGATCAAGAATATATATACTTTATAGGGTCTCAGGTCGATATTTCAAGGTGTTACAAACGGAATGACAAAGTTAGTATACCCCCATCCTGGAGGTGGAGGGTATAAAAATATAAGAAGTGCTCGTGATGAAACTTGGCACCGAATATTTTCTGAAGGCAACTAAGAAAAATATGAAAATCGACCACGCTCATCACAAGCTCAGAATTAATTTTTCATACCAAATTTTTTGTTTTGGTCCGAATGTCTTGAAAATTTCCACAAATTTTGTTCAGCGATAAAAGTTAAAAGTTGGTTGTTTTTTTTGCTAAAATTTAAAGAATAGATTCTCCCGCTTCATTCTGTAGCAGAGAGACGACGGAGGTCGACGGAGCCAAGTTCTTTTTCCAAGGAAAACTGCAAACGCTAAATTTTATAAAGCAATTTTAATTCGGTCATATCTACTAAACCACATCAAGGTGCTTTTTTAATAAATATTACATTAGAATGCTAGCAGTAAAGATATCGTTCATGCATATACTACTGAGTTGCAGGAAATTTTTCACCAGTTTTCGTGTTACAATAATTAACCCCATTTTCTAAGACAAAGTATTAATTTTTACTAAGCAAATTATGGATATTTTCTTAGAGAAACACTTTCTACACAACATTATAATTATATTTTTGAAAAATATTTATTGTATCTTTACAGCCAGAATTAAAAAAAGACAAACATGGTAACAAGAAAATTCCTATAGGGCTAATTCGACAAGATTTCGACACAGTGCGGATTTTGTGGGTAATATAATATTGACCGTAGCACAACGTATTAAGCGGTTTGATTTCTACCAAATTGTTCTTTGGCGTTTTCGTGAAGAGATGGCTTTCTTAACGATAACATAACGTTGGATAGCGTCGTCGGATTATAACGATATTGCAATATACTGGTAATAGATTTTCTCTCTCCCCTCATTCCGAATCTGTATGACAAGTGGTATGTCCTTGTGGTTCCGGGACTCCAAGAATTAAAAATATTGATTGAGTGATTTTCTATTTAAGCAAGGCAATTGCGACCTGGACTTTGATTACAAGAATCGATGGACTGACGGACATTGCTAAATCGACTTGCTAAAGTGATTCTAAGTCGATCGGTATAATAAACGATGGGTCTATCTCGTTTCCTTTTGGGTGTTACAAACAAATGCACAAAGCCACTATACCCTGTGGTGTAGGGTATATATATTTTGATATTCTTCAATTATAGAAAATACAATTTTCACTATTTTTGATTTTAATGGAATTTGCTAACACGTTATACCCTAAATCTAGAAAACTTTTAAGACAAAATTAAATTAATATCATTTCCGATATTATCAGCAACATATGTTCAATTTCATCTTTAAAAATGTCTAATAATAAATACACATTTCATCCATATAATCATTATTTGTGTAAGAAAATAATTTTTGAGACATTTTTTTTTCAATTTGGACTATTGGAAAATATTTTGTATTCTGATTTCGGGTCAATTTTTTATACCCTCCACCTGCAGGATGGGGGTATACTAACTTTGTCATTCCGTTTGTAACACCTTGAAATATCGACCTCAGACCCTATAAAGTATAAATATTCTTGATCGTCATAAAATTCTAAGATGATCTAGCCATGTCCGTCAATCCGTCCGCCTGTCCGTCTGTTGAAAGCACGCTAGCATCTAAACGAAAGGAGCTAGAACGTTCAAATTTTCCATAAATGCGTCTTATAGCCGTAGATCGGTTGGGATTGAAACTGGGCGAAATCGGCCCAAAGCCATTTAAGCATGTTTTTTGAATATGTCTGTTTATATTTGCATGATATTTGGTATGCGCATTCGCCTTATAGCAAAAACGTGCACTTTTGGTGATTCTTATTTGTAGGGGGTGAAATGGGGCAAAAAAGTGATAAAAATGGCACATATTAAACGACAACAGCTAGAAACACGAAATTCGGTGTGTACATTCCTCTAATTGACTAGATACATAATATAAAAGTATTTTTTCCAATCAGATGGAATCATGGAATTCGGTGTATACATTCCTCTGACTGCATAGACACGCAAAATAAAAAGTTTTTTCCAAATTCGTACTTTTTCTTTTGCGGCAAAAATTGGTTGAATGATGAAGTTAGGTTATTTTGCACTATGTACGTCTGATAATGGATTTTCAAAAATTTTACTTTTGGAATTAAAATACAACCCACTGTCCACCAATATTAATGGTATTTAAGCTTTTTGAAAATATAAATATAAGAACATTTATTTTTTGCATCGACGTGGTAGCCTTGCCATATAAGCGTGATATGAAATAATTAATATATTATATTTATATATAAAATTATTTTTTCACTATTTGTAGTTGTTTTGCTTTGGATATATTAAAAAATTAAATTTTCCTGTAAAATTACTGCACTTCTACGAAAATCGACATCCTCTGTGGAATGCAATCCATGGTGGAGGGTATATAAAGTTCGGCCCGGCCGAACTTAACGCCGTTTTTACTTGTTTTTTGTTCATTTTTGCGCTATCTTTCATTTTCACTTTTTGGTCCATTCTTCATTAGGCAAGTTTTTCTACAGCCTCAAAAATATATGATTATTTAAAGGGGGTTATTTTGAGAGTCGCTAAACAACATCTAGTCCTCACAAAAAATGTATTTGGGTAATTAAGTTACAAACTATATAACAAACTAATCACTAACAACAATATCTAGATTTTACAGATCAGATCGTAAGAAATCCATCGATTCTACTATCTATCTTTGTTAAGATGTTTGTCCATAACCCACTGTTCATTGCATACATACAATGTGGACAATTGCATCCGTATCGTACACATTCACTTGCAAATTGTTGTTTGTTGAGGAACTCAACCGTGCACAGCATTGGTTTATAACAGTCAAAAAGAAAAACGAAAGAAGATCAACCAGCGCAGCCCATCCCAGTCCTGCCCAGGCCGTCGTCCAGTCAAAAATGCATACACTTTACTTTAACCCCAATCGCAAATCTATGTAAGTAGGACTATTCACCATGTTACGCAAGTTTTAGTAATCATTGTGTCATTAGAAAACAATTGGTCACCAAACTCTTGTCCTGCAACTGCTGCAGCAGTATACACTTGGCTTTTCAAGAACAATTGTATTAGCATTGTCGTGAGATGGTGTGGGGCAACGCTTTGAAGGGATAAATTTAGATTTTGATTTTTGGTGTCCTCACGTGCATTCGGAGCACGTTTAAAACAAGTATTGTTTTATGTTGTGGAATTTGTACAGTTGAAAAGAATTTGAATATTCAGCAGAAATAGCAATGTGTATCGAACCAAATTGAACACTATTATACTTTGTCGCAAAATGAAAAAATGCGAGTCCACAAATCTACAAAAGTAGTCGACAAATCTTTGCCCAAACTTATTCATAAGAAAATCGTTAAATCATTCGTAATTAAATAATGACAAGTAAAAAGTTCGTTAAGTTCAGCCGGGCCGAAGTCTATATACCCCCCACCATGGATAGGATTCCACAGAGGCTGTCGATTTTCGTAGAAGTGCAGTAATATTACAAGAAAATATAATTTTTTAATAGCGAAGCCAAAACAAATGCAAATATTGAAAAAATAATTTTATAAATAAATATAATATTTTAATTATTTCAAACCACGCTTTTAAGGCAAGGCTACCAATACATTTACTTATCGAATATAGTGCAAACTAACCTAACTTCATGATTCAACCAATTTTTGCCGTAAAAATAAAAAGTGCGAATTTAAAAAAAAAATCATATTTTGTGTGTCTATGGTCGTTACCATTTTTATCCCCTTTTTTCTACACAATTAGAGGGATGTACACGCCGACTTTCATCATTCTAGCTGCAGTCGTTTAGTTGGTACCATTTAATCCCTCTATACTCATTGTATCCTTTGAAAGTACAAATTTGAAAATAAACAATTATTTTTTGTGTATACGCAGTCGGAGGAATGTATACTCTGAATTTCATGACTCTAGCTCCGGCCATTTTGTTGGTACTATTTGTATCCCCTTTTTCCATTTTAACCCCAAAAAGTAGGAATTTCGAAAAGTCCGTTTATTTCACGTGTCTACGAAATCAGAGAAATGTATACACCGAATTTCATTATTCTAGTTGCACCGTTTGATTGGTACCATTTTTATCCCTCTATTACCACTTAAAAGTACAAATTTGGAAAAATTCTTTTATATTAAGTATCTTCGAATTTCGTGTTTCTAGCTGTTGTCGTTTAATATGTACTATTTTTATCCCTTTTTGCCCCATTTCACCCCTACGAATAAAATCACTTTATGGTGCACGTTTTTGTTATAGGGGGAATGCGCATACCCAATATCAAGTAAGTACAAGCAGACATATTGAAAAATATGATTAAATACTCGAAAATATTAGGTTGTATATGGGTATTTTTGGTCTTGTGAGGGAAAAATTGTCCCTTTGTGCCGATTTCGCCCACTTTCAATCCCCACCGATCTGCAACCATAAAACACATTTAGGAGAAATTTGAACCATCTAAAGCATTTCATTTTGAAGCTAGCGTGCTTTCAACAGACAGACGGACGGACAGACAGACAGACAGACAGACAGAATATAAATATATACTTTATGGGGTCTCCAAGGTATTACAAACGGAATGACAAAGTAACCCTTAGGTGGAGGGTATAAAAAGCATAACAAATCGATAGCGCAAAAATGGTATCGGTTATAATTCGAAAACAAAGAATTTCCAATTAATCGAATAAACGCCTGAAGAGTTATTCGGTTAATCGAATAATTGCTCAACTCATTAAAACATAATTAACAAAGGTTATTATTGAAGCACATTATTCCACATATGCTAATGCACCTATCTTTAAACTTTACAACTGAACCCGTGCTTGTCGAATAAAGGACACATTTTTCTGTAGAAAATATATTGAAGTCACTTTAATCCTGTAAATTTTCGATATTTTTGAGGAAAAATCGTATGCTAATGGTGAATTTTGGTGGATGGCGATTGAGAAGACGCCCTTCTTGAATCCGCTGAAAAGTCTACGGAGAATGACCTGCATTAGCATAAATAGCAATAAAAATGTGATTCAATGTTAGTCACTAGTTTCCCATATTTATATGTAAATACATTTTGCAATAAAACAGGAGTTTGCGGATATTCCTTTCCTATATTGGCTCTACATCTATGTAATATAATATTTATGAAATATTCTAATAAATATTTTTATAATTATATGCTTAGGTTTTAATTCGAAATTCAGAATAAGTTGAAAGCACAATTTGTATGTAGCCGATAGAAATATATAATTGCATTTTAGAGTATTTTAATAATAGCATTTAATAATTACACTGCCCGACAAATTAAGACTTTTTGAATAAAACAGGATATCGACCCCATAATTCTGAAAGGGCTTGTTGAGTAGATCATTTTTGTAGAATAAACTTATAGTCCAGCTGGTCTGAGTTTCTTTTTATCGCAGGTCAAAATTTGCATTTTTTGGTCGAAGGGAGCATTATGTTAACTGAAAAAAGTGTTATAAGTTAATGTCTGAGAGAATTCTTATTATCAGAACTATATAGTGAAGTGTTATGGGGATCACCATCGATTAATCGATTATTTGGGTCAATTTATTCGAATTATTTTTTATTCGAAAATCATGATTTTTTGATTATTCGAACAAATATTTGAAAACAATTATTCGATTAATCGAACAAATTTTAATCGGTTGGATACCCTAGTTATAATCTTGTTGAGAATTTAACGATCCATATCCGCAGAAAATTACATTGTGAAATTAGGTGAATTAAATGTTTAATTTTTGTTTCAATTGCTGTGTGTGATTTTATATTTATGAAATTAATTTTATGACTAAATTTTAATTTTATAGACTCAAATAGTTAAAACGTAGATTGAAGGGCAACGACATTACACAGCGAAAAGAGAGCAACCGAAGAAGATGAAAATATGTACATCATGTGATTCGCACGTAGTGAAAATTGGGAACTTCACCATGGAATTGTCATAGAGGGGGTGTCCTGTATTTTGAAAGTCTTAAAAGTTAAATGGAACCTCTTTTCATTTCTGTCCATATATTTCGTCATATTTCACTTAGTACATCGGTTCAAAATTTTATGAAAAATGTATGAAAAATATGTCCACTTCGGTCCCAGCTTTGATATACATGGGTCCAATAAAAATGCCGTTCTAATTTATTATACTTTATTTTAGTGTTGGAATCTTACTCAACAGGAAAAAATTATCGATTATTTGATTTGAATTGGGCTATTGTCCTGGCTCAAGACCATTTTGCATCTATATTTAATTTATTTACAAATGGCATGGTGACATTTAATACTTGGCTGCAGACGATCATGATTTCGATCATGTCAAAAGTCTTTTCAAGTGGCTTCGCAGCGACTTTTCAACATCAAACCCGGTCTCTTTAAGGAAATGATTCTCACAAACGAAGGAGAAGAACACCTCACTTGCCGAATTTGCGTTTACAAAATCGCACCAAGTAATAATGATAATTAGCCTCAGACAAACGAAAATAATTTCAAATAAGGGCCGAATCTTATATACCCTTTACAATGGATTGTATTCCACAGATGCTGTCGATTTTGCATAAGTGCATTACAGGAAAATGCACGAAACAAATGAAAATATTGAAAAAAGAAATAATTATATAAATAAATATAAAATTTTATTTTTTTTTCCAACGGTCCTTATAATAAGACAAGGCTTGTATCCAATTTATACCTAATATATAAATCGAACTAATAATACAACTCGAAAAGTATACCATAAATATTGGTGTATAGTGGGCGATTTTTTCAGCTACAAAAGTACACATTTTAAAAATTCATTATCTCTCACGTAAACCGTTGAAGTTAACCTAACTTCATTATTCTAGACATTTGCTCGCTACCAGATTTATAGCTTTGTCCATTTTTTTCGTAGAAGAAAAAACAAGTAAAAATGGTGTTTAGTTCGGCCGGGCCGAACTTTATATACATACCATCCACCATGGATTGCATTCCACAGAACAATCCATAAACAAATACAAATATTGACAAAATAATTTTATAAATAAATATAATATTTTTTATTATTTCAAGCCACGCTTACAAGACAAGGCTACATATACGTTTACACTATAAAATACGTAAAAAACGAATTTGGACAAATCTTTTTATTTTGCATGTCTCTACAGTCAGAGGAATGTATACACCGAATTCCATGATTCTAGCTGCGGCATTTGGTTGGAACCATTTTTATCCCTTTTTTCCTCAAGACTACGGCTATCTAAAATCACTTTATTTTACGTGTCTACGCAATTAGAGGGATGTACACACCGAATTTCATCATTCTAGCTGTATTCGTTTAGTTGGTACTATTTTTATCCCCTGTACCCATTGTATCCCTTGAAAGTACGAATGTGGAAAAAACTTTTATTTTTCGCATCTACGCATTCGGAGGAATGTATACTCCGATTTTCATGACTCTAACTGCGATCATTTCGTTGGTACTATTTTTATCCCCTTTTTCCATTTGAACCCCAAAAAGTACGAATTTAGAAAAATCCTTATATTTTACGTGTCTACGCAATCAGAGGAATGTACACACCGAATTTAATTATTCTAGCTGTAGTGGGTACCATTTTCATTTTTGTTTAAGACGTGGTACGTATTTAAGATCATAAATTTGTGGTGTATATTTTCAGACTCCTCGCTGTTGCTGGGTCATCTTTCCTTGGTCTTTTACAGCATCCCCAACAATTTTCCAATTAGTTGCTAAAGTCTGACCGACACAACGGCTGAAGGATTTTAGAATTCTGTTTGTAAACAATGAATTTTACACACACAAACAGCAAACCAAATTCAATTCTACTACTGAAACCGAAATTCACTTGTGATAAATTCTATGAAAACTTTAAACATCCCGAATGCCTGCATGTAGGTGAGTGAATCTGTTACTGCGTCCGAACGAATCGAGTCTCGTACATTCATCCATTTCGTAATGTGGCACAAAATACAAGTCCCCCCGCAAAACTGTGCCTTAAATGGCCAACGACCTTTATCGATAATAGTCATCCTCCTCACGCTATTGTTCGAATTTTCAGCTGTTCAGTTGCGAAAAAAGGACCATGGACTCCATGACTCTATTGTATAGTTTTAGGTTGTCGTTGGCAACCATAAATTTTTGTTTTATGAAAGGCGCTTAGTCTATTGTCCCCATTGTAGGCTATTGTTCGAATACTTGGTTGGTTGGATTGGTGGGCTGGTCGGTTTCTGTTTTTTGTGTGCTACGATGAGTTAGGATGGGTGTATATGTGTCTGTTCCTGCACTCGTAGCCCAGCACACTGAATGAAGTTTAAAACGCAATGTACGGTCGGTGGTCAATGAATTAGGAAAAGTAATTTTAAGTTTTGAAGTTTATGTTTGAATTTTAGAAAAATATAAATAAATCTTTTAGCCTTTTCATTTGAAACTTAAAGGTGAAAGTCGTGATGCGAAAATTTTGCTGTGAATCAGAACGGCTATTAATTTTTTTGATGTATTTTGGCTTTCTAAGCTGGAAAATAATGTTGAAAACATTTTATGGATACTTTTTTATTTTCACCGAAGGTATCGAGGCCGGGTTTGATGTTGAAAAGTCGCTGCGAAGTCACTGAAAAGACTTTTGACATGGTCGAAATCATGATCGTGGTAGTCTGCAGCCAAGTAATAAATGTCACCATGCCATTTATAAATAAATTAGCATTCTATTAAATGCAGATGCAAAATGGTCTTGAGCCAGGACAATATCCCAGTTCAAATCAAAAAAGGCCTAATATATTTATAATCTCATTTTGTAAATGTAATTCCGATAACGCCCACTTATATATAGACTTATATGTCTACAAATGTTGCGAATTAAACTTTCACATAGAAACAGTGATTTAGGAACAGTATCATAAAAATTGAAAAAAAATATTTTTTGCTGGCACGAAAAATCCCATAAAAAATAGAAAAAATGGAAAAAATATTTTTTATTTTAATTTTAAAAAGCTAACATTTCAACGAAGCGGACAATGTTCATGTGTAGAAGATCTGCGAATGAATGTAGAAGTTATAAAAGTGTGTAGACAAAAAAAATATCATGTATTTTTAAATTTTTGGTTTAATAAATAAATATTAAGTTCTAGCAGTAACCGCTGCTTCGCACCCGAAAAAAAAAACAATTATTTGTTATTATTTTTATCTGTTTCAGTTTTTGGATGATATTTATTTAATTTTCTTTTGGTGGATATAGATAAATCTAAAATAGTAATTTAGAACCCTCCTATTAAATAGCACTCATATATAATGTGCTAGTACCAGTGTACTATTTTAGCTGAACTGCCTTCATATGCGTAAAATTTATCATTTTCTACCCAGTTAAGAATAAAAAAATTACAACCGCAAAACCTTTTATATCCTCGTTATATCGCTTTTTGTACCTCTTTCCCAAAAAGTACACATTTTGAAAAATCATTATAGGTAATATGTGTTTTTGCTTCCCCTAAAAACATGTACTTTATTTGGTACCACGTTTATCCCTTGTCGTCCCGCATTCTCCTTATAAGTACACATTTAGAAATATTCATTTATGTTCCGCGTTTACGTAATTAATGGGCTGTCCTTTTTTGTCCACCGCACCCATTAAAAGTAAAAATTTCGACAAATCCAATTATACTGCGGTCCTACATGGTCAGAGTAATTTACATATCAAAATTCACGATTTTAGCTGCAATACTTTAGTTGGTATCATTTTTATCCCTTTTGTGCCGCTCACTCCTTAAAAGTACAAAAATTAATTTATATTGCGCTTCCATGTGCATGTATATTGCGCTTTCACGAATCGTGAAATATTCTAGCAGTAATGCTTTAGTTGGCACCATTTTTATCCCGCTCACTTCTTATAAGTACAAATTTCGAAAAAATCCGTTAGGTTCCGCTTCGACGTTGTCAGAGAAATTTACGTACCGAATTTCACGACTTTAGCTGCTATTCTTAGTACCATTTTTATCCCTTCTTGTTCCCCACTTATAAAAACAAATTTCGAAAAAATCCATTTTGATTGCGCTTCTATGTTGTCAGAGAAATTTACACTCCAAAATTCAAGACTATAGCTGCAATACTTTAGTTGGTACCATTTTTATCCCTTTTTGTCCCGCTCACCCTTTTAAAAGAAACACTTCGAAAAATCCATATAGATTTTCGCTTCAATGTTGTCAGAGAAATTTAAACACCGATTTTTACGAATATAGGTGCAATACTTAAATTGGTACAATTTTTACCCCTTTTTGTCTCTTTCCTCCCTTAAAAATAGAAATTTCGAAAAATCCCTATTTGTAGCTCATCTGCACGGGCAGTGTAAGTTTCTAGCTACTGTCGTTTTGTCAGGACGATGGTTCGATGTTTATCCCTTTTTGTCCCATTTTACCCCCTAAAAGTACGAATTTTATAAAACCCTTTCATAGTTGGTTTCTACGTCATATTTGTGAACCACCCTGACAATTGCATGACCCATGACATGGCTTCAGCCGTTTGGTCTGGGCGCTGGTCAATGATAAGTCCATCAGTCAGGCAACTCTTATATATATATATAGATTATTTATTTTAAATTAGCTGACATATTAGCGAAGAAGACAGGGCCTATTGGAAGGAAATCTATGTTTAAATGTATAAGTTATGACCATAAAAGCAGAGTTACAAGCCAACCGATTTTAAGCCGACAAGCCGCCGCCGCATGTTTTTGCACGAGCCGCCGCCGATTTCAACGGCTCACATCGACTTAAACCACACCGCCGATTTCATCGGCTCATATCAACTTCAACCACGCCGCCGAGTTAGAACTCCGTCAAATCTTACTACCAAAATAGACAACCCAATTAAAATTAGAAATGAAATATAACTGTCGACTTAGACAACCTACTATTGTGAAATATATGGATATTTCTTTGAATTTGGTATCCCACTATAAGAAGACATATATAGAAAGTTGAATGATTGTATTTTAATTTGAAATTCGCATTTATATAAGTATTGGAATTCAAACAACAGCTACTCTAAGCAAAGTGGGTGTTTAGAAGGCTTTATCGTCATGGTGCACATATGCTTCATTCCATAGTTATATTTAAAACAAGTAAGTACGATTCAGTCGGCTAAACAGACTTATATACACCTCAGATAACATATATACGGAAGTTATAAGGAATTAAATTTTACGTAGGACAGGATAATTAGTGTGGAAAGAAAGGTTCACGTTACCTGGTCCCAGCTTCCACATTTATAAATCGATTGTAAAACATGATCAAATATCAAGTCATAGTGGATTCCATGCACTAGCATTGAAGTTATGAAGGATTTGATACTACCTAGGATAGAGACATTTGTGTGGGAGATACAAGAATGGGCATGGCCAAAGCGTAAATATTTTTTAGGTTTAAGGTGATTATAGAAAATTTTTCAAATATAGAATTGCAAATGATTTGGACTACCCGTATGAATGTTATGTCGTTTTTATTGTAACCAAAGTTTACGCCACTTTGTGTGGCAGTGTTCCACGCGAATGTAACTTCTGTAAAAGTATTGTCAAATATCAAATTTCACATTATTCCGATTATCTGTATAGAAGTTATAACAGCTTTCATTTTACGTAGTTTTGGATGATTAGGGTGGGAGGTACTGGAAGGGGCGTGGAAATTTCGCCCATCTTCGAATATAAACTAAGATTGGGAAAAATATTAGCATGTAGAAAGTTTGAATTGATTCCTTAAATCCTTTCGATAGTTATCGTGTACACCAGCCAGCCAGACTGATGGCGGGACGGAAATGGCACAAACAACGTAAAAACTTGTGAAACGGATTCGGTCCAAACATACTTGGGGTCTTAAGTCACTCCTTCAATGCGTTACACTTTGTTCTGTCCCAAATGATATGTACCCTCCTACTCTGTAAAGTAAGGGTATAATGAAGATGTTTCTTTTTGGCCACTGTTGCGTAGGACACAAAGCCACAAATCTCGCAACGATTATCTTCGTCGGCACACACATGCGTATTTATGACATGAATTTGCACTGTCCTCCGACTACACTACCATTTGTACTCTTCGGACACTTTTGGAGCATGAACCTTATTATTGTGCTTCTTTAGTGTGTGGAGCTTTACCATTCTTTGGAAGGATTGTGATATTCAATATGTCTGGTCAAATATGCCTAGCATGAAAAGCTGTAATTGGAAAAAAATGCAAAAAATAATTGTATGGGATAATAATATGAAATTATGGGAACATTGTCTAATAAAGATTTTTTAAGAGCTTGATAACTTTTTTTTTTAAAAAAAACGCATAAAATTTGCAAAATCTCATCGGTTCTTTATTTGAAACGTTAGATTGGTCCATGACATTTACTTTTTGAAGAGAATTTCATTTAAATGTTGACCGCGGCTGCGTCTTAGGTGGTCCATCCGCTTAGTCCAATTTTGGCATTTCCACGTTTTTGAGTAACAGAGACCCAATTGGTGCGAACGGCGACGAATCGAAAATTGGTGGTCATCATTAACACTGGCCGATACAGCTGCGATATTTTCTTCAGTTCGCACTCTACGTAAGCGTGTTTGTGGTTTAATGTCCAACAATGTAAATTTGGTGCGAAATTTAGTCACAATAGCCCGAATAGCCGCTTCAGTGGGTCGATTAAACTGACCATAAAATGGAAGCGCGCAATGAACTTTCTTAACAGAGCACGCATTTTGATAATAAAATTCAATAATTTGCAAGCGTTGTTCGTTTGTAAGACGATTCATGATGAAATGTCAAAGCATACTGAGCATCTTTCTCTTTGACACCATGTCTGAAATCCCACGTGATCTGTCAAATACTAATGCATGAAAATCCTAACCAATCCAAATCCAAAAAAATCACTCTTTATATATGTAACTGCTTGCCAAAAAATAAAAGAAAAGGTATTAAAAACCAATACAAATTGTTCCTTCCCTTTTCCCAATATTGTCAAATAAATAAATAAATTCGATCACTCGAATGACAGAACGAGCCGGCAAATCAGCTGAAAGCCGCCGACCCATTTAGGGTAGCGCCGCCGTCGCCGATAATTGTGGTTCGGCTTGTAACTCTGCCTAAAAGTACATATGGTCTGACTATGTCTGGTCTTTCACACATCTCAACTTCTAACCCCAATTTGTAAAAACCCCTACAGTGTTAATTCAATATACCACTGCTGTAGGAATGTGTCTGTTGCTGTGTGTGTGAGTGCGGTGGTTTTTCTGCTTGGTCCGTTAGTCGGTTGCATAAATATAATCCCATACACAGGACATGTACTAACTGTCGTAATAGGCGTTTATTTGAAAATATTAGCCTAACTTTATTGTTAAGCCTTTAGACAATTAAACGGGATCGATAAATAATCTGACGTTCAGTAATAGGTTTGGTTGCCAACAAGAACAGCAACAACAACAACATGGAATGCTAAAACAAAAGGCTCTTCTTCGTGAAATGGGAAGTGGTTTAAATCTTTTCGTTTGCTGCCATTACTTTTTAGGTTATGGTTTTAAAGTTTTTGACCTCTAACGCTGTATATACTTCATGGTTATTGTGCCGTGTTCGGTATATTTATGACATCAAATCAAATTTATTGATTTTCTTGCCATTACTGGGCACGTGTAGCATTCAGCCATTAACGTTTATCGCTATTTTAAATCATTTCGGTAAAGTATATTACAATAACAAAAATAATAATATTTGTTGTGTTGCTTAGATCATAGTTTATCAGTAATGAATCACATTATTTTTGGCAATTATTAATTTTGAAAAGTTCTTTAAAATAATGTTACCTACAAATTTTGCTATTTTATGAAAAATATGTAAAATTCTTATTTTAGTCGCAACTTTTAAAATTACAAATTTCTTTATAAGATTTTTCTTCAGCACAACCTTTTACACTTATATTGCGTTATTATAAAATTAAATTGTAACCAAAAAGACACTTTTAAATCAATAATAATTTTTGATAATAATTTTTGAAGCAGCTTCCAAAGCATATAATTAATTGCCCATGACATGACAACATTTTGTCAAAAACTAATTAAAATAAGGAAAATTTAAATCGGACAGGACACCAGTGTTCTGGGTAATATATTTTATGTATGAATATGCCAATACTAGGATTTATGGTATGTATTGTCCAGTATTGTATGGGTTGACTTCATCATGTTGGATTATTTAAATCCAGTACTTGTCTGGGGACTATATGAAAACACTGTTACTATAGGTATTCCTAGATGAAATTGAATGAGATGCGCGCCTCCAACATGGAGTGAATCGTACAGTATTACCGACAGATTTGGAGCACGTTTGCTTTGCGTAGAAGTACAGTATCATGTTATCCAAATTTTTATATTTTGATGCAAATTTAAATAAATTTAAAGACCACTCCCGCTGGTAGGGAGAGTCTATCAAAATGTGTAGACAGCGTGATATCCCTGCGTACTAAAATATTACTTCAAGTGCATTCAAATAATGTGATTAACTTTCTATTATGGTTTTTGGAGTATTTTCTGAGAAAAAACTTTATCCCTCTCCATCAAATTTACCTATTTACAGTCATAACGATTCACACAGTCAAAGTCCAGCTACAGCAGTTCGGTTGGTAAAATGTTTATTCATTTTTTTCCATTTTAACCCGAAAAGTATAAATTTAGAATTTCAATACCCTCCACCTCCAGGATGAGGGTATACTAACATTGTCATTCCGTTTATAACATCTTGACATATCGACCTGAGACCCTATAAAGTATATATATTCTTGATCGTCATAAAATTCTAAGGCGATCTAGCCATGTCCGACCGTCCGTCTGTTGAAAACACGCTAGCATCTAAACGAAAGGAGCTAGGAGGTCCAAATTTTGCATAAATACGTCTTATAGTCGTATATCGGTTTGGGATTGAAACTGGCCGAAATCGGCCCAAAGGGGAAAAAATCCCTCACAAGGACTGAAAAAACCCACAATAACCCCTAATATTTAAGAGTATTTAAAAATATGTTTTCAAGCCGTTCTTACTTGATATTGGGTATGCGCATTCCCCTGATAACAAAAACGTCCACCCTAAAACGATTTTTATTCTAAGGGGGTGAAATGGGACAAAAAGGGATAAAAATGGTACTTATCAAACGACAACAGCTAGAAACATGAAATTCGCTGTGTACATTCCTCTAATTGAGTAGATACATAATATGAAATTATTTTTTCCAAATTCGTACTTTCAAGGGATACAAATTGTACACGCCAAACGGCTGCACCTAGAATAATGAAATCCGGTGTATACATTTCTCTGATTGTGTAAACACGTAAAATAGAAGGATTTTTCGAAATTCGTACTTTTGGGGTTGAAATGTATAAAAGGGGATAAAAATATTACCAACCAAATGATCGCAGCTAGAGTCATGAAGTAAATATGGAAATGAAATGAAATAAAAGGTTTTTTTCCAAATTCGTACTTTCAAGGGATACAATGGGCACAGGGGATAAAAATAGTACCAACTAAATGAATATGGCTAGAATAAAATAATGAGATTTTAGATAGTCGTACTCTTGAGGGGGTAAAATTTGAAAAAGGGGATAAAAATGGTACCAACCAAATGGTCGCAGCTAGAATCATGGAAGTCGGTGTATACATTCCTCTGACTGCATAGACATGCAAAATAAAAAGACTTTTCCAAATTCGTACTTTTACGGCAAACATTGGTTGAATCATGAAGTTAAGTTATTTTGCACTATGTACGTGAGATAAAGGATTTTCAAAAATTCTACTTCTGGAATTAAAATAGAATGGAAATACAACCAACTGTAGCACCCACTACCTACCAATATTTATGGTATTAAAGCTTTTGTGAAAAAAATATATAAGAATATTTATTTTTTGAATTGATTTGAAGTATAATTTCGATATATATATATAGTGTAAACGAATTGGTAGCCTTGTCTTATAAGCTTGGCTTGAAATAATAAAAATATTATATTTATTTATAAAATTATTTTTTCAATATTTGTATTTGTTTTGGTTTGGCTATATTAAAAAAATATGTTTTCCTGTTGAACGAGATCCTGCCAGGATGGTGGACTCGTTAGGTTCTCAAAGACGGAATCTTGTGAGAAGCCTGTGTAGTTGTGGTTGTTGTTGCACGAAAATGCAAGCAATGAAAACACAAAGTAACACAAACGAACGTAAGTAAAAGGTGTTTACTTACGTGGTGGTTCCTTTAAGTGAAAACACAGAGGGTTGAATTAGTGCGAAATAATATTTATTTATAATTATTTATTGACACGGTGGTCTAAAACACTGTCACTGTTTGCGAAAACAAAAGTAAAGTAAACAACACAAACATCTGAAGTTGGCCGCACTCCTCGCCTTCCAGTGTCAGGGATGACACTTAGTCGTTGAGATCGATCAACTTCAGATGTTTGTGTTGTTTATTTTACTTTTGTTTTCGCAAACAGGATCTGGCAGGATCGCCACAGATGGCAGTCCCTGCCAAATAAATAAATTATTATAAAGTGCAATTTGTTTTGTTTTTTAACTTGTCTCCTCTGGACTCCGTCTAGGGGAGACCAACAGGGCCACCAGACTGGTAGGATTCTGTTCACCTGTAATATTGCTGCACTTCTACGAAAATCGACAGCCTCTGCGGAATTCAATCCATGGTGGAGGGTATATAAATTTCGGCCCAGCGAACTTAACACCTTTTTTACTTTTTTCTCTTTTGCACTTCTACGTAGTCAGAGGGACGTATATACCAAATTTCAGCATTCTAGTTGCAGCTGTTTGGTTAGTGCCAATTTTATCCCCTTTCGCCCCTTCAGTCAGAGTAATGTGTAAACCAAATTTCATGATTTAAAATTCCGCCGTTTGGTTAATGTTGAACGTTGTACGAAGATGCAACTTTGAGGTTACGGGGAAGTGCAACATTGATGCTGAATACTTACTTTGATGGTAACCAGGAGATATTGCCTTGGATTGTCCAATAACTATCTGTACTACACTGGCGAAAATATTCCTATTTTGCCTGGAATAATATTTTGGAAATTGCAAACTATAATGGAAGTTCGGCTGGGAAGGAATACTCAGAAGGGGATTTGGTATTTAAACAGTATTACATTTATTGATAGAATCATGTGTCCGGTTGCGTTGAGATCTGGGATGAAAAGGGGCACAAGGCTGAGTCACGTGACAACTCAATAACTCAGCTCTTTGTAAGTATGGCGCAGCACAGTGGGATTTTTTGTGCAAAAAGTCATTTTTTTCGACACATAAAAATTAAAAATGTAATGATGGAGTTTTGTAGAAAATTGATTCAGTATGAGGAATCCATAAATTATATCCCAAAAAAAGTTTATTTGTCTTAGAAAAAATGACGTAAATTCACATGTAAATTTGGGTTCAAAATATTGAAAACTGTTTACGCACTTCTATAGTGTTTGTTCGTAAGATAATTTTATTTCTTTGATTTAAATAGTGATTTTTTTAAATATAGCCTTTTCTGTGTATTAAAAAAATATATAAAGTTCGCTCATATGGTTTAAAAGATATGATAGAATAAAATTTGTTCGTGATTGCAAACTTCCTTGGAAGAAAAAAATAGTTGCTCGGTCGTGCTAGGTGCTCCCGCTATAATAAAATGAAAGGTAAGACTCCATACTATCAATTAAAATTAAAAAAAGTTTAAATAATTAATAATCTTTTATAAAATCATAAAATTTGTCTCAAAATTCATGATCTTTTTAATTTTAAAAAATTACAAAAAGATATAGAAAAAGATAAAAGGTTACAGAAATTATAGATTAAAGTTCTCCAGAAAGTGTGATAGAGTTGCAACAAATACAGATGTTCTTCATCGACTTCTAGAATCGTCAGATCCTTTTATAAGTAGCATTAGATGTCAACCCCGTAAACAGGTGCTAGAACTTGATCATATAGTTACAGAAATGATAGATGATGAATAAAAGTCTATTTTATAAAATAATTAGTTTTGCTAAAGAAACAAAAAGTTTTGGGAAGAAATATAATATGGGATATATGGGCGGTTGGGCGTTAATTTAGGTTATGTGCCAAATTTCAAAAAGTTTGGGCCAAAAATAAATTTTGGTTCTATGGGCGGTGGGAGGTGGGCGTGGCCAATTTTGATGAAACTTTATTTTATTCTTAATTGAGCTACATTTTTGAATTTCAAATGAAAACTTTAGAATTTCAAATGAAAACTTTTGAGTTTGAGTTGAAATAGTGTCTTTTGAATTACTTATGAAGCGTTTTGAATTGCAAATGACGAGTTTTGAATTACAAATGACGAGTTTTGAATTACAAATGAAGAGTTTTGAATTTCAAATTATGTCTTTTGAATTTCAAATGATGTCTTTTGAATTACAAATGACGACTTTTAAATTTCAAATGTTGTCTTTTGAATTACAAATGACGAGTTTTGAAATTCAATTGACATTTTTTGAATTTCAAATGGAATTTTTGAATTTCAAGTGATATTTTTTGAATTGCAAATGGAATTTTTGAATTTCAACTGGTGTCTTTTGAATTTCCAGTAATGTCTTTTGAATTACAATTGAAAAAGGTGTAGAAAATTTATATTTAAATTATTTTTACTTTTCAAATAATTTCATTTTATATGTTATTCAAATTATCTGAATCACCTAAAATAGACATTATAAATAAAAGATGTTTGTTTGCATCGCCACACATCAATATTAGTGGATGTAGTATGACTTAGACCACTTTCAAACTAACACTAAAGTCAATTTTGGTGTGCATAAGATGAGAAATGTCATTGTAAGGGAACTTTTTTTTTATAAATGTCAGAAATAAAAGTTCTTAAATTAGAGATCTGATCAAACTAAGGAGAACAATTGGCATATCTAACTTTTTGGGATTTTTGACTTAGACCACTATCATACTAACTGGCACATTTGTAGTTAAAACAAGTAAAAAAGGCGTTAAGTTCGGCCGGGCCGAACTTAATATACCCTCCACCATGGATTGCATTCCACAGAGGTTGTCGGTTTTCGTAGAAGTGCAGTAATATTAAAGGAAAATATAATTTTTTTAATATAGGCAAACCAAAACAAATACAAATATTGAAAAAATAATTTTATAAATAAATATAATATTTTAATTATTTCAAATCAAAAAATAAATATTCTTCTATTTATATTTTCAAAAAGCTTAAATACTATAAATATTGGTAGATAGTGGGTGCTACAGTTGGTTGTATTTCCATTATATTTTAATTCCAAAAGTACAAATTTTGAAAATCCATTATCAGACGTACATAGTGCTAAAAAACCTAACTTCATGATTTAACCAATTTTTGCCATAATAAAGGGTGTTTTTTATTGAAGTATAGAACTTCGAATTGAAATAAAACACAAGAAAATCGTTTTAATGTCCATCAATTCGGCTTTATTGGAAGGATAACTTTATGCCATTAATGTTTAAATATGATTTCGGGCATGCGGCCGCCGCGGCTGGCTCGAATATAGCCAATTCTTCAGGTCCAATTTTCAACCACTTTTTCGAGCATATGGGGCCGTATGTTGGCAATAACGCCACGAATGTTGGCTTCCAAGTCCCCTAACGTTTCTGGTTTGTTGGCGTAGACGAGCGACTTCACATATCCCCAAAGAAAATAATCCAATGGTGTCAAATCACACGATCTTGGTGGCCAATTGACAGGTCCATTCCGCGAAATTATGCGCTCATCGAATGTTTCCTTCAATAATTCGATTGTGACGTGCGCTATGTGGCATGTAGCGCCGTCTTGTTGTAACCACAACTCATCCACATTCATACCATCCAATTCGGGAACAAAATAGTCGGTTATCATGGCTCTATACCGGTCTCCATTAACGGTAACTGACTCTCCAGCATTATTTCGGAAGAAGTATGGCCCAATGACTCCACCAGCCCATAGAGCACACCAAACAGTCAGTTTTTGTGGATGTAATGGCGTCTCAAGGGTCTCATGTGGATTCTCTTCACTCCAAATGCGGCAATTTTGCTTGTTGGCGTAGCCGTTCAACCAAAAATGAGCCTCATCACTGAACAAAATTTTGTGATGAAAATCAGCATCGAGATGAATCTTATTTTCGGCCCATACACCAAAATCACGACGCATCGCATGGTCTCGCGGCTTTAATTCTTGCACAAGCTGGATCTTGTAAGGTCGCAAGCCAAGATCTTTGCGCAAAATCTTCCATAAAGTTGATGGACAAAGCACCAATTGCTGTGCACGGTGGCGAATCGATTCATTCGGGTCCTCTTCAACACTTTGCTCTACAGCGGCAATTGTTTCTTCGGTGCGCACTGTTCGACGTCTCTGCGGATGCGTATTATCACATAGAGTAAACGTAGTGCGGAAACGATCCATGGTTAACTGAATTAATTGCTCTGATGGACGATTATGTCGACCATAAAATGGACGGAGCTTGCGGTGAACTTCGCGAACTGAACCATTACTTTCGAAATAAATTTGCACGATTTGCAAGCGTTGTTCTTTTGTCAACCTGTTCATGATGAAATGGCAAACCAAACTAAATATTAATCACTTGACAGCTGACAAAATGGCCGCCAGTTAAAAAAGTGATGCCAACTTAAAGTTCTATACCCCAATAAAAAACACCCTTTAGAAAAGGTACAAATTTGGAAAAAAAACTTTTTATTTTGTGTGTCTATGCAGTCAGAGGAATGTATACACCAAATTCCATAATTCCTGCTGCGACCATGTGGTTGGTACCATTTTTACCCCCTTGACGTTTCTACGCAATTAGAATTTCATCATTCTAGCTGTAGTCGTTTAGTTCGTCTATTTTCTACGCAGTCAGAGGAATGTATACTCCGAATTTCATGACTCTAGCTGCGGTCATTTGATTGGTACTATTTTTATCTCCTTTTTTCATTTTAACCCCAAAAAGTACGAGTTTTGAAAAATCCGTGTATTTTACTTGTCTCTGCAATCAGAGGAATGTATACACCGAATTTCATTATTCTAGGTACAGCCGTTTGGTTGGTACCATTTTTATCCCTCTATTCCCATTTTACCCCTTAAAAGTACGAATTTGAAAAAAATACTTTTATATTATGTATCTACTCAATTAGAGGAATGTACACACCGAATTTCGTGTTTCTAGCTTTTGTCGTTTAATGGGTATCATTTTTTTCCCTTTTTTGCCCCATTTCACTCCCTACAAATAAGAATCACTTTTAGCTATAAGGGGAATACGCATACCAAATATCAAGCAAAAAAAATTCAAAAAAATATGTTTAAGTACGCTAAAATATTAAGGATTATTATGGGTATTTTTAGTCCTTGTGAGGGAAAATTTTTTCCCTTTGGGCCGATTTCGCCCCATTTCAATCCCAACCGATCTACGACTATAAGACGCATTTATGGAAATTTTGGACGTCCTAGCTCCTTTCGTTTAGATGCTAGCGTGCTTTCAACAGACGGACAGGCGGACGGACGGACGGACAAGGCTAGATCGTCTTAAAATTTTATGACGATCAAGAATATATATACTTTATAGGGTCTCAGGTCGATATTTCAAGGTGTTACAAACGGAATGACAAAGTTAGTATACCCCCATCCTGGAGGTGGAGGGTATAATGAGTAAATAAAACTTATTTTGAATAAATTTTACTTGATTTTAGAATGAACGTACTACATGCAAGTAAATAGTAAACTTAAATTGAGTAAAGGCATACTAGATGCCAAACAGATACAAATTTCCTTAATATTATTAAATTTTTACTGGAATATAGTACACTTTTTTCTGAGTGTAGAAAAAACCCACGTAACTTTCTATAATATAGAGAATACCAAAATATTTTTTGGCATATGATATGAATATGAATATTTGATGGGAATTTTTGTGGCAGAATAGTTTCACAACTCATACCGCGTATTGTGGATTTTTGCAACAATTGTAAACTGAAAAATGTCACACATGAAAATCATTTTAGCCATTTCTCCCGAGAAAATGAAACTTTTCTAAAAATATCCAATTCGTATTTTTTGTTTACCGTGCTCTACCCAAAATATTTAAATTCGTGGTCGAAAAAGATAGATCATCCAAAAAACATGGACGATTTTAACCCTAGTAAGTTTTTGTATAAGTTGGTGGGTAGTTTTGCTATTTAAGCGTGAAGAGCTTTATTTACAACTTTCGTGCCACACTACAACTTTCGGTCATATTTTTTTTCGAAGAACATTTTAATCCTTAAAGGTACTTTTTGAACCACCTTTTTTGATTTTCTTGAAAAAAAGGTTTAACTGACCCATAAAGAGAGGGGTTAGAGGGCTAAGATCTTCCACAAAAATTATCCTCATAGAATTCCTCAATATAGTTCTGAGAATAAGAATTTTCTCAGACATTAACTTACAAACAATTTTTCACTTAGTATAATCCTCCCTTCAACCATAAAATTAAAAATTGATCAACTGTAAAAAAGAACTCAGACCAGTTAGACTATACGCTTATTTTGCAAAAATGTTTCCCTTTCAGAATTGTAGTCTTAATTTATTGGATAGAGTTATTAGGTGATTTTTTAGCTATTATCTTTTTGGTAACACTGGCTTAAACAGCTGATGCACGTTTCGTGTTTTGTTTCACTGTCAAACATTTTCAGTTTGGTCTATAATTTAACCATGGATCGTCTTACAAACGAACAAAGCTTGCAAATTAGTGAATTTTATTATCAAAATTCGTGCTCTGTTAAGAAACTTCATTGTTCACTTTTTTACCGAAAAATTGTGTTCAGCGACGAAGCTCATTTTTGGCTCAATGGGTACGTAAATAGGCAGGATTGTCGATTTTGGAGTGAATATCAGCCAGAAGCATTGCAAGAGCTACCAATGCATCCAGAAAAAGTCACAGTTTGGAGCGGTGTATGGGCTGGTGGCATCATTGGACCGTACTTCTTCAAAGATGATGCGAATCGTAACGTAACTGTGAATGGTGAGCGCTACCGTGAGATGATATCCAACTTTTTTGCCCACAATACAAGAGCTTGACTTGCATGACATGCGGTTTCAACAAGACGGTGCCACATGCCACACAGCACGCTTAACAATGGACTTATTGAGGGACCGGTCAATTGGCCGCCTAGATAGTGCGATTTAACGCCTTTAGACCATTTTTTGTGGGGCTATGTTAAAGCTCATGTCTATACAGACAATCCCGCTTCAATTGACGCATTGGAAGACAACATTGGAGCATTTATTCGTGAAATGTTGGAAAGAGTATGCCAAAATTGGACTAAGCGGATGGACCATTTGAGGGGCAGTCGAGGTCAACATTTGCATGAAATAATCTTCAAACATTAAATTATATTTCAAGCATTCCAATTGTTTTTTTTTTGTTACCAATTATTAATTTAAAATAAGGATAGGGAATTACATTTCGGTTTAGTTAGTTTCTGTACTTGCTTAAAATATTTTTTTTAATTTTATAATTAATTGAATTATATGTTGATATATGTACTATTTAAGTACATTATAATAATTTCTGCAAAACCATCTTGCAAGGATTAGTACAAGAGATTGTAAGTCTGCAGCTTCCTACAAGTATACTTTGAAATTTCCTATAAAATACTTCAACTTTATTTTATTTAAAACACATTTTTCTCTTCGCCGATTCTCATCTTCAGTGAATCGTTGGAAGTATTTACTATGCTCTGCTGTTTCATACTAACTAAATGAAATGAAAGAATGAATTGTAATCGGCTTGCAGTGAAGTTTGAATTACATACCTCATCTTAAATAGTTTCATGTGAACAAAAACAGTATAATCCATTGTACTCAGTATGAATGAATATATACACATATACAAAAATGTCTGTGTGTGCGTGTTGGACAACGAACGAAACATATTTCTAATAAATATAATAGATTTTTATAACTACAGACTAGTGAACATGCAGATGATATGCATTTAATATGACTATACGAATTTCGAAATATGAATGTTATTGTATTGCCATTGTCATCGGAAGACAGAAGCTCTCCTGTAAGTAGGGTTACTCAAGTGTGTTCAACTCAACGCAACTCAGCTCAACTTAAGGACATTTCGCAACAGTGCACACCGACATATCACATATTCGTATATTTCGTATGGCTGGGTTGGTCTACGCCCAGCAGAGACAACAAAGAAATCCAACGAATGAATGTTTCATTTCCATGACCATAAGAATGCACTGCAAGAATGTGTCGTAAAAGGAGTACTCCTTTGGTAGTTAATAAAAATATGAATGTGAATGCGAATAGATGAGTCTGTTCACATATTTTCTTTATTGCTAAGTACTGCATCATTCGGTTACCCTACGCTGAGTGCACGAGGTCAACGAACATATTTGCTTATTGCCCTAGGCAGGCATGCGTGTTGGTATTTTCTGTTTGCAAATGTACGGAAATGAGGATAATCTTAATCCTAGATACTGAATACTAGCACTTGCTTGCCAACCTTAAGTGTAGTTAGGCTAATGCTACCACTGGTGATATGATCTTTATTGAAACATGTTTTAACGACCCACTATAAAATAAAGTATAAATTGTGTATTTGCCCACGAAGCTTCAGAGAAGCTGTGCGTTGCCAGGATTGATTTCTATGAGAGAGGAAGACTATAAAGCAACAGATTTGACCATTGCCACAGATATGCGTAATACTTACTCCAACAACATTTTCACCACTGTTTTAATATTTTTTCATGTTATCGAAATGTAAACAATGACATCAAAATAGGTAAAATCCGATGCGACATTCAGAAGTTATGGCTTGGTAAATTCAGTATTCTCACGATAACATGTGCTAAAGTTACTAATGATAGGGACACGGGCCTGCTTACAATTAATAATGTAACAAAAAATAGGCTGTAGCCACAATCTACCACATTGAAAACGAAAAATGACCCAAATTATCAATTGATTAACATGAAACAAATGTGTATTTTAAAGAATTTTTTTTATATATTTTGGTGGCGTTCAGTTCGGCCGAGCACAATCTTATATTCATTCCACAATGGATTGCATTCCATAGTATTAGCACCAGATTAGAGGCTGTCGACCTCATGTAACGGATGATTCATCGTGAGGTTTGATTCATGTAATGTAAAATAAAACACATAAATTTTAAAGTGAACCTAACATTTTTATTATCGGTTCAAATAACAATTTATGCCATTTATTGTTTGAAAATGATATCATGTAAATGTTGACCACGATTACGTCTGAGGTGGTCCAGTCGGAAGGTCCAGTTTTGTGCGACTCGTTCGAGCATTGCGACTGGATAGCCCATTCACTGACAATAACACGCAAATTCAGGTCGCCTGGCTTCGATTCTTGCACAAATTGAATTTTGTACGCTTTATGGCCGAGATTCTTACGTAAAATACGCTATATTGTCGAATACGCAAGTCAAGCTGCTGAGAACGACGACGAATTGGTTTCGCCACGGTCTTCTTTCTCACAGAACAATTGGATACGCTGTTGTGGTGTGAGTCTTTCCATGATGACTTGCCAAACGATACTGAACAAAAATGACAAAGCAGTTTGATATGAGACGTCAAGTGTGATATGTCAAAAAAAACCTATTTCATTCACGATATTTCATCCGATGTAAGTGCAGTAACATATTTGGAAAATTATGATATTTTTTGCCAATAGCGATATTTCAAATAAATTGTGATGTATAAATTTGAATTAAAATAATTTAATTAATTTTAGAGACCACGCACAATTATAGGGAGTGTCTACAAATATGGTTTATTGTTTGGTGGTTCTTGAATATATATAAACAAGTAAAAACGGCGTTAAATTCGGGCCTCCACCATGGCTTGCATTCTACAGAGGCTGTCGATTTTCGTGCAGTAATATTACAGGAAAATATATATTTTTTAATATAGTCAAAACATAACAAATATTGAACAAATCATTTTATAAGTATGTATAATATTTTTATTATTTAAAACCACGCTTATAAGGCAAAGCTACTAATGCGTTTACACTATATATATATCGAAATAATACTTCAAAAAATAAATATTCTTATAAAGGGTGATTAAGCTATTATCTTTTTGGCAACACTGGTGTAAACAGCTGACGCACGTTTCGTGTTTTGTTTCACTGTCAAACATCTTCAGTTTGGTCTATAATTTAACCATGAATCGTCTTACACACGAACAACGCTTGCAAATTATTGAATTTTATTATCAAAATGCGTGCTCTGTTAAGAAAGTTCATCGCCAGAGATACAAGCCGACCGATTTTAAGCCGACAAGCCGCCGCCGCCGCATGTTTCTGCACGAGCCGCGCCGCCGCCGATTTCATCGGCTCAAATCGACTCAACCACGCCGTCGATTTCATCGACTCATGTCGACTTCAACCACGCCGCCGTTATTTGACGGAGTTCTACCTCAGTCAAATCTTACTACCAAAATAGACAACCCACTTAAAATTACAAAAGAAAATATAAATGTCAACTTAGACAACCTACTGCTGTGAAATATATTGATCTATTTTTCTTTTATATAATTCAATTCCAGTACGTGTGGCCATGTGTTCCTATAAATAGCAATATCTATTGTGCTTCTTTAGTGTGTCGAAGGAGGTAGAGTATTATCATTCTTTGGAAGGATTATGATATTCAAGAACGTCTGGTCAAATATGCCTCACATGAGAAGCTGTAATTGCAAAAATATTTATTATATTTATCCATATTATACATTTTGGGAATGGATTCCTTCTCCCAAAAAATAATTGTATGAGTTAACAATTAGGGTATCCAACCGATTACATTTTATTCGATTAATCGAATAATTTTTGTCAAATATTTGTTCAAATAATAAAAAATCATGATTTTCGAATAACGAATAATTCGAATTGGGACAATTTACCAAATAATCGATTAATCGATATTATAAGTTTTGCCTTAAAAAATTAATGAAATCGTCGTATGCTTTGTATGATAAATTGATTTTGAATAGCCAGTTTTCTCCATTTGGGTACACTAAAAATAAAACCACAATTTTTTTCGATTTTTGATTTGTATGCTCCACAGATATTAAAATAACGATTTATCCAACTTCATTTATAGTAAGAAGAATAGTAATTTCATAGAACAGTAAATTCATAGAAAAATTGAGGTTAACACCGTGATAATAAAGTCAGTTCTGTTATAAATCATATGATCCATATTCGAAAAAAGTCAATGGATAACTTCTGATATTATGCTCATTTAAGGGAATGTTCTATATTTTGATAAGATATTAAGATATTTGTCAACGTCTAATGAATTTCGAATTTGATGTTACAATTTTTAAATAAAATCAGATACATAATAAACGTTCAATATATAGTTGAACTACCCGAAAACTGCCGTGTCTTGTCTATATAACTCTAATTAATTATATTTTATTTAAGTGGACAATTGCTCGATTAATCGAATAACTCTCGACTTCATTATTCGATTAATTGGAAATTTTTTGTTTTAAAATAAACGAAAAATCGAATAACATAAAAGTCCGAATAATTGGATACCCTAATAACAATATTAAATTATTGGAACATTGGCTAATATTAACGAATATTGAAGTACTTGCCAAAAAATAAAAGAAAATTGTATTCGAATGACAGAACGAGCCGGCAAATCAGCCGAAAGCCGCCGCCGCCGACCCTTTTTGAACAGCGCCGCCGCCGCCGATAATTATGGTTCGGCTTGTAACTCTGTTCATCGCGCGCTTCCATTTTATGGTCAGTTTAATTGAACCAATGAAGCGGCTATTCGGGCTATTGTGACTAAATTTAGCACCAAATTTACATTGTTGGACATTAAACCACCAACACGCTTACGTAGAGTGCGAACTGAAGAAAATATCGCAGCTGTATCGGCCAGTGTTAATGGTGACCATCAATTATCGATTCGTCGCCGTTCGCAGCAATTGGGCCTCTGTTACTCAAAAACGTGGAAATGCCAAAATTGGACTAAGCGGATGGACCATTTGAGGCGCAGTCAAGGTCGACATTTGCATGAAATAATCTTCAAACATTAAATTATATGGACCGTACTATCGATTCAAAGAAAGATTTCATGCATTTTTCTGAATTTTATGTGTTTTTTTTAACTTTCCTATAGCTTTTAAAAAATCACCCTTTATTTATATTTTCAAAAAGCTTAAATACCATAAATATTGGTAAATAGTGGGTGTTACAGCTGGTTGTATTTCCATTACATTTAATTCCAAAAGTACAAATTTTTAAAATCCGTTATCTCACGTACATAGTGCAAAATAACCTTACTTCATGATTCAACCAATTTTTGCCGTAAAAGTAAAAAGTACGAATTTAGAAAAATCTTTTTATTTTGAGAGTCTATGCAGTCAGAGGAATGTATACACAGAATTCCATGATTCCGTTTAACTAAGCATATTTTTTCAATATATCTGCTTGTACTTATTTGATATTGGGTATGCGCATTCCCCTTATAGCAAAAACGTCCACCATATAGTGCTTCTTATTTGTAGGGGGTGAAATGGGGCAAAAAAAAGGATACAAATTGTACATATTAAACGACAACAGCTAGAAACACGAAATTCGGTGTGTACATTCCTCTAATTGAGTAGATACATAATTTAAAAGTATTTTTTCCAAATTCGTACTTTTAAGGGGTAAATGGGGATAAAGGAATAAAAATGGTACCAACCAAACGGCTGTACCTAGAATAATGAAATTCGTTGTATACATTCCACTGATTGCATAGACAAGTAAAATACACTCATTTTTTAAAATTCGTACTTTTTGGGGTTAAATTGAAAAAAGGGGATACAAATTGTACCAATCAACTGAGTCACGATATTCGGATTATACATTCCTCTGATTGTGAAGACACGGAAAATGAACTGATTTTTCGTAATTCGTACTTTTTGGGGTCAAAATAGAAAAATGGGATAAAAATAGTACCAACCAAATGACCGCAGCTAGAGTCATGAAAATCGGAGTATACATTCCTTTGACAACGTAGACATGAAAAATAAAAGGTTTTTTTTTCCCCCAAATTAGTACTTTCAAGGGATACAATGGGTACGGAGGTATAAAAATGGTACCAACCAAACGGCTACACCTGGAATAATGAAATTCTACACTTCTCTGATTGCGTAGACATAATAAACAGATTTTTCGAAGTTTGTACTTTTTAGAGTTAAAATGAAAAAAGGGGATAAAAATAGTACCAACCAAATGACCATAGCTAGAGTCATAAAATTCGGAATATACATTCCTCTGACTGCGTAGACACGGATAATAAAGGGATTTTTCAAGGGATACAATGATACAGAGGTATAAAAATAGTACCAACTACAGCTAGAATGATGAAATTCAAATTGCGTAGAAACGTCAAGGGGGTAAAAATGGTACCAATCAAAAGGGCGCAGCTGGAATCATGGAATTCGGTGTATACATTCCTCTGACTGCATAGACGCGCAAAATAAAAAGCTTTTTCCAAATTCGTTCTTTTTTCTAAAATTAGTTTTTCATTATTTGTATTTGTTTTGGTTTGGTTATATTAAAAAATTATATTTTCCTGTAATATTACTGCACTTCTACGAAAATTGACATCATCTGTGGAATGCAATCCATGGTGGAGGGTATATAAGGTTCGGCCCGCCGTTTTTACCTGTAATTTCTATGTTGAGTGTCGACACAATCAGAGGAATGTACAGCCGAATTTTATGATTATAGCTGCAGCCAATTGGTCGGCACCGATTTTATTCCTTTTTTCCCGTTTTGGCCCTAATAGTACGAAAATTCGAGTCTGGCACTGATTGTCATCTTTCTAGGGTTTTATAGCAACTTTATCCCCTTTCTCCCCGTTCATATATCAGTGACTTTGCATGTCTTTACAGAAACATAAATAGACGATATTCGAGCTGCAGCCATTTGGTCCAATTTTATTCTTTTTTTCCACATTCTCCCTCTTTAAAAGTGCGATTTTCGAAAATCACTTTTTTACGTGTATATGCGATTAGATGAATGTACACACCGAATATCAGTTTACTAGCTATTGTCGTTTCACCATTTACCATTATTTATTATTTTTGTCCCATTTCGTCCTATGGATCACTTTATGGTGCGCGTTGACGCTTTACAGGGATTGAACTTACCAACAATCTAGTAAATACACAGCAGAAATCATTATTCCATCTGTAGGTACCATTTGTATCCCTCTTTTCCCACTTTCCCCATAAAAAGTACTTATTTGGAAAAAAAGACATTTTATTTTACATGCATATGCAGTTAGAGAAATTTGTGTACTGAATATCATAATTCTAGCTACAGCCGCTTCGTTGGTACCATGTTTATCACTCGACTCCCATTTTACCGCCATAAAAGTACGCATATTCCTCAATAAGAGGAATATCGTTTGATATGCAACATTTTTATCCCTTTTTGTCCAAATAAAAAGCGACGTTTATGCTATAAGAAGAACGTGCATATATCAAGTAAATATAAGCAGACATATTCAAAAAACAAGAAAATTTGAGCGTACTGGCTCCTTTCGGGCTTTCAACTGGCGGACGGACAGACCGATGGACATGACGAGATCGTCATAGAATTCTATGACGATCAAGAATATATATAGGGCCACAGGTCGAAATTTCAAGGTGTTACAAACGAAACTACAAGCATAGTATAACGCCATCCCATGGTGTATTATCATATATTAAAACAAATAAGGAAAGGCTAAAGTCGGGCGGGGCCGACTCTATGATACACTCCACTTTCTATCCGAATACAATTTAATTCGGTGAAAATGTGAAAACGGGAAGGTTTTTTGTATCCTGTAAATGTATGTTTTTGACAAAAATGTTAAATCGGAAAGGACATTTGTATGGGGGTATACTGAAATCTGGAACGAAATAGGTGAAATATAATATGTATAGTTTGGCCAAAATCGGTTAAACATTTGGGAGCAAAATTTGTATTTGGGCTATATCTAAATCTGAACCGATCTTACCCACTTTCACCCTAAGTTTTTTACTTGGGTTATAAGATGCTGTGCCAAATTTAAATTTGAAAATTGAGTACAACATGGCGCTTCTAGAGCGGAAAATGTCAAATCGGGAGCGAAATTTTTATGGGGGCTATATCTAAATCAGAATCGATCTTACCCAATTTCTGCATGGATGTTTCTAGTTGGATTATAAAATGTTGTACCAAAATTAAAAAAAATCGAGTGCAATATGTGGTTTCTAGAGCGGCAAGAGTCAAATCGGGAGCGACATTTGTATGGTGGCTATATCTAAATCTGAACCGACCTTAACCAAAGTATGCATAGGTGTTTCTAGTTGGATTATAAGACATTGTGCCAAATTTAAAGAAAATCGAGTACAATGTGGGGCGGAAAATGTCAAATCGGCAGCGACATTTGTATGGGAGATATATCTAAATCTGAATCGATCTTACCCAATTTCTGCATAGGTATTTCTAGTTGGACTATAAGATGTTGTGCCAAATTTAAAGAAAATCGGGTACAATATGTGGTTTCTAGAGCGGAAAATGTCAAATCGGGAGCGACATTTGTATGGGGGCTATATCTAAATCTGAATCGATCTTACCCAATTTCTGCATAGGTATTTCTAGTTGGACTATAAGATGTTGTGCCAAATTTAAAGAAAATCGGGTACAATATGTGGTTTCTAGAGCGGAAAATGTCAAATCGGGAGCGACATTTGTATGGGGCTACATCTAAATCTGAACCGATTTACCTCAAATTAAATAGCGTTCGTCCTTGATCCACAAACCTTATTTGTGTCAATTTTTGTTAAGATCGGACTATAATTGCGGTCTGTAATTTGATTACAACAATTGATGGACAGACAGACGGACATTGCTAAATCGACTCAGAAAGTGATTCTAAGTCGATCTTTATACTTAACAATGAGTCTATCTCTCTCCCTTTTGGGTGTTACAAATTGTCGTGCGCTATAATACAAATATCAAATTCAAAAATGAACAGTTCTAGCAATTTGTCTACACCAAGAGATAAAAGAAGACGTTTTTTAGGCAGTTTGGTGGAAATATACTTCATTTTGGTGCCTTAAACGTTTACTAGAATTGCCACATTTTCCTCAAGTGTAATTTTATATAGTAAACGTCGTTTTCATTGACGTGAAGGAATTTTCGTTTACTCGAAATCGTCAGAAATTTCTTTTAAGGGAAATGGAGATAAAAATGTAGAAGATTTACTAATGACTAATTATTTTCCTGAGATTGCAATACTATAATAAAATGTAATGAAATAGCTGAATTAAATTAATTAATTTAGAATTCATGCGCTTGAAAATGTTATTACTATTTTCAATGTTGATTATCATATGCATATCATGTTCCATTTTTTACGATGAAGCCCCACACGTTGGTATAACGGCCTAAATCTCGTCTGCTATCTGGTTTTTTTCTCCTAGCCAGGAGATAAGTACCAACGTAGTATCACATTGATTTTATTGACTACCTCCTTTTTATATTTTTTTCAAACGAAGTCGATAAATGTTAGTTTAACGGCATATTTAATATTTTTAGTTTTTCCACACTATATATTCGATGTTTGTCCTAGACAGCCTGTAGGGCATTCCCAATTTTTTCTCAGACAGTTTCTCACACAATAAGGGTACATTAACACCAGAATTATATACATATACATACTCGCAACTAAACACAACATATCAGATACAAGTAATGTTACTAAAAAGAAGAAACAACAACAGCAGCAGCAACAGAAAACACATCCAAAGGACTTCATCTTCAAAAGATGTGCACATTGTATATGCTGAGACGCAGTACATCTGAGCTGAGCAGGCTGCTTTGTGAGAGCATTGCTCTGAAGTATGTAAAATGTGAATTGTTTGCATTAGATAAAGGGAAAGAAACACAAGTATAATAAAATACATAAACTACGGCAGGCATATAGTGCGAGTGCGAGTTACTTTTGACTAAAGCCAAAGTAACAAGAAATCATCAGCAGCATCATCGTACGCATTCCCCAGCCTCCGAGCACATATGTGTATGGCTGCTTTCGGATACTTATCATTGTAGGCACTACGTGAAAGACCTTCATTTTAGCCTTTGCTAAACTTAACAAATCTGACTTAAAGTTACATATCGTATGCATGTATGTACACACTTACACGAAGAGAAACGGCTTGTCTTCATGGCTTTTGAACCGCCACCCCCTGCCGTGTCGTGTCATTGCTCGCCCAGCCCAGTCTTCTTCTTGGTGGTACTTTTTCCTTCTACTCATACATAGAAAAACATATAGTCAGTATGACATTTACATTTGTCAAGTTGTCTTTTTATTTTTCTTTATTTGCATTTGCAAATAATGACTGTCCCGGTAGATGGCGGTAGTGACAATTTACACATATTTTGGTGATACAAAAGTTATCAAATGTATTTATTTTTCTCGTTTTTAAAAAAGACTTCGTGGTCTTCTGAATGTTTGTCCTCCCCTTTTATATATAGGGTGGGCAATTTTAAACTTTAAACTAGAATCGACTATAAAGCGTACTGGTTATTTTTTCGAATTTCTGGTTTTATTGCAAAGGTTGAACATTGTCATTTAATAATGGAACACAATATCATTCATGTGACGGCTCGGCAGTACCTCATCAACCCAATTTTTCAGTACTGCCCTAATGATGCCGCCAGCCGAAAATCCACACCAAACAGTGATTCCTTACGGAAGCATTGGCTTCTCAATAGTCACGTGTGGGTTCTCTGAAACCCATATGCGGTTGTTGTTGTTGTAGCAGCTTTACAGGGAGCTGCGGTGATAATCCTTAAGTCTGAATTGTACTAGACTTCGTTCCGGCATGTATCCGATTATCGCGGGAACCTTTGTTCATCATCGTTCTCATGTTGTCCCGGCTGTTATTTTCATCTTCTTCAAGGTTGATGTTAATGTTAAGGGAATGGGATGTTAATCGAGTTTTACCACTATCCTCCACTTGGGGCGCTGCATTTTTTTATGTTAACAGCCATGTTATGTATCGCTAATGGCTATTAGTTCCTTCCCTGGACCTTGGAGCAATCGAAATGACAATTTTAATGTAAAAGTGTGTTTGGATGAGAAAATTGGCTGTGGAAACCTATATTTTATGATGAAAAGTGAAAATTTGTTGATGTTGAATTTTACCAGTGCGCGGGCCGGGAATCGAACCCAGCACCTTCAGATTGCAAGACGCGCATACTTCCACTGAGCTTGAAGGCCCCATATGCGGTAATTTTGCTTACTGACACAGCCACCGAGATGAAAATGAACTTCATCCGAAAACACGATTCTTCATTTCCTGCCAATCAATCAATTCAGCCCATTGGGCGAAGCGAAAACGCATCGAATGGGCATGATGATTCAGTTGGTTGATATTTGAACTTTGAAAGACCTTCACACCGAGGTTTTATGCAAAACTCTTCTCAAAAAAGTGCGACTCACTACTTTGCATGTAAGTTTTTAATATTTCCCCAATTTTGTTCGAGCGTATAGCGTCCCATTATGCAAATGTCAAACATAAAACTGAAAATAAAAATGAATGTTATTCTACCTTTCAAGGTCAAAGCAATAGTCCAAATTTAAAATGTTACATGGCCCACCTTATATGTTAATTTCAAGATGGGCTTAAAATGCTAAATCCACACCTCTTCCCATCACCTTTTCATAATGATCTATAAGTTGGTATAGTTTAAAAATACTTTTGCTATGTTTCTTCTTTCTGCTGATAGAAAATCGAAAGCCGACATGAATATAACGTCAGATCTCTCCTATTTATTGATGTTTAAATTGAATAAAACAGGTTGCGAATGAGATATTTTTAATACATATGTATATAAACATTAATTTTACTGGAATCATTGATTTATTTCCTGACCTTTATATATTTTTAACGACAGTTCAAAAATCTTTTAAATTCCCCATCTTTCGATGTCATTAGTGGACAGTCCTCAGATGCGTATGAACTTGTTTTTTTGTTGTTGTTGCCTCTATCTCTTTGGATAAGTTACAATTTTCTTTTCAGTTTCCGTGAATGTTGTTGCTGTTTGTAGTTGTTGTTGCATATAGTTTTGTACATTTGTTGTTGCTGCTGTTTTTCTTTTGTTACATATGCAATCATCAAACATACATTGCTGTATGCTTTTGGGTATACACTTGATGACAAAGTTATGATTGTCATCATCATAAGTCTCACAAACCACTCATCACCACTCATGGTGGATGAGAATGTATATTTTTATGTGAGTACAAGTCTTCATACATGCACCCTACTGCAATGAGTTTCAAAAGAGAATATCATATATATTAAATTCGTCCGACTGTCCATATTGCATTTGAATCCGACGGTATACGTTCGAAACTGTAGAAAACGTTGACGTCTTCAGGTTTTCATTTTCTCTTCCTGTGGTTCCTCAACAGGACTACAAAATTTCAAAGGATAACTTTTTTAAAAGAATTGTTTTATATATTTACTAGCAGTACCCGCTGCTTCTCACGCGAAAAAGCCAGGTAATTGTTATTGGATTTATCCGTCTATAGCTGCAATACTTAAATTAGTACCATTATTATTCCTTTTTGTACCTAGTAACCCTTAAAAGTGCAAATTTTTTTGTCCCGCTCTCTTATAAGTACAAATTTCGAAAGATCCAATTTTACTGCGCTTCTACATGGCCAGAAGAATATCAAATTTTAAGATTCTAGCTGCAATACTTTAGTTGGTACCATTGTTATCCCTTTTGTCCCACGCAACCCTTAAAAGTACAAAATGCATTTATATTCCGCTTCTATGTGGTGAGAGGAATTTACATACCAAATTTCACGACTATAGCAGCAATACTTTAGTTGGTACCATTTCTATCCCTTTTTGTCTCTTTCCTCCATTAAAAGTATACATTTTGAAAAATCCCTATTTGTAGATCGTCTGTACGTGTAAGTGGAAGGAACACTCCGAATTTCATGCTTCTAGCTACTGCCGTTTAATTAGGACGAAGGTTCGAGGTTTATCCCTTTTTGTCCTATTTTACCGCCTAAAAGTGCGAATTTCGTAAAATCCTTTCTGAGTCGACGTCTAGGTCATATTTGGGAACTACCCTGAAAATGTCATGCGCCTGGCTTCAGCCGTTTGGTCTGTGGGCTGGTCAATGATAAGTTAGTCAGTAACGCAACTGTTTTATATAGATTCAAGAACTTCATAGCATTCCAGCAAAAAATCCCACTCAGTTTCAACCTGCCGAATAAGCGGTGATTTTTACGGGGGAATTTTCAAGTTATATACATTTTATAGGCATTACTCCTCTATTATACTTATCTAAATGTTATCTTTCTATCTTGATCTGTTTAATTTTAAGAACTGTATTATAAATATTCTGACGTCTTTTTTTATGTATACAGACATACTTAAAATTTCACATCACAAAATTAATTGTTGATCACCATCAATCTATATTTTTATACAGATTGGCATCGTATATAAAGGTTTAATCTATGTAGAGAATATCTGGTTGTTAATGCTAAACTAATACAGATATAATCATGGAATTTAAAGTGTATTTATCAGAAATCCTCCTATTTAATTGACTTTTATGTCGGCAACCTTTAAAAAAATTATTCTTTGAAACTTTATATAACGACTTTTTTAATTGTGGTACGATGTAATGTGAGTGAATGTTTGTATGGGCGATACATATATCAAAATAGTGGGAAGTACTTCACTATAAATGTTTTAATGCAAAATATAACTTGCTGAGTCAAATTTGACCAAATAGGATAATATGAGTGACTTCTAGAGGGAAAAAAGTTAAATTGTATGTATGAAAACTTTATTAAAACAAGAGGAATTAAGGAAAAATATAATGATTGGTTTCCACAGCGAGTAAGTGAAAACGAATACGATTCTTGGCAAGCTTTTCTTAGGAAAAATGCGAGACTATGAAAATCTAATCAAAATACATAAAAAGCTGATCTATTTTAATTACAGTGGTTTCCCGATTTAACAAACAGGTAAAATATCTACACCAATAAAAATTGAAACAATGGCATAATTTTAGAATGATTTGGAATATATCGATTTTCATAATAAAAACAGAAGTACAACAACATTGCATTCAAAACACACACACAATCATTATTATTATAGTGGATTCAATTAATTATTGGACAGAATTTATGGTTTAACAATAACTTTAAAAACTAGTGAAGGTGTTTATTTATCTCAGGAATGTATATGAAATTCAGCTGTTTTGGAAAAAGTAAATAAATCTGATGTTATATCCAAATGAATCAAAAATATTTCGACCATTACTGCTTGTAATAACCCAAAGTCTCCGTAGTTTCATATGTAAAATATTATTAAAATAACAAAACTAATGGCAGATTGATGTCAAAATCTGTGGTGGAAATTAAGAAACGGAAGTTTCTCCCCTGTCTCCTGAATTAAGGAAGCCTTAATTAGCATCTGTAGAGTACGGTGTAAAATTATTTTAAACAATTACACTTGTATGATGCCGTTCTAATGGTCCTATTATCTTTGGAAGTTATTTCAAAATCTTCAGCTCCAAAATTTTGCAATACAAATGAGTTCAATATGATATTTCATCGACGGATTCAATTTCTCATCAAGTTGGTTTTTATGATGTCTGAAATTACAGACTCTTTTTATAACATCCATCTTAGGATGAAGTTCATTTCGTCATTCCGTTTGCAACAACATTCATCGCAGACCCCATAAAAATATATTCTAGGTCGTGGTAAAATTCTAAGACGATATAGGTCGCCAATTTCAGAACGGCTTGAACTAGGAGTTCAAAATTTCCACATATGTGGAATGGCTGGGATTTCCCCCCTAACATGGACTGAATATCCCCTCGAATATTTATAGTATTTAAACTTTTTTTTTTTGAAAATTTCAGCATTATATTCTAATACGCATTATATTCTTAGCTTCAAGGATTGAAATTGTGCAAAAAGGATACAAATAGTACCAAGCAATGGAAATCGGCTAGAAGTGTGAATTCTGTTTGTACATCCGTACGCGTAGTCTCGTAAAATAAGTAGATATATCGAAATTCGCATTTTTAATGGGTAAAAAAGGAGAAGAGAGTTAAAATGGAACGACCATACGGTCGTAGATTCGTTAATAAAAGAATTTTTAGAGTTAAAAAGGGTACCAACCAAACGACTGCAGCTAGAATAATGAATTCGGTGTAAAGTGATAGTGTGGAATGGAATTCTGTGGTGAATGGTACATAAATAATTATATTAGTATATAACAATTTTTTCGATCAATTAATTACTAAATTATAAATTACTAGCAGTACCCGCTGCTTCGCACGCGAAAAAGCCAGTTATTTGTTAATTTTATCAGTCTTTGTTTTTGGATAGTATTTATTTAATTTTCTTTTGGTGGATATAGATAAATCTAAAATAGTAATTTGGAAACCTCCTATTAGCTAGTAATCACACACCGTGCTTGTCGATATTCACTATTTTAGCTGAACTACTTCGTATGTATAATTTTTATAATTTTCTACCAAGTTTTGAACAAAATATTACAACCATTTATATCCTCGATCTCATGTTTCTAGATTCAGCCAGCCATTTTATAACTTTTTGCTTTCATTCCGAAAAAGTACACATTTTGAAAAATCACTATATGTAAAATGTGTTTTTGCTTCCCCTAAAAATATGTACTTTATATGGTAACATTTTAAGTAAAGGGTGTTTTTTATTGGGGTATAGAACTTTAAGTTGGCATCACTTTTTTAACTGGCGGCCATTTTGTCAGCTGTCAAGTGATTAATATTTAGTTTGGTTTGCCATTTCATCATGAACATGTTGACAAAAGAACAACGCTTGCAAATCGTGCAAATTTATTTCGAAAGTAATGGTTCAGTTCGCGAAGTTCACCGCAAGCTCCGTCCATTTTATGGATGAGCGCATAATTTCGCGGAATGGACCTGTCAATTGGCCACCAAGATCGTGTGATTTGACACCATTGGATTATTTTCTTTGGGGATATGTGAAGTCGCTCGTCTACGCCAACAAACCAGAAACGTTAGGGGACTTGGAAGCCAACATTCGTGGCGTTATTGCCAACATACGGCCCCATATGCTCGAAAAAGTGGTTGAAAATTGGACCTGTAGAATTGGATATTTTCGAGCCAGCCGCGGCGGCCACATGCCCGAAATCATATTTAAACATTAATGGCATAAAATTATCTTTCCAATAAAGCCAAATTGATGGACATTAAAACGATTTTCTTGTGTTTTATTTCAATTCGCAGTTCTATACCTCAATAAAAAACACCCTTTACAAATTTTAAAATAACCATTTATGTTCCGCGCTTACGTAATTAAATTGTGCAGCAATTTTATCCCTTTTAGTCCCGCGCACCCCTTAAAAGTACAAGTTTCGAAAAATCAAACTACTGCGCTTCTATATGGTCAGAGGAATTTACACACTAAATTTCACGATTCTAGTTGTAATACTAAAGTTGGTATCACTTTTATCCCTTTTTGTCCCGCTCGCAACTTAAAAGTACAAATTTCGAGAAATCCACTTATGTTGCAAGTCTACGTTGTCAGAGAAATTTAAACACACAATTTCACGACTATAGCTAAAATATTTTAGTTAGTACTATTTTTATCCCGTTCATTGTTTATAAGTACAAAATTAGAAAAATTCGTTTAGATTTGCGCTTCTCGTTGTCAGTGGAACTTACACGCCACAGTAGTACCATTTAGTTGGTACTACTTTTATCCCTTGTTGCTCACCCCCTATAAGAAAATTTCGAAAAAATCCATTTAGATTGCGCTTTACACAAATTTTACACTCCAAATTTCCCGACTATACTACGCTTCTACATTGTCAGAGGAAATTACATACCAAATTTCACGTTTCTAACTGTAATGCTTTAGTTGGTACCATTTTAATCTCTTTTTGTCCCGCTCGCCCCTTAAAAGTACACATTTCGAAAAATCCCAATTTGTAGCTCGTCTGCATGGTCATTGGAAGAAACTCACCGAATTTCATGTTTATAGCTAGTGCCATTTAGTCAGGACGAATGTTCGATGTCTATCCCTTTTTGGGCAATTTTAGCCCCTAAAAGAACGAATTTCGTAAAGCCCTTTCTTAGGCAACGTCTACTAAGTCGTTTGATGACCCTGGCTTCAGCCGTTTGGTCTGGGGGCTGTTCAATGATAAGTCAGTCAGTCAGTCAGTAACGCAACTCTTTTCTATATATATATATATTGCTACATTTAGAATATTTATTTAAATTGTTTAATACCCATTATTTTTCTTTATCAATATGTAATAGTGAAGTCGTGGTTCAAAATGTAAAGATATCATGGCATCAGTTGCCTTTGATAATCTTCTTTATGTTTTTTTTTTAAATAAAACGATACTTTCATAGAGGAACGCTTTAGAGGTTCTCTGTACCTGACAAACATATAGAACGACGTGAGTATTGGAAATTATTTTTTTAATCTGCTAACATCATTACGCTTTCGTCTTTTAAAATGAAAAAAAAAAATCTAACAGCCTATAATTTAAAAAATAAAGTCAAAGAATTGTTGAAACATTTACCAAAAAATTAAGCGATAATTTAAACTATATCTTACCAAAATAATAATAAAACAAAAATGCGGGGTTTTTGTTTAGAAAAGCGGAAATATTCGGGATACAAAATTTAAACGGAACTGATTGACATCTTAGTCGTACCCTCTTGAATATAATCTCAAGCATAACAAGCATTTGCTAATTTTCAACTCACAATGAAACTTCAGATCCACCTGCACCTCATTTCAAAGTTTTGACTCTCCAAACCACAAAAAGGGGTGCCGAATGTTCGGCATTGGCCAATACTCAAAATGTTCTATTCGCCGTTGCTAGTGCTGCTGCTTTGCACATAGTAAAAGGAACTCATGCTAAGTGTACGAACTCTTAAGGTTTGTCCTGCAGCATGTCGTTAGTGGTTCATTTTATAGTACTCGTATGTCTGTATGTGTATATATGGTCTTTGCGTTCGTGAGTCTCTTGATGCGTCTGTGTGTGTATGTGTACGTGTGCATGTTTTATTGTTATGTTCATTTTTGAGTGTGTATTTCTCTCTGTGTGTGTGCATATACTTGTATGCTCGTCTTTGATGATCATCTAAAGATGATGCAAGTCCTTAGGGTGATTTATAGATATAAAAGGTTTTTACAATAAAACTGTGTTAATTACAGTCTTTATTTGGCCACCGCCAACACACACTCGTACATGTCCACATACGAAAAAACCTGAAACGTTTAATTGCTTTTTGAAGGAATTTAAGTTTTTGTGTCAATTAGAATAACAAATTCTAAGCAGACGTACGTTAAACTCGTTGACATGCCGGTCATGCATTTGACAGAGCTGGTACTGCAATAAAATGAAATGATCTGCTTTCTAAAAAGTTTTTTGCTAATCATATGTTGGTGTCATTAAAATTCGTCAACAGAAAGTGGCATCTCCTCATTTCCGTGGTTGCAGAAATGTGAGTGAAAAAATGTTACAGCCATGGGGGAATAGAGTTCATTTTCTTCAGCTTTTTAGATAACGGAAGTGATTTTAAAATTTACCCGCTTTCAGGGAATTCTCGTTGCAGAGGAAGTATACAAATCATAGTAATGTTGTCAGAGTTTCTAAAAATATTGCTGCAATAACTACGTAACCATTTTAATATACAATCGTGACGGATAGTTGTTACTATAGAATAAACCAAGATGCGTGTGACATTTTTTCCTTGAACATGAAATTATTTCCTTTAAGTAGGAGCATTAACTCCTTGTATGATTAACTTAAATGTATGAATAAAGATTCCTTATTTCAATGTCATTATAAATAGTTTACTTACTAGAAATATGGTAGTAGTTCTACTTAGCAAAACAGCTTGAGTTGAGTTATTGATCAGCGCCCGGACCAAACGGCCACGATCATGATTTTTTAAAAGCTATAAGAAAGTTTTTCAAAAAAAAAAGAAAAACACATAAAATTCAGAAAAATGCATGAAATCTTTACTTGAATCGATAGTACGGTCCATATAATTTAATGTTTGAAGATTATTTCATCAAATGTTGACCTTGATTGTGCCTCAAATGGTCCATCCGCTTAGTCCAATTTTGGCATTTCCACGTTTTTGAGTAACAGAGGCCCAATTGCTGCGAATGGCGACGAATCGATATTTGATGGTCATCATTAACACTGGCCGATACAGCTGCGATATTTTCTTCAGTCCGCACTCTACGTAAGCGTGTTGGTGGTTTAATGTCCAAATAGCCCGAATAGCCGCTTCAGTGGGTAGATTAAACTGACCATAAAATGGAAGCGCGCGATGAACTTTCTTAACAGAGCACGCATTTTGATAATTCGGTAACTTTATTTGAGTTCCTTGTAATTAAAATTGTTTAGAATTCCTTCTTATTTGATAGGATTTCTTCGAATACAAGGAAAATTGTCTTTTTCATACGAATCTATATATATAAAAGAGTTGCGTTACTGACTGACTGACTGACTGACTGACTGACTGACTGACTGACTGACTGACTGACTGACTGACTGACTGACTGACTGACTGACTGACTGACTGACTGACTGACTGACTGACTGACTGACTGACTGACTGACTGACTGACTGACTGACTGACTGACTGACTGACTGACTGACTGACTGACTGACTGACTGACTGACTGACTGACTGACTGACTGACTGACTGACTGACTGACTGACTGACTGACTGACTGACTGACTGACTGACTGACTGACTGACTGACTGACTGACTGACTTATCATTGACCAGCCCCCAGACCAAACGGCTGAAGCCAGGGTCATGAAATTTTCAGGGTAGTTCCCAAATATGACGTAGACGTCGACTAAGAAAGGGTTTTACGAAATTCGTACTTTTAGGGGATAAAATGGCCCAAAAAGGGATAAACATCGAACCTTCGTCCTGACTAAACGGCAGTAGCTAAATAAAGAGTGATTTTTTTGAGGTTAGGATTTTCATGCATTAGTATTTGACAGATCACGTGGGATTTCAGACATGGTGTCAAAGAGAAAGATGCTCAGTATGCTTTGACATTTCATCATGAATCGTCTTACAAACGAACAACGCTTGCAAATTATTGAATTTTATTATCAAAATGCGTGCTCTGTTAAGAAAGTTCATTGCGCGCTTCCATTTTATGGTCAGTTTAATCGACCCACTGAAGCGGCTATTCGGGCTATTGTGACTAAATTTCGCACCAAATTTACATTGTTGGACATTAAACCACCAACACGCTTACGTAGAGTGCGAACTGAAGAAAATATCGCAGCTGTATCGGCCAGTGTTAATGATGACCACCAATTTTCGATTCGTCGCCGTTCGCACCAATTGGGTCTCTGTTACTCAAAAACGTGGAAATGCCAAAATTGGACTAAGCGGATGGACCACCTAAGACGCAGCCGCGGTCAACATTTAAATGAAATTATCTTCAAAAAGTAAATGTCATGGACCAATCTAACGTTTCAAATAAAGAACCGATGAGATTTTGCAAATTTTATGCGTTTTTTTTTAAAAAAAAGTTATCAAGCTCTTAAAAAATCACCCTTTATAAACATGAAATTCGGTGAGTTCCTTGCAATGACCATGCAGACGAGCTACAAATAGGGATTTTCCGAAATTTGTACTTTTAAGGGACAAGCGGGACAAAAAGGGATAAAAATGGTACCAACTAAAGTATTACAGCTAGAAACGTGAAATTTGGTACGTAAATTCCTCTGACCATACAGTAACGAAGTAAAATTGGATTTTTCGAAATTTGTACTTTTAAGGGACGAGCGGGACAAAAAGGGATAAAAATGGTACCAACTAAAGTATTACAGCTAGAAACGTTAAATTTGGTATGTAAATTCCTCTGACCATATAGAACCGAATTAAAATGGGATTTTTCGAAATTTGTACTTTTAAGGGACGAGCGGGACAAAAAGGGATAAAAATGGTACCAACTGAAGTATTACAGCTAGAAACGTGAAATTTGGTATGTAAATTCCTCTGACCATATAGAAACGAAGTAAAATTGGATTTTTCGAAATTAGTACTTTTAAGGGACGAGCGGGACAAAAAGGGATAAAAATGGTACCAACTAAAGTATTACAGCTAGAAACGTGAAATGTGGTATGTAAATTCCTCTGACCATATAGAAACGAAGTAAAATTGGATTTTTCGAAATTTGTACTTTTAAGGGACGAGCGGGACAAAAAGGGATAAAAATAGTACCAACTAAAGTATTACAGCTAGAAACGTGAAATTTGGTATGTAAATTCCTCTGACCATATAGAAACGAAGTAAAATTGGATTTTTCGAAATTTGCACTTTTAAGGGACGAGCGGGACAAAAAGGGATAAAAATGGTACCAACTAAAGTATTACAGCTAGAAACGTGAAATTTGGTATGTAAATTCCTCTGACCATATAGAAACGAAGTGAAATTGGATTTTTCGAAATTTGTACTTTTAAGGGACGAGCGGGACAAAAAGGGATAAAAATGGTACCAACTAAAGTATTACAGCTAGATACGTGAAATTTGGTATGTAAATTCCTCTGACCATATAGAAACGAAGTCAAATTGGATTTTTCGAAATTTGTACTTATAAGGGACGTGCTGGACAAAAAGGGATAAAAATGGTACCAACTAAAGTATTACAACTAGAAACGTGAAATTTGGTATGTAAATTCCTCTGATCATATAGAAACGAAGTAAAATTGGATTTTTCGAAATTTTTACCTTAAGGGGCGAGCGGGACAAAAAGGGATAAAAATGGTACCAACTAAAGTATTACAGCAGGATCGTGTAATTTGGTATGTACATTCCTCTGACCATATAAAAACAAAGTAAAATTGGATTTTTCGAAATTTGTACTTTTAAGGGGCTAGCGGGACAAAAAGGGTACCGACTAAAGTATTACATCTAGAATCGTGAAATTCGGTATGTAAATTCCTCTGACCATATAGAAACAAAGTAAAATTGGATTTCTCCAAATTTGTACTTTTAAGTGGCGAGCGGGACAAAAGGGATAAAACTGGTACCAATTTTAGTATTACAGCTAGAATCGTGAAATTTAGTGTGTAAATTCCTCTGATCATATATCAGCGCAGTAGTTTGATTTTTCCAGATTTGAACTTCTAAGGGGTGCGCGGGACGAAAAGGGATAAAAATGCTGTACAATCCTGTGTTACCAAATAAAGTACATATTTTTAGGGGAGCAAAAACATGTTACCTATAGTGATTTTTCAAAATGTGTACATTTTGGGAAAGAGGTGCAAAAATCTAGAAACATGAGATCGAGGATATAAATGGTTGTAATTTTTTGTTCAAAACTTAGTAGAAAACTATACATACGAATTAGTTCAGCCAAAATTGTGCATATCGACAAGCACATTCCTTTGACTGTGTGTGATTGCTAGCTAATAGGAGCTTTCTAAATTACTATTTTAGATTTATCTATATCCACCAAAAGAAAATTAAATAAATACTATCCAAAAACAGAGACGGATAAAATTAACGAATAACTTGCTTTTTCGCGTGCGAAGCTGCGGGTACTGCTAGTTTATACATAATAAAGATTTTTAAAATGAAGAAACATTTCAAAATATTGCTTATATTTAACAGATATCTGCACTATAAGGATTTTAAGAAACATCCCGTATGAAATAGAACTCCCGAAATCTATAGAAATCATATTTAAACTCATACTTCATCAAAAATCATAGTAAGTTTTATATATTTACTAGCTGAACCCCCGCCCGCTTCGCCAGGCAAAAAACAAACAGTAAAATTAAAATCAGCTTTCATATTGGTTTTTCTCGTAATCCATTATCAAAACAAAAACCTTCATTCGTAAGAAGAAATTACTCAATCGAATAGCTGGAATTCGAATATACTACATTCAACTAGAAAATCAATCAAATCGTTCACTAATCAAACAACACAAAAACCTAAACATATTTATATAATTTCCGTTTTCTTGGCTTAATTCGGCATTTGACGAATGGATATTGCTTTATTTGTAACCTTTACTTACCATTGTGCAAAGAAATTCCAAAGAAATCGTGCAGTTTTACAAAATTCAAATCAAAATTTCCTCATCTTTCAAATCGCGTCCATTTGTATATTGTCTAAGCAGGGTACAAAAAAATAACTCACAGAACAATTTAGAAGTCTCGGTGTCGAATATACTGTAAAACAGGTTTTTCTTTTCATATGGGAAGGGCCAATTTCCGCCCATCTCGATGTCGAATATACTCTAAAACATGTTTAAATTTCGTATGAGATGGGACACGCCCACCTTTGCACATCTATTTACACTGACTTGCAATATAAATTGAGATTTTGAAATTTGTGAGCAGGACTAAATGGTGGTGAAATTTAATATGTAGATTTCTCTAATAACATAGAAGCGCAATATAAATTGATTTTTATACTTCTAAGGGCGAGCGGCACAAAAAGGGATACAAATGGTACCAATTAAATTATTGCAACTAGAATAGTGAAATTTATTATGTAAATACCTCTGGCCACGTAGAAGTGCAGTAAAATTGGATTTTTTCTAAATTTGTACGTTTATGGGTTGCGCAGGACAAAGTTTTGTACAGCCCTTTAATTACACACAGAATATAAATGGATATTTAAAAATTTGTATTTATTAAGACGAAATGGGATAAAAGTGGTACCAAATAAAGTACATGCATTTAGGTAAAGCAAACATACATGTTATAGTAATATTTCAAAATGTCAGCATCTCAAACAAGTAAGGAAAGGCTAAAGTCGGGCGGGGCCGACTATATGATACACTCCACTTTCTATCCGAATACAATTCAATTCGGTAATAAAGGGAAAACGGGAAGGATTGTTGTCTCCTGTAAATGTATGTGTTTGACAAAAAATGTTAAATCGGAAAGTACATTTGTATGGGGGCTATATCTAAATCTGAACCGATCTAGCCCACTTTAGCCACAGGTGTTTCTAATTGGATTATAATATGTTGTGACAAATTTAAAGAAAATCGGATACAATATGTGTTTTGTAGAGCGGCAAAAGGCAAATGTGGAGCAACATTTGTATGGGGGCTATATCTAAATCTGAACCGACATTACCCACTTTCAGCATATCTGTTTCTAGTTAGATTATAAGGTGTTAAGCCAAATTTGAAGAAAATCGGGTACAGTATGTGGTTTCTAGAGCGGAAAATGTCAAATCTGGAGCGAATTTTGTGTGGGGGCTATATCTAAATCTGAACCGATATGCCTCAAATTAAATTAAATTAAAATTACTTGTGCTAGTTTTTGATAAGATCGGACTATAATTTCGACCTGTAATTTGATTACAACAATAGTCGATCGGTGTAAATATAATATTTTTATTATTCCAAACCATTATTTATTTCAAATCATAAAATAAATCTTCTTATATTTATATTTCCAAAAAGCTTAAATACCATAAATATTGGTAGATAGTGAGTGCTACAGTTGATTGTATTTCCATTCTATTTTAATTCCAAACGTACAAATTTTGAAAATCCATTATCAAACGTCCATAGTACAAAATAACCTAACTTCATGATTCAACCAATTTTTGCCGTAAAAGAAAAATTACGAATTTGGAAAAAACTTTTTATTCCATGATTCCAGATGCGCCCATTTGGTTGGTACCATTTTTAATCCCCCGTTTCGCAATTAGAATTTCATCATTCTAGCTGTAGTCGTTTAGTTGGTACTATTTTTATCCCTCTGTACCATTGTAACCCTTAAAAGTACGAATTTCGAAAAATCCGTTTATTTTCCGTGTCTACGAAGTCAGAGGAATGTATACACCGAATTTAATTATTCCAGGTACAGCCGTTTGGTTGGTACCATTTTTATCCCTTAAAAGTACGAATTGGGAAAAAATACTTTTATATTATGTCTCTACTCAATTAGATGAATGTACACACCGAATTTCGTGTTTCTAGCAGTTATCGTTTAACATGTACCATGATCGTTGAATGTAGCGTTGGTCGTTGCATGTGCCTTGTCATCACATTTCCAACGTGCCTTTTTAGTGTGACTGTGAAGGTATCTACAGTGTTTTGTTTTAAAATATAGTTTTCCATTATAATTCAGTACGGTGAGTACGGAACGGAATATATACAATTTTCTTCAAGTTACGAAAATTTCGCTGTAGCGATGTGATTTAATTCGTTTCGCAGCACATTGACTCAATAAACTAACTTCACACGCGCGCGAACATTCGTATAGATAGAATAAAAATAATTGGATATTGAATTAAAAAGAAGCAATGCCATATTTGACTGTCATCATGGTTCAGTTGATAAGAAAAACGTATTTCCGTTTTTACAGCTGTCACTCTTTTATAACAATTCAATGTTATTTTTTCACTGTTCACACACACACACACATACACAGATACAGACACCCTGACAAACGTTGTATTTACATGAATTCGTAATTGAATTGAATTGAAAAATTTCACAGGAACAATCCCGATCACAGTATGAAAAAGTGTCCAATTAAAAAGGTGGTGGTGGTAGTGGGAGAAAAACTTCTCTGAAGGAAAAGTGTGTAATTAAAGTTTAAAAGAGCTAAACTTTTCAACGTAGCTTAATGTGGCCAATGGAATAAGTCAATTAATTAGTAACGGTATGAACACTGTGTATCCTGTACACCCTGGCTAATTGTTCTGAATGTGCCGAAATATTAGTTCGTGTTCGTACATTCGTAGAACACTAATTTATATTCCATTCATTGGGACAACAACCCAATCCCAAATACTTGAGCATCGATGCTGACAATTCTGGCTGATTAGCTATATTTCAATTTGAAACAAAGGCGAGCAAACTAATCAATAACAACTGAATTGAAGCGGGTTATGTCAAAATAAATATAAATTTCTGAAAGAAATAAAGAATGTAATATTAGGGGTGGGATAGTGTTCTATTGGAATTTTATGAGTTCGATTTGGATATGCTAGAATAACCTATTTTGTGAGGTTCGTGGTCAAAGGTGAGGGAAAAGGGGTAAAAATACACAAAAAGCCCCAAAACTGATCCGCAGTAGTCCCTGGGAGCCCCCTTAAGCACTATAGGTAGTTTATCAACTTTTCCCTTAAGGAATGATAGGTATGTTTGGGGAAAATATTGAGGAGGCAAAATAGGCAAATGTATGGGGGCCACCTTAAGGGTTGCAGTTGGAGGGTAGGTGTGTTCTGAGAAAATATTGGGGCTGAAAAAATATTGGGGGTTAGCCATACATTTGTTTCAACTAGGGGCAGTTATGGGATCAAATTTTATAAAAATGGATTTTTTGTATAGGAGCCTCATTATTGAGTGGAGATAGGGGACAAGTATGTTTGGCTAAAATATTGGGAATAAAAAATTAATGGGACCAGTCTTACATGTCTTCCCTCTGGGGGTGACTAGGGGACAGTTTTGAGCTTTTCCTTCATTAAAACAAGTAAGGAAAGTCTAAAGTCGGACGGAGCCGACTATATGATACACTCCACTTGCTATCCTATTATAATTCAATTCTGTAAAAAAGTGAAATCAAGGAAGGATTTTTTTATATATATTTTTTTATCAGATCTGAACCGATCTGACCGATGTTCACCATAGCTGTTTACATTTCAATTATAGGGTGCCTAATTTGAAGCAAATCGAGTGTAATATGTGGTTTCTAGAGCGGAAAAAGTCAAATCGGGAGCGACATTTGTATGGGGCTATATCTAAATCTGAACCGATTTACCTCAAATTAAATAGCGTTCGTCCTTGATCCACAAAACTTAGTTGTGCCAATTTTTGTTAAGATCGGACTATAATTGCGACCCGTAATTTGATTACAACAATAGATGGACAGACGGACATTGCTAAATCGACTCAGAAAGTGATTCTAAGCCGATCTGCTTAATATGGGGTCTAACTCGTTTGCTTTTGGGTGTTACAGACAAATGCACAAAGACATACTACTCTCGTGGAGTGTATAAAAACTGTGCGGTGGCCATCTTACGGGTTCAAGATAGAGGGTAGGTACGTTTTGAGAATTTAATGGGACTGAGAAAAAATGGGGGATGGTCATATATTTGGCTCCACTAGGGGCCTCCTTGTGGCAGTTAGAGTGGTGGGAGCAAATTTTATAAAAATTAATTTTTGTGTGGGAAAAAATGTTGGAGGAAGTGTTGATGGGAAAATTAGTGGTGGTCGGTCTTACATTTAACCCAGCTAGGGGCGACTCCAGGGCAGTTTTGGGCCTTACTGTCCTAACAAAAATTATAAAAAATTCGATATTTTGGTTCATGCATTTTTCCCCGAACCTCACAAAATTAGGAGTTCTAGCATAACAAAATCGAAAAGTCGTGCACTATCCCACCCCTAATAAATATTAAATTTTATGCTACACAAAATGTTCTGGCGTGATATCTGAGTGGTTTCACAAGATTGTGACCCAGTATGGATTTCTGGTAATATTGTTAGGTAGAAGCTGTATAAGTTAGTTTTACGCCAAATATTTGTAAATTTGTAAAACTTGAATTACCCTTTAGTACCGGCTTAGAATCATCAGCTGGGTCGATTAGCTAATGTCCATCTGTGCCATAATTGTGTTTCAATCTTTGTGAATTCAATTTATTTCATATTTAAAAATGTTGCCGTACTACGCAGTTGTGTAAGCGATTATATTCTCTCGAATTATTTATAGCTTTTATTTCTTATTTATTTTATGATTTTGTTTTCCTTGCCAAAACACAAAACACAACATTTTTATTTATTATTATGTGGTATTATGCTCTAGGTTATTTTTTGTTATTCAACGTTTCTTGATTCCTTTTTCTTTCACTCTTGATATTTCAAAGCATCACGTTGTCAACTTCATGTGTATCCTTCGGCTGATATTTAAAAATAAACATGATTCTAAATATTAAATATTGTTGAAATGGCAGGTGGAAGTAGACGTCTGTCTGGCTTTGGTCGTTTTCTTTGGCTTTACTTATTTTAATTTCTTGCTATTACTTACCTTTAAGTGCAATTTCTTGTCTGTACATTTATTATTTACGTCAAATTAAAAAAAATGATTTATTTTCTAAACATCATAATCTCTAATTCAAATGTCATCTTTACGCTACTTACTAGAAGCACGGTACAGTAGACACAATATTATACAAATTTTAAATTAGAATCGACTATAATAAGTACTAATGATTTTTTTCAGACATCTGGTTTTATTGTTAAGGTGGAACTTTGCCACTTAATAATGAAACACAATATCATTCATATGACTATCACCACTGGCTTGGCAGTACCTCATTCCATCGATGGTTGCGTTTTCTGTGTGGCATGAAACTAAACGTCGCACAGTGGCGCCATTTGAGTTTTTTCGTTGCAAAAATCATATCTTTTGAAGCGAATAAGATAATTGAACAGTTTAAACAGCATATGATAGATAACTGTTCAGCCTATGAAATGGATGATACGCTCTGTAGGGGCCTAATTATTGGTTATCAAAGTTAAAATTAGTAGAAAAATCAATTTTATGGTAACTAAAAAAATTTTTTTTTACATTTTTAGATTGTTTTTATTTTTTTCTTTAGGGTTTATGTTTTAAATTATTACCCAACAAATTGAAAAAAAAATATTTTTTTTTAATATATTTTTTCAATTTTCTGTAAAATATTCATCACAGTTCGTAAGAGAAGGTATATCTAAAAGACTAACCATTTCTAAACTATAATTATTTTCTAACTCTATTCTTGACTTCACATGCCGCAGGGAAGAAATAAGTGGATCGGAAGATGCTGCCAACATGTTGAAGAGGTCCTCATTTTGCCTTACCCTTGATGCTTTGAATGTGTTCTGCAATCTATATTTTTTATAAAATTTGTTAAGAGACTCCTGTGCTTCTTCAGAAAGCTCTCCAATTGGCAAAGACTGGTACTCAATTATATCTTTGCCATGCGCCAATATTTTATGGACGGTCGGGGTCAACTTCTTCTGTAGATACATTTCTGCTAAAAGAGATGCAGTTTTCGACGCATATTCTCCATATTTTGTAGAATTGACATTTTCTTTGCAGTTTAAAACATCTAAGATCGTTCCCAATCTTTTCACGATTTGATTGTCAATTCCAGTGATTCTAGTTACTGCCTCATCATTTTCAAAAAATCTCCTCCTCCATCGTTTGAGTTACCGTATCCGTGCTTGGGACAGTTCACTTTTAGTCCAACTTGTTTAAAAAAAGCATCATGTATTTGCTTCTTTCTGATCTTTTCCTTATCCTTTATTGATGTATTTTCATCGAAGTTTTCCTCCTCTTGTGGTAGGGTATACGCCAGTTTTAGCAAGAATTCCATACACCTTATCCTTGCGTGCAATGGTGACATTCCATATTCGTAATTCTCCTCATTTGTAGAATCGTTTAAATTACCAAGGTTCTTCTGACTCTTTTTGCAAATCGGGCATGACATTGTTGAGGTTGTTCTTGTCAGTTCGTTTACGACTTTTTGTATTGTAAAGTATAGTATTTGTAAAGTATTGTTTAAGTGAGGTACGTACCTGCTAATTTCAATGAGTAGTTTGTTTCAAACTATTAGATCAAACTACTGTCAGTCAAAACATATAAGGGATGGACGCCATACAATTTCTGCAACCATGTCTTTTAACCTTTTTTACCTCTAGAAGCCAAACGGGCACGTACGGGCAGCTAAAATTTTTGAATTATGTAAAGAAATAATCAATGAACAGGTTTTGCAAATATGGCAAATATAGAAAAATATAGATTTTTTTATTTTCCGTCAAAGTTGAAAAATAGTGGAAAAACGGATAGTTTTTAAATAGTGATTTACCAGGAGAAACACAAAGCAAGCTGTTAATTTTTTTTATCATTATACATTTAATAAATATATCAATCAATACAAACAAAAAATAAGGCAATTCGTTACCTATTTTTCGTGATTTTACACCTGAAATCGCAACAAATTCACTAAAAATTGTGTGTTTTTTTGAAAACCGAAAGTCGGTCAACTTTGAACGGCTATATCTTCCAAACTAAAAATGTGATATTATTAAGAGTGGCTAATTTGAAATCGTTGAAAAGTTTCCTATAACATGGGTTTATTCAAAACTTCGTCGGCGCTCATGAAAATTTTGATTTTTGCAACCTCGTTTGCTCTACGGGCGCTACTGTGCGTCGTTCACATCATTCTCTTGAATTTTTGGAAACAAAAATTCGTTGACATTGACATTCGTTGACATTGGAGCAATTGAACTCTGTAAGGCTTTGTACTGAGGTCTTTATGCAAAATTCTTCTCAAAAAGGTGTGAGAAATGTTCAGTTCCTGAGAACGATGGCGAATTGATTTTGATGGATGTTCTTGGACATCAATTCTGGTGCATTTTAGGTATTTTAGTGGCACCTCATTTTGAGAGATTACCGAAACTTGTATTTTAAAAGAAATTTATTTTGGCGAAATCAATAATTCAGTCAATTACCGACGGATTAAAATAAAACGTAAATTGTCAAAAAATCCGCCTCTTGTTCCATTATATAACAAACAAAAGGGATAGACCCTTCCCAATGTGACAACAAATTGAACAAAATCTGGTTACTGGGCAAATACGCACTGATTACTCAAGTTTAAAATAAAGAACGTTCGCAAGGGTTTATTTCTTATCTTATAAAAGCAGGGAATTTAAATTAAAATTAAAATAGGTATATTTCACGAACAGATTATCTTTTTATTCGACAATATCTACAGGATCACTTACCCGAGTTTTTAAATGTCTTATTCTTATTCTCAGTCTTATTATTTGCAAATAAATGCCCTTACTCGGAATTGGATTACAAAAATCATTACCTCCTACTCTGAGTATATGAAACTAGAAACTAATTACAAAACTTTAAGCTTTACGCAATTAATTTGCTCTGAAATTAAAAAAAAATATTTTAGTATACGTAGGAATTCACGGGAGTGTACAGTATTGCCTTAAGGTACCGATTTGAGTTGACACCGTTGGACGCGCATAATTTATACATACATTTTATTTGATCCAAAATTGAAACACTACCACCATGTTTGATATTAACATGTTTTTTGAGGTTATTGGACGTTTATAATATCGTTTTCTTGTTCTTGTTGAACATATCAGTAATCAATTGAAATATCAGTAATCAATTCCTTTCGAATCAAAATCCATCGGCGAAATTTCAATAACTTTTGTTCCTTTAAATATTTTTGAGTTCTTTTAAAACAATTTAAGTTAGGCAATGTTAATGTTATGTTTTGGAACTGTAGAAGTGTTAAAAACAAATTCGACGAACTGTTTGATTTTATTTTAAATTGCAATCAATCTTACTGAAACATGATTGACAAACTCAACAAAAATTCCCCAATGTGGATTTCATTATGTACGTTGTGATCGAAGGGTTGTGTTCAGTTTGCTCTCTCGTTCGAACAAGTCGATTCTCTTTGCTATGTCGTCTCCGCCTAAGTCGTTCTGCGCTAAATGCTTTAAACCTTTGGTTGTCAATATTTTCAAAAATTTGTTCAAAAAAAATTTGTTCTTCCAAATTTCATAAGATGTGTGTCGGAATTGAAAGCGAATTGAAATATAAATTTTAAAAACTTCTAAAAACATTGTTTTTACTTGCAATGGTTTCGACTTTAAAAATTGTAATTTTGAAATTATAAATAAGTGTATTAGTGACGTAAATTGGCTCCAAATTTTTGGAGTTGACAATTTAACAGTTTGCTATGATAGATTTATTGCTGTTATTAATCAAATTTGTTGTTGTAATATTCCTCTTTTGAAGCCCAGAATTCACAAATTGCCCTGGTCTACAAAAGGCCTTAAGAAATTGAAAAATCAGCGAAATAAAAATAAACTTTTTAAAGCCACAAATGATTTATACAATAAGTCAATGTATGAACATTATTTAAGGGAGTTCAATTTTCTAATTTTATTTATTCCAAAAGAAAAAGCTCGGAATATCCATCACGAATGATTTTTAATGATAAAATATCTAATTCAACTTCGGAGACTGTTAATTTGTTTGCCGAGTTTTTAGTAGTAATTTTTCGCCTTACATTTCTTCAGGAAATTCTAATTTCTTTTTATCTTCTCCTCTGAATTTTGGAATGCTGCAGTTAATTGATGTGGAATCACTAAGCTCAAACCTACTTTTAGATTGGATAGTGATGGTATTTGCTCATTTTTTATAAAAAATTGTTCCTTTTCCATATGTCATTGTTCCTTTTCAATATGTCATTACAACAAGGTTTCTTCGTTGATAGGTGGAAAGTTAATGCTATAACTCCCATTTTTAAATCTGGTGCTAAGAATAATATTTTAAATTATAGACCTATTGCCAAATTATGCAACATTTCAAAGATTTTTGAGCATATTGTTTTTGATAAGTTATACCCTTCTGTTTAACATGTTATTTCTCCATCTCAGCATGGATTTGTCAGGGGTCGTTCTACTGTCTCAAATTTGGCGATTTTTTTTTTGGCTGTCAAGTTGATACTATATGCACTGATTTCACAAAATGACTTGACAAGGTTTCACAAGGTTTAATAAACTTTGTCATATTGGATTTCATTCAGTTTTTTTAAATTGGATTCAATCATATTTACAGGATCGAACCTGTTTTGTTTCTATTGACTCTCTTGATTCGCTTTCTTACAAAGCTACTTCTGGTATTCCCCAAGGCAGTATCTTAGGGCCCATTATTGTTCATTTTATTTATTAATGATATATCGTCTTGTGTTAAATGGTCGAATGTTTTATTATACGCTGATGGCTTAAAGATATTTTTTGCGAATCTATTCTATTGCAGATGTTTTCCGTCTCCAAAGTGATTTGGGCAGAGTTTCAGAATGGTGCTCAAACAACTTTTTGTGTCTTAATGTTTTAAATTTTCTTTTGACAAATTGGCTAATATGGTTTACTAGCAGTACCCGCTGCTTCGCACGCGAAAAAGCCAGTTAATTGTTAATTTTATCCATCTTTGTTTTTGGATAGTATTTATTTAATTTTCTTTTGTTGGATATAGATAAATCTAAAATAGTAATTAGGAAACCTCCTATTAGCTACCACTCACACACAGTCAAAGGAATGTGCTTGTCGATATTCACTATTTTAGCTGAACTACATCGTATGTATAATTTTTATAATTTTCTACCAAGTTTTGAACAAAATATTACAACCATTTATATCCTCGATCTCATGTTCCTAGATTCCTGGCTGACTGAATCTAGAAACATGAGATCGAGGATATAAATGGTTGTAATATTTTGTTCAAAACTTGGTAGAAAATTATAAAAATTATACATACGATGTAGTTCAGCTACTATAACTTTTTGCACTTCTTTCCAAAAATGTACACATTTTGAAAAATTACTGTAGGTAACTTGTGTTTTTGCTTCCCCTAAAAATATGTACTTTTTTGTAACACATTTATTCCTTGTTGTCCCGTATCCCCCATTTAAGTACAAATTTTGAAATATCCATTTATGTTCCGTGCTTACTTAATTAAATGATTGTACAGCATAAGGGATAACCTCTTCGTCCCGCGCACACCTTAAAAGTACAAATTTTGAAAAATCAAACTACTGCGCTTCTATATGGTCAGAGGAATTTACACACTAAATATCACGATTCTAGCTGTAATACTAAAGTTGGTACCATTTTTATCCCTTTTTGTCCCGCTCGCAACTTAAAAGTACAAATTTCGAGAAATCAATTTATGTTTCAAGTCTACGTTGTCAGAGAAATTTAAACGAAAAATTTCACGACTATAGCTGAAATATTTTAGTTGGTACTATTTTTATCCCGCTCATTGTTTATATGTACAAAATTTAAAAAAATCGTTTAGATTTGCGCTTCTCGTTGTCAGTGGAACTTACACACCACATTTCACGACTATAGCTCCAATACTTTAGTTGGTACTACTTTTATCCCTTGTTGCTCACCCCCTATAAGAAAATTTCTAAAAATCCATTTAGATTGCGCTTTACAAACAGTTTACACTCCAAATTTCCCGACTAAGCTGCAATTCTTAAATTGGAACCCTTTTTGTCCCGCCTACTCCCTAAAAAGTACAAATTTCGAAAAATCCAATTTTACTTCGTTTCTATATGGTCAGAGGAATTTACATACCAAATTTCACGATTCTAGTTGTAGTACATTAGTTGGTACCATTTTTATACCTTTTTGTCTCGCTCGCCCCCAAAAAATACAAATTTCGAAAAAAATCAAATTTTACTTCGTTTCTATATGGTCAGAGGAATTTACATACCAAATTTCACGTTTCTAGCTGTAATACTTTAGTTGGTACCATTTTTATCCCTTTTTGTCCCGCTCTTCTCGTAAAAGTACAAATTTCGAAAAATCCCTATTTGTAGCTCGTCTGCATGTTTATTGCAAGGAACTCACAGAGTTTCATGTTTATAGCTACTGCCGTTTAGTCAGGACGAAGGTTCGATGTTTATCCCTTTTTGGGCCATTTTATCCCCTAAAAGTACGAATTTCGTAAAAACCTTTCTTAGTCGACATCTACGTCATATTTGGGAACTACCCTGAAAATTTCGTGACCCTGGCTTCAGCCGTTTGGTCTGGGGGCTGGTCAATGATAAGTCAGTCAGTCATTCAGTCAGTAACGCAACTCTTTTATACAGGGTGCGGCTAAAGTAACTATATGATTTGTTTTTTAAATAACTATTGAATGGAATGAAAAAAACAAAAAAATTTATGATAAAAAGAAAGTTTATTTTATGTTATTTTTTTACATTAATTATGAAAAATAATATCAGTTAAATGAGAACCGTTTTCTCTAACGCAAAAATGTGCTCTTTTTATGGCATTTTCCATAACTTTGTTGAGTGTTTCTTGTGGTATACGATCAATTTCTTCTTGAATGTTGTCCTTTAGTTGTAAAGATTTCTGATGAAGATTTTTGGGATTTTGGGATCCCCAAAATCTGTTGTTTTGTTTATTTACGAAACCGTTAAAGTGAAAATGCGCTTCGTCGGTCATCATTAAATTTGACAAAAAATTTTCATTTTGATCAACGAGATTTAAAAGTGCTCTAGCAAATTCCAAGCGCAATTGCGCAATTGTATAGCGTTCCATTTTTAAATATTCTCCCAAGTTTAATTTCTGAAATAGGAAAAAAGAAAAAGTTAAATAATCGCAAGCAAAGAAGTTACAATTGTTTTACATCATATAGTAACTTTAGCCGCACCCTGTATATATAGATTACGACTACTTCATTAATAACCTTCAACTTAAATCTGTAGATGAAATAGTTGATTTGGGTGTTGTTTTTTATGCCAAATTTACGTTTATTAATCATTTCAATGGCATCATTCCTAAAGCATATTCTTTGCTCGCTTTTGTGAAGAGAAATTGTCGGGAATTTTCGGATCCTTATACGGCGAAGTTGATTTTTTATCTTTAGTCCGGTCTAAGCTGGAATATGCTTGTATTGTTTGGAATCCCTTTTGTGCTACGTTCAATTCTACATATATGTAGAATTGAACGTATTCAAAAAATTCATGAAGTTTGCTTTACGTTCTATACATTTTACTGAACATCAACCTTCCTATGTCGATAAATGTAGGCTTATTGGTATGAAAACCCTCGAGAATAGGAGAACTCTCCTTTCGCAAGTGTTTCTTTTCAAAATTATTTGTGGCTTGTTGATTGTTCTGAATTACTGGAACTTGTTAGTTTTATAGTTCCTTCTCGCATTTTAAGAAATAATAATGTATTTTTTATTCCGCTTCATAGATCTAACTATTCTGTATTTGAACCAATTGCAAGGGCTTTGAAAGAGTTTAATCGTATATCTAATTTTAATTTAGATTTTTCGAATTCATTAACTACTTTTTGTAACATATTAGATTTAATTTATTTTTAGTATTATATTGTAGTCTGTAAGGAATATTGTATTTCCATAGACTGAATAAATAAATGAAATGAAAAGATCGGGGATGGTTTAGCTATTCTTGTGCGAAGGCATATTGATATTGTTGAGACTGTTTCCATAAAAACTCATATTATAGAGAATATTGGTATTGTTGTTAGAACTCTAACTTAAAGGAAATAAATATATTTGCAGTGTACTTCCCAGTGCTAATAGTGGAACGAAGGATTTGTTTAAAAGGGATTTAAGTGGTGATCTAAACGGTAGGCATAGAATTTGGAATTGCAGCAGAGCAAATATTTGGGGCAACATATTAGCTGATACAATAACAGTACTGTACAATAATGTACTCGGGATCTCCTACATACATTCCCGCAAGATCAAGTGTTCTACCCTCAACTTTAGATTTGGTTTGTACAAACATTCCACAATATTTGACACAACCTGTGATGTATAATGCTCTTAACTCGGATCATCTGCCGGTGTGCTTCACTCTTGATCTTATGTTACACAATACCGATCGACTTGTGTATAATTATAAGAGAGGTAGCTGGCATCTTTATAAATCATTAGTTCACAAATATAGATCACACCTTCCCAAAAAAACAATTGACTTAAATGTAGATATGTTTACACACAATATTATAGAGGCAGCCGAAATATCAATTCTAAAAGTCGATTATGATTTTAAACCAAAACGATTGCCAGACCACATACGGTCTCTAATAAGAATGCGAATTTACTACCGGCAACAATCGAAAAGGTATAGAAATCAAGATGATTACCGGTTAATGTATAAATACACTGTATATATCCGCTTTGAGACAACAAAATTAAATAATGAATCATGGAATAATAATATTGGTGAACGTAAAAAAATTCAAACCCTTTCTGGAACATCTCGAAGTGTTTGAGAAAAAAAATCATTTATACTACCTTTAAAGAGACTATTTGCTCTAAATTTTCTTAAAAACCATGGAGTTTCAGAAAAATTGGGAGATATCAATAACAACGTGGTGGTTCAAACCGTATATGATCACTTCAAGTCAACACATATTGACACCGATTCGGCAGAATACGTTCGCTTAAGTGGTATTCTAACAATCATAACATACATAATAAATTTGTTGTAAATATTTTCCCAAAATCTGGAAAACAGCAAAGGTTATAATTAAGCCACAAAAGCCGTCAAATTTAGCACGAAGCTACCGCCCAATAAGTATATTAAGTAGTTTGAGCAAGATTCTGGAAAAAGTTATAAAAAACAAACTTACACAATTCATTTAAATTAATAACATCGTCCCATTCAGTCAATTTGGTTTCAAACCCCACCATAATACAGTGCATCACTTAAGACCAGGTTTTGATTTTGTGTATGTCTAAACGAACGTTATTCAGATCTGATGGAAATGCCTGCTGGTGTCCCACAAGGATCCGTTTTAGGTCCCATTTTATACATAATTTTCTGTTCTGATATACCAAATCTAAATAATTGTTTATGTGCATCTTATGCCAATGATACGTCAATTTTTTACTCGCATGAATTTGGTGACATTATTTTATGTCATATTTTCATAAATGGAAAATTAAGATTAACGAGGAAAAAACGCAGGCTGTATTTTTTTACAAGAAAACGTAGTTAATGGCATTTCGATACCATGGAGTAAAGAAGTTAAGTACTTAGGCATATTTCTAGATAACAAATTAATTAAATTTTCGATGTTCATGTTACGTACATAACCGAAAGACTAGTGAAAACTAGTAATATGTTATATCCTCTCATAAAACGAGGATCCAAATTATCTACAGAAAATAAAACATTGATTGCAAAGGTTATTTTTCAATCTATAATTGCATCCTGTGTGGGGAATTTGTGCTGCAGGTCATTTAAAGAAAATACAAGTATGTCAAAATTGAAATGAAAATGATGTACAATCTTCCTTGGCATTTCTCAACCAGAAACTTGCACGATTGCTATAAAATAAAATTGGTATGTGATAAAATAAACTGTATAACTGATAAATATAAATATTTATCTAGTTTTTCAAATAACCCGCTGATACAGCAGTTATATTAATAAATTAAATGTATTTAACGTCTAAACCCATTATTATTTATTTATATCTATTTTCTTATATATAGTTACTTTCGCATTTGCTAGTAAGTTACATATACATAAAAATTCATATATATCAGATGTTTTTAAGAATTAATTTTCCACTGAACATAAAATATTTAACATAAATGAATACATTCTAAAGAACATATGTATATTAGAGTGGCTTCTTTTGTAAGGAAGGAAAAAATGTTGTTGATGTCCCCGACTAAAATGAAAGATTGGTTTGTTTTATGTGTTCTCCCAAAATATTTCGCTTTTATCATTGTCCGTTCGTGAGCTGGACGCGTTCAAAATAACCTCTATAAATCAGGTTTTTCTTGGATAAAATTCACGATAAAAATGGTATTGACCTAAAAACCGATAGAAATTAAAATCCGATGCGAGCCTTATCAAACCACATTAAAAACTTGCGATAAGACCCAGTATAAAGGTCAGATTTATACTATTTTAGTGCAATTTTTGGTGTATTTTCTATAAAGACCGCAATAACTTCCACATTTTTTTCTTACTGTTAATACTCAGTGGGTTATCGTAAACACATTCTAGTCTTGTATTAAGCTAATTTTTGGAAAGAAATTAATCCATTTCAAATTTTCCCCGCTTAAAATTAAAACATGAATAATCTACATAAACTTTTTAAAGGGGAAAATTTGAAATGGCTGTTAATGTTAAATTAACATAGATAGACGAATGAAATTATGACACGCGAAAGTACGAAACTAAATTATTGAAACATTTACATCCTTTGGATTTTAAAAGTCCTGAAACAAAGACAAACGACCACGAAATAAAAACTGGAGTATGAGTTTTCCTATTAGTGACCTATAGTTTCACTTCTATATAATCTCATTCTTGGGAGGGAAATCATGTTTTATTGTAACATCTTATATGAAGTTTTTCTCCCAATTTATCCATTGAAAGGCCAAAATTTCAGATGTTTTTTTTTCAAAAATTAGCTTCTTGTAAGACTAGAATGTGTTTAGGATGCAAATAACCCCATATTTCAGTTTTTACATCACATTTAACCCACTGAGAACCAAGAGTAAAAAAAAATTGTCGGCCTATAATGGGTTAGGAAATTCTAAAAATTGGAATTGGTGATCAATAAACTAAAAATATGGAAGTTATTGTGGTGTTTATAAAAAATGCAACAAAAATTGCACAAAAATGATAAAAGTCTACCCTCTATTCCGGGTTAAGATGCAAGTTATGATTTGATAAGGCGCGGACCAGACTTTAATTTCTGGCAGGTTTTTTCTAAATACCATTCTCACCGTGAAATTTATTCAAGAAAAGCCTGATTTATAGAGGTTATGTTGAACGTGTCCAGCTCACGAACGGTTTCACAGATTTTCAACTTTTTTAGATTTTGAAAATTAAGAAAACATATTTTTTCGATCTTTTTTCTCTCATATTTTTAATTTTTTTTTGTTTTATTAGAATTTGTGGTTTCATAGCTGTTTTGTGCTGCCAAATAAAGTTTGTTTGTAATAATCGTTTAAAAAATATACTTGCTGGACAAAGTTATGAATTTGGGCCAACATAAGTTTATTCCTTTCAATGTCTTTGAAGAATAAAAAAGGTTAAAGGGTTTTCCGTTTTTTTGCAGGGTAACTTTTGCCTGCACGAAATTGCACATTTGGAAGATAGGACACATTTACTTCAAAAAGTCAGACTTTTTACTTCCAAAACGCGAATTACTCATTAAGTTTTGAAAAGTAAGCATTAAGATTAAGATGAGCAAATTTCCTTTAATCAATCGAGTTAAGTTTACCAGATCCATTCCCAAACCCCCTAATAATATCCGATTTTGCAGACAAATCGAATTAATACAGGTAAACAGCACACAGTTAGTATTGCATTCAGTCAGGAGTAAACATTGTCGTTGTTTTAAAGTCCATATACATGAATATCGCTTGAATTCAACTCATCTCAACTTGGTTAATTGTGAGTCTAAACGCCCAATAATAAGTTTTTGAAGACAATAATACAAATTTATGTTTAAAGATCTCTCAAGGGTCTTTCAATTCAGAAAATTGACAAAACTGCATTATAAAAAATACATAGGGAAAATTAAATTTAGGAGTATTTAAAGGAAGTTTTTTTTTCACAGGCTTGATATATATATATATATATATATATATATATATATATATATATATATGTATATATATATATTGATATGATTTGATTGATATGATATATATATATTGAAATTGACCCCAAATTTTTCTATATAGCAATTGTCTTGTCCGGTGGAATATTTTAATACATTATTTAACTTCTATCAATAAATTATTTTTCCCAAAGTAACATTGACACCCAATGTTAATAGCTTACAACTACAGTGTTGTCCTGCTTAAATATTTCACAATGAATTCGGATATTTTGATATCATGTAGAAAATACAATAAGCTCAAATACGTAACAAAACATATAAATATAAAAAATAATTTTTGCATGATATTCATGGTTTTTAAATATTTATAATTTTTGGAGACATAGATCTACAATACTGCTTCGTAAACTTTTCGCATACAAAGTGTAGAGGTAAATTTGAAAATATGTTCCGAAGTTATGACATCATTAATTTCTTCATAATAATCCCCCAAAGTATCAACTTTAGACCAAAGTGAAACTCAAAGCATGAACAACTTTTAGTTACGGTACACGCCATATTACCCGCCAGAACGACTATAATATTTGTGTCTTTTAGTAAAAATCGGAGATGATTGATTTTCAAAATAATAGATTTTTTGATTCTACTACCAAACAGTAACCTGTGGTACCGTGGTTGTATAAGTAATAGCATACGCGGATATTACATTATTCATACGCAACCTAGAACCAGTTTAAGCTTTTTGATGTCATTCTTCATTCCACACTCAAAATGCCATCATAATATGAAAAAACAGTTGTCTAGCAATGATGCAAAAAAACTTTTCACGAAATTTATACGGGAAAATTTAATTTGCCGTTTTTAGTGCCGAAGTGCGTATTTAAATATTCATGCCATAAACTCGTAGATATATGCGATGTATTACAAAATTGAAAATATATCGTTTTCGCGGGACTATCCCGCTTTTTGATGGTCAGTCCCGGTTTAATTTTACATCCCGCATAATCCCGCTTTTAAATTATTTTCGGTACATTATCAATTAAAATTTGTCACTTAATATATTTTTGGTAACTGACAAAAGTCTACAATTCCTAAAATATTTAATTAATTGTCCGTTTTATAAATCAAGGCTCTAGTTTTAAGGGGATATTTAAGATTTGATAAAATTAAATGCAATACTGCGCTGTTCAATTGGTGAATTTAAAACATATATTAATAAGACATAGACTGTCAAACAGTATATGAAAGGATACGATTATGCTACTAGCTGGTATAAACATCACTTTCAATAATGTAGTCGTATGTTTGACAGTTTCATAAGCACCTTTAGACAGTTTTTTACTACTAATAAAATATAGACCCTTGAAATTCTAGCCTAATAAACAACATATACATATTATGTGTAGATTGTTTTTATACCCTACACCACAGGGTATAATGTCTTTGTGCATTTGTTTGTAACACTCAAAAGGAAACGAAATAGACCCATCCTTTATTATACCGATCGACTTAGAATCACTTTTTGAGTCGATTTAGCGATGCCCGTCCGTCCGTCTGTCCATCTATTCTGGTAATCAAAGTCCAGGTCGCGATTGTGGTTAAAACTAAATAAAACTTTGCACAACGAAGGATAAGGACGAACGCTATTTAATTTAAAGAAAATCGGTTCAGATTTAGATATAGCTCCCATACAAATTTTGCTCGCAATTTAATTTATTTCCGCTCTATAAACCACATATTTCAACAGATTTTCTTCAAATTTAGCAAAACGTCATATATTTTAACTAGAAATAGCTCTGGTAAAAATAGGCCAGATCGGTTCAGATTTATATATAGCTCCCACACAAATGTCTCCCCCGATTTGATTATTTCCGCTCTAGAAACCACATATTTTAAAAGATTTTCTTCAAAATTGGTAAAACAAATTATATTTCAACTAGAAACAGCTCTGGTAAAAATGGGCCAGATCGGTTCAGATATAAATATAGAGCCCCAATACAAATTTCGCCACTGAATTGATTATTTCCGCTCTAGAAATAGCATATTTATACTGATTTGCTTAAAATTTGGCAAACCAGTTCATATTTCAACTACAAACATCCATGGCGAAAGTGGGCCAAATCGGTTCAGATTTCTATATAGCTCCCATATAAAAGACTCCCCGATCTAATTCTTTCCGCTCTATAAACCACATATTTAATAGATTTCCATCAAATTTGGGAAAGCGTCTTATATTTCAGAAAATCTATGATAAAAATGTGTCAGATCGGTTCAGATTTATATATAGCTCTGATTCAAAGTTTGTGTTCAATTTTTTTTTACAAATACAGATAGAAGTATGGAATTTGTAGTATATATACCCGGTTTTATACCCTACACCACAGGGTATATTGACTAGTTTTTTTTTTCATTTTGAAGATCGCATTTCACACTACGACAAATTTTTCAAAATTCATTTAAACTAGTAAAAAAGCATTAAGTTCAGCCACGCCTAATCTTTCGACTTTGCGTAGAAGTCAACATACACGCCGACATATATTAACTGTTTTAAACAAATTGGGTTTGTTGTTTAAATAATTTTAAAGAAAACTCCTCCAGCAGTCTTTAAAAAGTGTGCTTAAATACCCTAAATACTGTTTACTTATTTTTTTGTTTTGCACGCCTTTTGTTTTTTTGCACGCCTGTCATAAATATTCTAAACGCAGTCATTTTTATTTATATTACATTATATAGCTTAGTTTTTATATTTACGTTTTTTGGTTAAATTTTCACGATCCCGCTTTTTTTACAAAATCCCGCGATCTCCCGGTTTTTGAATTCATAAATCCCGCTTTTTGCCCAGTAAGAGATGATCACGTTAGCTATGAGCCATTTTCTCGAAAGTGAGTTTTTGATGCCAAACTATTCTCAGATTTGTATGTCATCTGTCATATAAATTTGGAGAAGAAATTTTTTTCTAAAGTCATTTTTTTTAATTTTCTTATCTGACTATCAACTCACACTTTAATTTGTGACTGCAAAAGTGGCTATGAGCATAAAAATAATATAAATAATATAGTTCAAAAATGGAGCAGCATATAACCGAAGGTTCGCTACAACGGTTTTGTTTAAAGCATTTTTCTAGATTTATCAAATTCCTCCATTTCGCGGTTAATAGCATTTTGGTTCCCAAGTTATCAGGCTAAAATAGGATAAATAGTGGCTGTAAAGTAAAAAATAGTGAAAAGTATCTGTTAAACCTAGTTTAACCATATTTTAGTTTATGTACTAATTTGTAATGAGGTTTTCCAAACCCTGATATTTGTGTAAATTTGGCATTATTTTTAAGTTTAAATTCGCTCTGCTTCCATTATTGTACACAAACCGAGGTTTCTTTTATTAAATAAAACAAATATCGGGCTCTTTTTATTCACGTCAGCCGAAGGAACCACAACTCAAAATAAAGTATAATAATTTTATATCCTACACAATCTCTTTTATATTTTCCCTAACAAAGGCAATCAACTACAATCCTGTAAGTATTTGTATGTAGTTTTCTGCGCTCGGAAAACTACGCGCCTTTCTCAGAAGTTATTGCACAATTGCTTCATTATACACAAAGTCCTGTTCAACTTTGTTCAGTATCTTTAGAAAACCCGGCGTAACTTTTTATCATATTGAGAATATCAAAATATTTTTATAGCATATGATTGCTGACTTCATTCGGAATATATGTGTCAGAAAAGTTTCAGAATCCTGAGCAGAAAAAGTTTCAATATAAGCAATTGCAACCGTGAATATTGGATTTTTCCACTATTGCAGCGATTTTCGCAACTGGCTGATATAAGTTACAAGCGAGATTGGTTCATAATAGGCAAACAAAAAAACAGTCGGATCCGTTGGCTAGATCGGGAGAAAATCATAAAACAAAAATGTCATGTGTGTGAAAATCATTTTAGCCATATTTGCAGCGAAAATGAAAATTTTCCAAAAAATATTTTATTTATTTATATTTAACATTGATTAGTAATCCTCTTTAAATTGAACTGTAGAAGAATGATTCATAATTACTCTTAAAATTAAGGAGAAAATCACTTTTTTCTCGATATATTTTCATATCCGGCCTATGTTTGAATTTTTAATATTTAAATAATAAATAACACGTTTTTCCCGCTCTAATGACTACATATATATTTTTAAAGCTATTGCATTTTCCAGTCGAAATCTCAGCAAATGAAGTGTTCGGCAATGCCAAGTTCCAATACTTCCCTCTGAGTTCCTTATTAATGTTCACTGCTAAGAATCCATCATTGTCGAGTTGCTATAAGAAAATAAAGACAAACAAAGTATCCACATTTGCTGAGAATTCTTGATTTATCCTTATGTTTGCAGCTAGTTGGGTTTTCAGTCGATTATGTTTCCATGCAGAATGTACACATGTGCGAATGTGTGCGGCGCCGTTCTCATACTTTTGCTACTCTTGCTGCTCACTAATGCTGACTACTACGTACGTACTGTGCGTCATAGTCCGCGTCTTGCAATAATAACAATGACTGACATTTGACCATCATAATCTGTTACCAAGGAAATCATATGCGAACGCAATCTTACCAACGGACACATACCCAATTGCTCGTGCATTCTAGCCTGCATGTCTCATACTCAAGTCCTTACATCAGCACGAAATGTGCACAGCATAATGATAAAGGGGGAGTTGGAGGAATCATCACATGAATTCACTTTAGGATGCCACGTGGAAAAATATCTCCGATGCATTTACGATGCTATTAGCAAACATTTCAATTTGTTGCGTTGAACGATATTGATATTGGTTTATTAGGGAGTGCCGATAAAAAACTACTTCGTTATAGCAATAAAAGTTGAAGGCAAGATCTGTCAACTGTTCGGTAAGTAAAAATTCTTCAAATCACGCAAGAAATATTAGTGAAATTATATCGACATTATCTGAATTTCAAAGAGGAATTGTGCTCTTAATCCGAATCGGATAATATATCTGACCAAAACAGTTAGTAAAATCGATAACAAGACAGACCCTTAAGTCGTTATAAAATGTTATGTTCTGCTGCTACAGACTGTACTTCACATTAAGTCCACAACTAAAATCGATAACAAGACAGGCGCTTAAGTCGTTATAAAATATTATGTTCTGCTGCCACAGACTGTACTTCACATCAATATCATACGTATATATATCGTATATCGATTGAAAAATATATGATCTCAGAACTTTTCATCAGATTTTTTTTCACATTTTCAAGGTTGATTTTTTCTCTCGTTTCAGCTTTTTTAATAAAATTGCATTAGAAAAAGAAAAAAATAGATAACCGATGGTATGCATAACTTGGATGGTATTAATGTGGAGGCATGTTGTTTTATAAAGATAATGCTAATTGGCACTCATCTCGTGAAACAACTCAATTACAGATTACAAATATTTCCTACTTGAAATGTAGTGCTAGTCTATAACCCCATCCCATGTTCTTTCTTTCCAACAAAAAACTCTTGAAAGGAAAAATGAACAACGTAAAGAAGAAAATCGGGTCGGTTACTTTACTATCCACCCACGTACAATGCACAATGCGCAAACATAACACAAAAGGATTATCGTCGTCTTCCTCATCATTGTCCTTGTTGTGATCATTGCATTACGCGTACAATTTTTTGTATTTGTGTGTATGCTGCAAAGGATGATGTTGCGTGTTGCGTATATACGCGTTTATAAGAGTGTGTCGAAGTGATGACAGCAATGGAACAAGAAATGTGGGGCATTTCCTAAAAGTGTGTGTATTCAAGGGAGTTTTTTGAATGTAGATACAGGCAGGGCCGTGCGCAAGGGGGGTTTTGGGGGTTCAAACCCCCTCAGATAGGTTTCGATCATATACTTTTTTAAAACCATTTAGACTTTCTGAAGCAATAAAAATATAATTTTTTAGGTCTTTTTAAAATAACTCGTCTGAAATAGTAATTTTGCAGTAAAATCATGAAATCATGAAAATTACATAAAAATCGTGGACAAAGGTTATGAAAAATACGAACATACTAAACGAATTGTGCCAATTTCAAGATTGTGTAATGCTAATTTCTCTAATGGACACAATTTTACTAGAGCAATATCTTATCAACTTTTAATTGTGTACTACAATAAAAGTTTGGGAATTTAATAACGAAATCTTTTAGTTATATTAAAAAAATGTAGATAAGAATAACTATGATATCATTATGAAAAAACATTCTTAATAAAAGCAAATAATTTCCTTGATGTTAACCCTTAGCTTAACTATCTAGATGAAATGAAATTATTGAAAAGTAATTTAGCTCTAAATTAATAATTATTATTAACCTTTTTTTATATAAACATTTTTACTTAAACAAAAGAAAGTACAATAGTTTAATTTTTAAATAAAATACAATTTACATTTTTAAATTTCTTTCAATGCAAACTCTCTGAGTATAGAATTCGGGTGGGTCATTTGCTATATCAAAACATTAATCCCCATATTCCACAACAAATGTTCACAGGTCAAATACAATATGTTCACAGGTCAAATACAATAACGCGTGGTTGTAACATTCGCTATGTGAAATTTTTATGGAGCTGTATCTAAATCTGAACCGATGTGACCTATTTTCATCTTAGATGCAACAACAACGATTTCTGTTACTTCTAAATGTTTTGGGAGTTTGTAATGATAATGCATATCCATTTCGACAAACGAAGAAAGCTGTTTGATATATATGTAAACATATTTGTCTTTGTTCATTTACAACAACTGATGACATGTTTACCGCAAACAAACTATTTTTTCCCACAAAAGGAACTCAAAAACTATTTTCACATGTCTAAAATTAGTTTCTATGTAATGCATTTTTTCTCTGCGTGTAGGTCTTTTTTAAAAAATCTACTTTAAAGTTGCGAAACAATAAGAATTAATTACTTTACTGAATTTTTTGTCACAGTTTTCACTTCACTGTCAAATATTTTTCAGAGTTAATAGTTTTTATTTTTGTGTACATATGTAACAAGTATTATTCAAATTCAGTAAATTGGATCTACGTAGGAAAACGAAACTCTACAATACCAATTATTGGTATTTTGGAATTAAAACTTTTAGGTGTTTCTTCTTGCATTTCATCGAGTACAAAAAACTGTATTTGTTATTCGAATTTATACATATTTAATATTATAAAAATGAAGAAACATTTTCAAATATTTTTTATTTAATCGGGATATGCGTATAAAGATTTTGAATAGGCATCCTGTTACTCATGTAACTACTGCATAAATAAAAAATGCCAAAACTCATTAGACTCATATTTAGACTCATACTTTGTCAACAAGCATATCCAATTTTCTGTAATTATCATAGCGCCGAGGAATTTTGTGTAATATGTCTTCAAAATATATATGTATGTGTCTACTTTCAAGCAACCATTTAAAAAAAATAAGTTCTACACTTAAAGAACAAGTCTTTTAATAAAAGTAGTGATTTTCTGCTGCCTATCCACAGACACTTTTCTGCTATTACAGCAGTTTTTTGGCATAACAGCAGTTTTTCTGCAATCTTACATCACCTCTGCTAAAGAGTTTGCAGTCTGCTAAAATTGGCTGCTGTAAATTAAAATATTACAAGTCAGAAAGTTTAAAGTCGGGCGTGGCCGACTGACTATATGATACCCTAGTCGCCCTGTATAATAGGGTATAAAAATCGGGTGATGTCCGATACAGCTACAAGAGGAGAATATACTATAAATTTCATATTTCTTTCTATACTTATGTGTAAAAAAATTTGAATGGGAGCTATATATAAATCTGAACCCAATTTCACATTATGTTTTCTAGTCGAAATATAAGACGTTTTCCGAAATTTTATAGAAATCTGTTAAATATGTGGTTTCTAGAGCGGAAAGATTTATATGGGAGTTATATATAAATCTGAAACGATGTGACTCACTTTCGCATTTATGTTTCTATTTGAAATATTTTCTGATGGGCCGAATTAGAAGAAAATCTGTTCAAATATTCTATGTCTAGAGTGGAAAAATTTTCGGAAAATATATATATATATATATATATATCTGAACCGATCTGGCCTATTTTCACCAGAGCTGCTTCTAGTTGAAATATAAGTTGTTTTGCCAAATTTGAAGAAAATCTGTAAAATTTGTGATTTATAGAGCGGGAAGAATCAAATCGGGGGAGACATTTATATGTAAGCTATGTGCACATGTGAACCGTTCTGGCCTATTTTTACCAGAGCTGTTTCTAGTTGAAATGTATGGCGTTTTGCCGATGTGGCGCACTTTCGTTATAGATGTTTTCAGTTGAAATATGAGCTGGTTCGCCAAATTTTAAGAAAATTAGGTTAAAGATATGAGATATGTGGTTTCTAGAGCGAAAAGAGTCAAATCGGGGGAGACATATGTAAGGGAGCTATATCTAAATTTTAACCGATCTGACGCAATTTCACCACAGATGTTTCTAGATGAATTATAAGGTACTGTGCCAAATATGACGAAAATCGGTGGTCAAATCAGGAGCAATATTTGTATGGAGGGTATATCTAAATCTGAAACGATTTACTTCAAATTAAATAGGTTTCGTGCTTGGTCCACAAAACTCACTTGTGGCAATTTTTGTTAGAATCGGACAATAATTGCGACCTGTACTTTGATTACAAGAATAGAGGGACGGACGGACAGACGGGCATGGCTAAATCGTTTCAAAAAGTGATTATAAGTCGATTGGCATACTTAATAAGTGGAGGGTATAAAAAGTGTTGTTGTTTTTCTATATTGCTAAGAACAGCAAACAGCTGTTTACCATCTCAACAGATACAAATCTGCTGTCTCTCTTTCAGTACACTTTCTGCTTTATTATTTTACTGACAAATTCCTTTGAGTGTACTGATAAATGGATAACTGAAATGCAATATTGTTGGCGATGCCTGTCGAACGAATGTTCAAAATATTTCTCGAAGATCCTGGTAATAAAATATGAATTGTTTCCAAACGCTCACGTAATCACACGTCATTTATCATTGCGCCATAGACTGACTAGACTTCACGATAAAAATTTACCATTGATTGAAAAGTGACTAAAATAATTATTAGAATTTTAACCTGCTTTATTTTTGTAAAACTAAATGAAACCCCCCCAGGGGAAATTCCTGCGCACGGCCCTGGATACAGGGTCGGTCATTTAAAATTTTAAGTTTGAACTACCGATATGTTTGACTTTTAAGGGTAGAATAACATTCATTCGAGTAATTTTTTCAAAAACGGATATCCTATCCGGCAAGTGAGTTGCGCTTCTTGTTCGTTTGTGAGAATCATTTACTTAAAGAAGCCGGGTATGTTGTTGAAAAGTCGCTGCGAAGCCACCTGAGGAAACCTTTGACAGGGTAGTCTGCAGCCAAGTAATAAATATCATCATGCCATTTGTAAATAAATAGATGCAAAATGGTCTTGAGCCAGGACAATATCCCAGTTTAAACCAAATCAGGTTTATGTTTGACATTTGGCGCTATACGCTCGAACAAAATTGGAAAATATTAAAAACTTACTACCAAAGTAGTGAGCCTTTAAGGTAAACTGTAAACAAGTTTGTGTCAATTTGTGAAGCAAGTTCATGAAAAATAGTCTTTATTGGACAAACCAACTCGAATACGTTCTCGTCCAGAGCGTTCTATAGAATACTTTGCTGCTGTTGCAGATAATGTCCAAGAACATCCATCAACTCTTCATCGTTTCCAGGAACTGAACATTTCTCGCACTTATTTGAGAAGAATTTTGCATAAAGAGCTCGGATTAAAAAGTTCAACTGTAGCCTTATGACTAGGGTTTGCATCCCGGGATTTCCCGCGGGAAAATTCCCGGGAATTCGCATATTTTTCATTTCCCGTATCCCGGGAAATTCGTACGGGAATCCCGCGGGAATTCAGTAGAAACTTTTACATATTTCTCCGCACATTTTTTCCATCATTTGCACCAAAAAAATATAAAATAATATAGCTCATATCGATTTTAATTAGGTATGTCAAATATTGCAGTTAGGTGACAAAATATTTTTAAGCTGCGTTCGGATAATCACTCAAAATCTACTTTTTGCTTGTTAAACTCCATATGAAAAAAATTTTAAATCCGGAAAAAGTTGATTTTGGGCGTATATCCGAAAGCTCAAAATAAATTAAGTCAGTCGTTTGAAAATATCTTTAACAACGCTATAGAAAACGCAAGTAACAATATTGTATTAAAAAAGTCTAAAAAAATAATTTAAAGTTTTCGAAGCGACAGGATAATGAACAGACAACATAAACATTTTATTTAATGCTCAACTGAGCCTACATCTGTTGAATGTGAATGATCGTTCTCCGTCGCATCCACATATTCCAATAAAATAAGAAATATAAATGCATTGTCTGCTCTTAATTCAAATATACACTTGCATATTTCGATTGCATACATTTAATTTTGAAACTTGAAAAAATGTTTGAATTAAATTCTGTAACAGGTTCGTTGTGAAATAAATATTTATTTTACTGAACTGGGAAACACTCCTGTCTCAAGACCATTTTGCATCTATATTTTATAGAATGCAAATTTATTTAAAAATAGCGACATTTATTATTTGGCTGCACACTACCACTATCATGATTTCCACCCTGTGAAGGGTTTCGTCAGGTGTCTTCGCAGCGACTTTAAGTAAATGATTTTCACAAACGAATGAGAAGCACAACTCTTTTGCCGAATATCCGTTCTAAAATCGCATCAAGTAATAATGCACACATGTCACCTTAATAAAATGTGAATGTTTCATTGGAAAAAATAAGCTTAACTCACGGAAAGGATATGTTGACAATTTCCCGTGCTGTCCCGGGATCCCGGGAAATTGAAAAAATAATTCCCGTTTCCCGGGAAATAAAAATTACGGGAAAATGCAAACCCTACTTATGACCATCCGGTGCGTTTTCGCTTCTCCCAATGAGTTGAAGATTGTTTGGCAGGATATAAAGAATTTTACCAAAAAATCCTGTTTTTAGATGAAGCTCATTTGTATCTCGGTGGTTATGCCAATAAACAAATTTGCCGCATATAGGAGTTCAGAGAACCCACACGTGGCTATTGGTGTGCATTGTGGGCTGGCGACATATTGGGCTATGTTTCTTCGAAAACGAGCAAGGAGCCGGTCTTACCGTCAACGGTAAGCTTTACCTTGCCATGCTCAACGAATTTTTGTTTTCAAAAAGAGAATGACATGAATGACATTTGGTTTCAACAAGACCACATGTCACACTTCCAGCGCAACCGATATTTTACGCACTATTTTTGGAAATCAAATAATCAGCCGAAATTTCAATTGGCCGGCTCAGATTCTTTTCTGTGGGGAGCCATTAAGGATAAATGTGATGCAAGCCATCCAGAGCTAATTGAAACGTTAAAACATAGAAATTGTCATTGAATAGTTGAGTCGGAACCATCGAAAACGTACTGGGTTGATCGGATGAGGCACTACCGAGCCAGATGTGGTAGTCATATCAATGATATTGTGTTACATTATCAAATAGTGTAGCAAGTCCACAACTGATTTAAACGTTGAAATGTTTCCTCCTATAAATACACTGTCCAACAAATTAAGACTTATTAATTGGAACAGAATAACAACCCTATAATTCTGAAAGGGAATGTTGAGTAGACCATTTGCAGAATAAACTTATAGTCCAGTCGGTCTGAGTTTCATTTTATAGTGAGTCAAAATTTTCATTTATTGTCGAAGGGAGCATTGCACTAAGCGAAAAAAGTGTTCTAAGTTAATGTCTGAGAGAAAGTTTGTTTGAAATAATATTATTTGTTCACTTAGTTTTATGTTACTTTGATCAAAAAATGCAAATTTTGACAATAAGTTTATTCTCCAAAAAATGATCTGCTTTCAAATGTCCTTTCAAATTTATAGGGTCGCTACTTTGTTTCAACAATGCTGATGGACAGTGATATTGATAAATGTACACAGAATCATAATCAGTTTCATCATATGACACTGGGCGTCACTATGGAATGCTCTGCTGTAGGAGAACTTCGTGTAAGTCAACGTTTTCCAAATTCGAAGAAAATCGGTGGGAGTGTTTGCTAATAAGTTGGACCACAATTTTTTTTAAAATTTTGAAATTTTTTGCATGCATGGAAAATAAAAAATTAAATAGATATTAAGAAAATATCAAATGCGAGATCATCGAATACCAAACCCTATCAACTTCATTTTTGTAAAATAGAATACGACTCCGTCTAATGTCTTTGTATTGTTGTCCACTTGGTCTAGAGTTGCCTTCAAGTGGAAAATGTATGTAAACGTTTACGTTCGCTTTGCTTGTATTGAACGTCGAAAGATAAAGACAAGCGTAACGTCCATGTAGAAACTGCATTTATGACAACATGGACATACGAACTTCGATACAGTTAGCACTCGCACAACGTGGAATTTATAAATATGCCCATTGGCTAGGGATGCCAAATCCAGGTCCTTTGCAGGTATTCGCTTTGTTCGAAAACTGAGTATTTAAAACAACGGCGTTCGTTTTTATTGCAATACTTACACAAGTAGTCGTTGGAGTATATACAACCGTCGTCGCCAAACGAAATAAACGACTATATGACACACTACACTTTCTATCCAAGTACAATTCAATTCGGTAAATAAGTGAAAACGGGAAGGATTTTTTGTATGTTTCCTAATCATATCCAAACATGGAATGAAGTGACCCACATTCACAATAGGTTATTCCAGTTCCGGTTCAGTATAACGTGTTATGCTCAATTTGAAGAAATTCGGTGAAAATACGTGGTTTCTGGGGGGAAAAGTCAAGGTGGGAGCGAAATTTGTATGGGAGTTATATATAAATCTGAACCGATCTGAACCATTTTCACCATGGGTGTTTCTAGTTGAAATATAAGGCAATTTGCAAGATTTGAAGAAAATCTGTTAAAATATGTGGGTTCTAGAGCAGAAAGAGTCATGTTGGGAGCGAGATTTGTATGGGGCTATATATAAATCTGAACCGATCTGACTTATTTTTACCACAGGTATTCCTAGTTTAAATATAAGCAGCTTTGCCAAATTTTAAGACAATTTGATAAAATATGTTGTTTCTAGAGCGGAAAAACTCATATTGGGAGCGAAATTTGTATGGGAGTTATATATATATCTGAACCGATCTTGCCCAATTTTACCAGAGCTGTTTCTAGTTAAAATATAATTTGTTTTGCCAAATTTGAAGAAAATCTGTTAAAATATGTGGTATCTGGAGTGAAAAGAGTCAAATCGGGAGTGAAATTCGTTTGGGGTTATATCTAAATCTGAACCGATCTGACCTATTTTCACCACAGGTGTTTCTACTTGAAATATAAGATGTTTTGCAAGATTTGAAGAAAATCTGTTAAAATATGTGGGTTCTAGAGCAGAAAAAGTCATGTCGGGAGCGAGATTTGTATGGGGGCTGTATATAAATCTGAACCGATCTGAATTATTTTTACCACAGATGTTCCTAGTTTAAATATAAGCAGCTTTGACAAATTTTAAGACTATCTGATAAAATATGTTGTTTCTAGAGCGGAAAAACTCATATTGGGAGCGAAATTTCTATGGGAGCTATATATAAATCTGAAACGATCTGACACATTTTCACCACATGTGTTTCTACATGAAATATAAGATGTTTTGTCAAATTTGAAGAAAATCTGTTAAAATATGTGGGTTCTAGAGCAGAAAAAGCCAAGTCGGGAGCAAAATTTGTATGGGAGCTAAATAAAAATCTGAACCGATCTGACCTATTGTCACCGTAGGTGTTCGTAGTTTAAATATAAGATGTTTTGCCCAATTTGAAGAAAATCTGTTAAAATATGTGGTTTATAGAGCGGAAAAAGTCAAATCGGGAGCGAAATTTGTATGGGAGCTATATATAAGTCTGAACCGATCTAACACGTTTTTGCCACAGGTGTTTCTAGTTGAAATTTAAGACGTTTTGACGTGAGTAAAGTAAATTTTGCTCACGATCACGGGTGATTCACGCAATTCACGTTAGTCGCGCCCATCTCTAGTCTGTATCCACAAAGGCGATTCCAAAATAAATCAACAAAAAACATCCATTTTCGAACCGACCCGTTTGTTCTCCTCGTTGCTGCGAGTTTTTTTTTACGTTAAAAGTTTGGCATTATTCAATGTAGTTTGTATTTTATAATTCGTCAAACTTGGCAATTTTCTGCGCTTCTAGAAAGTATGCACTAATTTAAGTTGAATTATTGGTATCATCGGAAAGCTCTAAACGCCTGCTTTAAAATGGTGTAGAAATTATCCATGTCCTATTTTTTATCCTTGAATATCCTTCATATTTTAACCTTTAACCTTTTTGCAAAAATTTTCAGAAAATAGCCCACAATTTTCTATAAAACCTGTCAAAATTTAAAATAAAGTGGCGGTCTTTAATGGGTTAGGAAATTCGAAAAATCAGTATCAACATCAAATACAAATCGGGCCAAAAATGTGGTAGTTAGACTTTTATAAATAATGCATTAAAAATATTCAAAAATCCAACCAACTTATTGAACATAAACTTAAAATTAAATGAGTAACGAGCGAGTTGCCAAAAAAAGCGACTAATATTGGCAAAGTTCGAAATTAACACATTTACGATTTTGATGAAATAGCAATAGCATGGCATTCTGTTGTCACACAATTTGTCAGTACATTTTAAGTTCTGTTTCACGAATAACTCCAACCATGTTGAACTTGTGAGATTTGGGTCAAACTCAATTTCTCAAACAGTTTCTGGAACTAAATGATCTGTATATTTTTGTGTTCACCATGAATTACTGGTATATCAGGTGAATGCTGAAAACATTCCAATTATTCCCGGAAGTGTCGAAAGTCTGCAGAAAACAGATAAGGAAGCTCTACAACGTATATACATATATGCGTGTGTCATATATACATACATACATGCATGTATAAGAAATATCGATAAACCTTAACAAGACGGTGATAAATTTCTTGTCTTTGCTACAAATTTATCGAAGATTATGATGAAGTGATTTTAAATCCTTCTTGTGAGAATGCATTTCTTTTCTCCGGCTACGAAATGAACAAGAAAACAAGAAAATAAAGAAAAATGTTCGCAATGAAAAATCCTGTGATAGATTGACAAGCATCGTATAATGTGCAATGCACCAGTCTGCTGGAAAATTGTATATTAACTGGTTGATGTGATGAAATATAAGAAGAAAATTGTTAAATGGACTTATTTTATTCATTTAAAAATCACTGTGGGAATGTGATTGCATGCGACTGCATCTTTTTAAATAACAGCGAGAAACATCAATTAGTTTCACGTCGATGTAAAAATAATTTCTAATTTTAAGCTTAAGTGGAAGCTTAACTTTAGAATACGTTTTCCAACTGCAGAATAAAGCTAATATGAAAGCAGAATTAAAAAAACATAAACTCCACATTCTATGATGGAATGTATAGATTTTTATACATTTCATCATAGAATGGGCAGTATGTTAATATTGTCATTCCTTTTCCAAAATGTGAAAACGTCGTGGAAATGTTCGTAGAAACACATAACCTCATCCTATATAAATTGTGTTTCAACAAAAAACTACTCTTTATATTTAATAAAAATTATGTGTATGTTTTAGGAGATCCCCAAGAAATAAACATTTGGCGCAAATAAGCTGCATAGTTGTTCACCAAATTATGGTTTGTTTCATAGCCATTAATTATTACCACTCCACTAAAAGCTCCAAACAGATTGACAGTAATTATCACAACATTGATGGCACTAATTTACAAATTTGGAATGTTAATTAATAATTAATTATTAATTAAAAAACTAATAACAAAAGATAATTGTTCAATAAGCGCAACAATAAACAACTCCTGCTGTGACAAACACCAACCGATAGATAGATGGAAACCGTCATCAAACTAATTGTTATTTACACCATTCCAAAACATAATAGTAAAATTGGACATGAATGCACAGTGGTTAATGTTAAAGGGTTTATCTGATCGAATCAAATCCAATGCACATTGGTCACAAACCATTTTTTATACCCTACACCACTTCGTTTACTAGGGTATTATAAGTTAGTTTTCCGTCATAAGTTTGTAACACAAAGAAATAATCGAGCTAAACCGACCTTTAAGTAGACGAATCGGCTCAGAATCAGCAGCTGAAGCTGAATTAACGATGTCTGTCTGTCCGCCCGTCTGTCCATCTAAGCTTGTTCGCACTCTACAGGTCGCAATTGTTGTCCGATTGCCGTGAAATTTGGCAGAAGTTATGTTGTTGGTCCAACAACCATCGGTATTGAATTTTTCCCTCACAGGGACTAAAAATACCCATAATTAACCCTAATATTTTGGAGTATTTAAGCATGTTTTCCAATATGTCTGCTTGCACATAACAAAAACGTGCACCATAAAGTGGTTCTTAGGGGGTGAAATGGAGGCAAGAAGGGATAAAAATCAAACAACAAAAGCTAGAAACACAAAATTCGTCGGGATAAAAATGGTACCGACCAAGCAGCTGCACCTAGAATAATGAAATTTGGTTTATACATTCCTCTGATTGCGTAAACATCTAAATTAAGGAGATTCTTCGAAACTCGTACTTTTTGGGATTAATGTAGAAAAAAGGAGATACAAATTAAATTGTACCAATCAAATGACCGCATCTATATTCATGAAATTCGGAATATATATTCCTCTGACTGCGTAGACATGAAAAATAAAACTGTTTTTCCAAATTCGTACTTTCTAGGGATACAATGGGAACAGAGGGATAAAATGGGTACCAATTAAACGGCTACAGCTAGAAGGATGAAATTTGGTGGAGACATCCCTCTAATTGTGTAGACACGTAAAATAAAGAGATTCTAGAAAGTCGTACTTTTAAGGGGGTAAAATGGGAAAAAGGGCGTAAAAATTGTCCCAACTAAATGGTCACAGCTAGAATCATGGAATTCGATGTATACATTCTTCTCACTGCATAGACACGCAAAATAAAAAGATTTTCCCAAATTTTACGGCAAAAATTGTACGTGAGAGATAATGGATTTTTACTATTTAGTTCATCAATACTTGAATGTAATAAATTTAAGTACTCACATTAACTTTATTTCAAAGAAAAAACATATTTTAAGCAAAAACTTCCAACATGGAATTTTGCCGTATTTTCATTATTTCTTCATATTTTCTTCATTATTTTCTTTTTTAAAAGCTAGTAAATTTTCTTCCGCGCAAGTATATATATACTTAACTGCTTGAAGTTTTTCCTACCCATTTTTTTGGTAATATGTACTACTCATATCTACTTAATTTTCCTTGCCGTAAGTAAATTTTAATGGTTGGTACCATCCCTCTTTTCCAATTGTATCCCCTAAAAACACAAATTTCGAAAAATCTGTCTATTTGACGTGCCTATGGAATTATAGGGATGTACACACCAAATTTCATGTTTATAGCTGTTGTCGTATCATTGATACCATTTTTATCCCTTTTGTCCCATTTCACCCGCTAAATCTTTTTTGTACTTTTTGGTGATTACACGTTACTAGAGGAAGGTACGAAACAAGTTTCAAGTGTATACAAATCAGAAATTTTCAAAAACCGCTTATTAGGGGTATTTTCAGTCCTTGTTAGGGAAAATGTTTCCTTCTTGGCCGATTTCGCCCACTTTCAATCCCAACCGATCTGCAACGATAACACACATCTACGGAAAATTTCAATCTCCTACCTCATTTCGTTCGGCCGCTGTCGTGCTTTCAACAGACAGACGGACAAGGCTAAATCGTCTTAGAATTTTACCAGGATACAGAATATATATACTTTATGTGGTCTCTGATGAATATTTCAAGGTTTTAGTTTTTTCGTTTGTATTTTTTTTGGTCTGTAATCAATATTTGATTTGAACTGGGACATTGTCCTGGCTCAAGACCATTTTGCATCTATATTTAATAGAATGCAAATTTATTTACAAATGGCATGGTGACATTTATTACTTGGCTGCAGACTACCACTATCATGATTTCCACCCTGTCTAAAGGTTTCATTCAGGTGGCTTCGCAGCGACTTTTCAACATCAAACCCGGCCTCTATAAGGAGATGATTTTCACAAACGAACGAGAATCACAACTCACTTGCCGAATTTGCGTTTAAAAAATCGCACCAAGTAATAAAGTACGCATGCCATCTTACAAGCATCTCATTGAGTTGCATATGTAAGTATGTGTATGTGCAGGTATAGTTACCCAGCAATACTTCTGCCGTGCCAACGCTCATTTGTTTTAGTTTTTTCGTTTGTATTTTTTTGGTCTGTAATCAATATTTGATTTGAACTGGAAATCATGATAGTGGTAGTCTGCAGCCAAGTAATAAATGTCACCATGCCATTTGTAAATAAATTTGCATTCTATTAAATATAGATGCAAAATGGTCTTGAGCCAGGACAATATCCCAGTTCAAATCAAATATTGATTACAGACCAAAAAAATACAAACGAAAAAAACTAAAACAAATGAGCGTTGGCACGGCAGAAGTATTGCTGGGTAACTATACCTGCACATACACATACTTACATATGCAACTCAATGAGATGCTTGTAAGATGGCATGCGTACTTTATTACTTGGTGCGATTTTTTAAACGCAAATTCGGCAAGTGAGTTGTGATTCTCGTTCGTTTGTGAAAATCATCTCCTTATAGAGGCCGGGTTTGATGTTGAAAAGTCGCTGCGAAGCCACCTGAATGAAACCTTTAGACAGGGTGGAAATCATGATAGTGGTAGTCTGCAGCCAAGTAATAAATGTCACCATGCCATTTGTAAATAAATTTGCATTCTATTAAATATAGATGCAAAATGGTCTTGAGCCAGGACAATATCCCAGTTCAAATCAAATATTTCAAGGTGCTACAAACGGAATGACAAAGTGAATATACCCCCATCCTGGCGGGTATAAAAATCCAAATTTTTATACAAAAACATTGTGAAAATGTTTTCTGAAAAGTACTTCAAAAATTCGGATCACTATTGAAGAAGTTATGATCAAAAGACTGAAAATAGAACTACTACTTAACGATTTTTTAAAAAAACTATAGTTTTTTAAAGAGTAATCAGACAAAACTAATAGTATACCAGGAGGCGTTTTTAAAAGGTACTAAAAAATATAAAAAAATGAGGATATCCAAAATATTATATACGTGTCAGTATTATGGATATATCGACAATGACCCATGGTCATTGTAATAAATACAATAAATACGTTGTTCAATAAGATAGTTATGGGTGTCCAATTATGAATCAAACATCCTGAAAAATAGATGTTGTTAATATATCCAAACATGGGGTTTAAGTTTTACTATATCCACCCAGCAAAAATTTGGTAAGCATATGTCGTTACCATTGGCATTACCAGGTATTGCCTTCGCGATTATTTCGAACTAATAAATAATGAGTTACAAATAGCCACTTTTATATGCAGCTATTGGTAATGCAACCCTTCAATCTTCAAAATAAAAATCCCTCAAAGTTATCTAAAAGAGAAACTATGGCTGCAGTCCATGAGGCCGATAAATCGACATATTACACATTTTGGATTATTTTTGCAATCATTGTAAGCGTGTGCATAATTATTTATTTTTTAACTTGTTGTTATGGCTGCGAGTAAGTCCTTCGCTACACTGACATTCCCAAATTAAAGTATTTCGAAGGATAATTCGAAAGTTAAGTGATGATTATTTGTTTGGTTTGGCTTATCCCCATTGTTACTTGGTAATTGGAGTTTTTGCAAGAGAGCATAGGAGTCATTCCATGTCAAGCGGTACGATTTTTTGACTTCGATAGCTGCGATTGTTTTGAAATTTTGTGTATGTATTCTTCTCATAAAAATATTGTATACGTATTTTTGGAAAAAAACTTAGAATTTTTTTCACGAATTATGACCAATTTAAGAGTGACAAAATAAATTTTTCCAAAAAGGTGTGTTCAGTTAATCGCCGGTAACTCCTGAAATACTTGACAGATTTTAACGTACTGTACATTGTTTTGAAGGCAATTTCAATTACTTTTAGAATATTGTAGTTGGTTGTGATGGTAAGCCGCTTTATATATTTTATAGTTTTTATAATTTTATTTCATTTATTTTGAATTTCGAAATGATTACATTAATGCACTTATTTTAGACCGTACACCACTTCGTGGAATAGGGTATTATAAGTTAGTTTCGCACCAAATGTTGGTAACATCAAGAAATAAGCGAGCTAGACCCACCTTTAACTATACGGATCGGCTTAGAATCACCAGCTGAATTGATTTAACGATGTCTGTCTATCCGTCCGTCTGCTGTCCATCTAAGCTTGTTGTGCGAATGTCAAATTTGGCGAAAGTTAATTTTTTTGGCCAAGGACGATTGGTATTGAATTTGGAGGAAATCGGTTCAGATTTAGATATAACCCCCATACAAATATCCCTATAATTTACACTATTACTGCTATAAAATACACATTTTAAATGGGATCATGACAAATTTTTCAGGATCATGTTATATTTGAACTAGAAACAGTTCATGGGAAAGTGGACCACATGGGTCTATGTTTTGATATAGCCCCCATACAAATGTACCTCCGATTTACAATATTATTGCTCTAAAATGCATATTTTACATCGGATCTTGATCAAATTTCTCACACAATGTTACGTTTGGACTAGAAACACCTATTTTGAAAGCCAGCGATATAGGTCAATGTTTTGGTATAGCCGCCATACAAATAGGCCCCTAGAAAAATTTTGCAGATCATGTTATATTTCAATAAAGAATACCTACTTTGAAAGTCATATCATATAGTCGACCCCGCCTGACATTAGCCTTTCCTTACTTGTTAACTTTGAAGTAGTTTTCTTAAATGCCTATTTTAGTACTGTGTGTTTGGAAGTGGTGAATTGATGGCTTCTATTTTTTGCGATTGTTTTCTTGCGAAATCAGCCAGAATTTATTTGAAAAATTTTCAGAATGATTATTTCTTCAGTAGTTTATTAACACAAGGTAAAAAACAAAGAAAAATCCAAGAAAATGTAGGAAATGGAAAATATGAAAAAAATACGATTCGATTCAGTATTTCGTTAATATAATTATTTACAAATTTTTGTTGAACGTGTAAAAAGTAGTGTGTCATACAGTGATGTAAACTATTCCGCAGCTAGAACCGCTGTCTGAAAAATAGTAAAAAACTGCTAAAAACTATTACCACACGAAAGTCGTTATCCAATATGGCAATATATATATATCATAGTTTAAAAGTTATAAAGGGAACGAGCTGATATTGGAACTACTGAACTTAATCTAACAACCATGTTAGCTAAACAAAAGTAGCCAGTGTAGGTGTCTAATGATGAAACAATTGCAAATAAAGTCGTTAGCACTTAAAGGTCCTCCTCACAAATGGTCGATGGTTCTTTTCTTCAGAAAACTGGCCGTGTGGCAACTATGCCACATACAACATCAGTTCTGAATGGCATGTCATCATTTATTTGCCAGACTCTTCCGAGAAATCAGGAAATCCAACCGACAAAGACGGATAATTCTCCATCACTACTCACCAATGGCTAACTCAATTAAAATATTCCATTTAAATCATATTTAAGGATAAAGAGGGAATGCATAAAAACAAACAAAATACATATACAATGTTTATACACATTTTCGAAACAATGTGATGTAAAGCATGTGCACCATTTGGCATGGAGTGACTCATATAGAATTCTACATTCACTTTTTTGTTTTGGATAACTTACTATCATTCCCCCAATAACTGGTAACCAATCGAAAATACATATTTATTCCTTTTCTCAAAGCTGAATATCAACGTATCCCAATAACACACAAAACACTCCAGTTTGAAGCAGCCATAATATCCACATACAGCGCAACAGCACTTGATATCGGCATTTACCGTGGGTACTAAATATATATATTTTTTTCATACTCGAACTCCAGTACACTGCGGTACTCCGTGTGGATATGTGCTGCACTCATAATTATTAAGTACTCGTTAATGTAATGTAGAGGCATTAACATTTATTTAATTACTTTAATTAATACTGTTGGGCATTAATGGTAATCGACATTATTGCTGTTCTGTCTGTGATCGGTGTAAATGTGTACTCAAGTACATTAAAAATGCATTTTAAATGATAAGTACGCGAGCATATTTATACACAGAAGGGAATAATAATAAGCACACATTTCGGTGGATATTCTCACTCACATGCTTATAGCGGCATGTGGAAATTTCTGGAATCTTTGAAGAACATATCTGTGAATGATGAAAATTATAAAAAATATATACTGAGGTGGATGGTATAAAAATCATGTTCTTAATATGAGCTTAAATAGCTTTTCTTGTTGGCGCGATAACACATCTCAATATTAGAAAACAAAACAAGGCGAAGGTTGAATAAAATCTATAAGTAATTGTTGAAGTTGAAGAAACACCAAGAAAATGCTCGCTAAATATTATATAGGGTCCGCCAAATAACTTTTTTTTGAAAAGGCTATAAAAAAACTACTGAATATTTTCTCAAATTTCTTTTTTTATTTGAAAGTACAACCCTTCCGGTTAATAATGGAAAACAATTTCATTCAAATGGCTGCTGAGGGCACCCCACAAATAATAGTCCAACGGTTGAATAGTTGAAAAAAAAAAACGTTAGATGGCGGACCCTATATTACATTAGTACGATTGAAAAGAATCGTGGTTTACTGAACGGCGTTTAGGTTGACCATTGCTCCTCATCCTTGCGCCTCGTCCAATATAAAGAAACAGACATAGCTGAACAATTTGCTTTAATAGCTTTACATCCTGCTTCGTAATTGTTTTTTAACAACAACAACTACAAGATGCTTACCTCTGAATTTTTGTGCAACTCTCTTCACACATTTATGTGTATAACCAGAAAAAGAATGTAATAATACTACCATTTTCACTGCACCATTTTCGGTGGTGAACTTAATGAAATTGTTGTCTGTTATTAAAAGTGGAGTTCATAGCAAAATTCTGGTATTAAACAGGCTTAAGTTTTAAATGTAAAGTACGATTGTAATACTCAAAATAAGTATTTTATGTTTTAAGAATAAAGTGGTGTGCTCGGAAGCATGTCACTCGCTCATTAGTATCCACAGCCAACTGTTATGCTACATTATTCAATGGAGTTTATTTTCATCATGAAAATGGGAGGTCAATCTCCAATGAAGTTTTACTTGTGATATAGACCGATTTGATATAATGTTTATTAAAGTGACTTCAAAAAAAAAAAAATGATGGACGTTCCTGACTAAAATGTGTCACTTTTATCATTGTCCGCTTGTGGGCTGGAAGCTTTCAAAATTACCTCTTCAAATCAGAGTTTGATATTCAGAAGGTCTGTAGACCATGTCGCTTTTTTAGTTTTACGTATAACAAGACATGGTCGGAGTTATACTGTCAAAATGATAATACAAATAGGAATGGTATCTTTCAACGATATTTGAAATTAAAAAAATGTATTAATTTTATGAATCAGAATGCCTCAATACACAAAAAAGTCGACATGAAAAATCGCAAAAAATAATGAAATATGTCTAAAATCAAAATATGGACAAAAAATGAAAACTGGCACCTCACTTAGTTGTAACACCAAGATATAATCGAACTAGACCCATCTTTTAGTATAGCTAAGTCGTCTGAATACATTCATCCGATTCGCATGATTACTGTTTTAAAATTAACATTTTACATCAGATCTTGATCAAATTTTCCCCCTTCATGTTATATTTCAGCTAGAAATAGCCACAATGAAATGCAACTATTTGAGTCAATGTTTTTGTATAGCCCCCATACAACCAACTTAGACTATTACCGCTCTGGAACCCACAAATCTTGATCTTGATCAAATTTCTCAGATCATGTTATATTGCAAATAAGAATACCTACCGTGAAGGAGAACTATATCAGTTCAAGTTTTGCTATAGCCCCCAAGTATTGTTATAGGTCCTCCACATATGTTGCTCCGACGTATTGCAGCGAATTTTGATGAAAATTATTTTCACATACTTTCCCTGTGTGTAGCTATAATGAATGAGGATCACACCGATTTTGTTTGTACATCGATTTGAAAGAAAATCGTACGTAACCGGAACGAAATTGCACGTTGCGGCAACGAATTTGTTCATTGAAATTCAACCAACGTCGGCGTCGGCAAAGTTTCGTTGCAGCAACGAATCTTGATTTAATGGAAATTATAGTTCTACAACGAATATTTTCGTTGTTGCAACAACTGTTTTTTTGCTGCAGCAATGTTGATTCGTTGCTGCAACAATGTTGTGTCGTTGCTGCAACAATGTTCTTTCATTGCTACAAGAACTCTAATTCATTGGAGCAACAACTCTGTTTCGTTATTACAACAACGCGGTTTCCTTGGTGAAAAAATGGGTTTCGAAAATATTCGTGGCAATAAATTAAACATTTTCGTTGCAGCAACGAAACTTTATCGTTTCAGCAATGAACGCCGACGTTAGTTGATTTTCAAAAACAAAATTCGTCCCGGCCTCGAACGTTTTCCTATACTGAAAGGATAGTTAGTTAATTTAGTTCCATGATGATTATGAGGGAAAGTGTTCCATCCAAACTCCATTAATTTTAATAATTTTTGACAAAATAATATGGATTTGTATAAAAATAATGATTATAATCAGAAATTTATAAATCTTTTGTATTAAATAATGTTTTCCCATGTAAAAAACAAGTAAGGAAAGGCTAAAGTCGGGCGGGGCAGACTCTATGATACACTCCACTTTCAATCCGAATAAAATTTAATTCGGTGAAAAAGTGAAAACGGGAAGGATTTTTGTATCCTGTAAATGTATGTGTTTGACAAAAAAATGTTAAATCGGAAAGGACATTTGTATGGGGGTATATTGAAATCTGGAACGAAATAAGTGAAATATAATATGTATAGTTTGGCCAAAATCGGTTAAACATTTAAGAGCAACGTTTGTATTTGCGCTATATCTAAATCTGAACCGATCTTAGCCACTTTCAGCATAGGTTTTTACTTGGATTTTAATGTAATTTAAAGAAAATTCGAGTACAATATGTGGTTTCTAAAGCGGCAAAAGTCAAATCGGTAGCCACATTTGTTTGGGGGCTATATCTAAATCTGAACCCATCTTACCCAATTTTTGCATACGTGTTTCTAGTTGGATTATAAGATGTTTTGCCAAATTTAAAGAAAATCGGGTACAATATGTCGCTTCTAGAGCGGAAAATGTCAAATCGGGAGCGACATTTGCATAGGGGCTATATCTAAATCTGAACCGATCTTACCGAATTTTTGCATAGGTGTTTTTAGTAGGATTATAAGATGTTGTGCCAAATCTAAAGAAAATCGGGTACAATATGTGGTTTCTAGAGCGGAAAATGTCAAATCGGGAGCGACATTTGTATGGGGGTTATATCTAAATCTGAACCGATCTTACCCAATTTTTGCATAGCTGTTTCTAGTTGGATTATAAGATGTTGTGCCAAATTTAAAGAATATCGGGTTCAATATGTGTTTTTTAGAGCGGAAAATGTCAAATCGGGAGCGACTTTTGTATGGGGGCTATCTCTAAATCTGAACCGATCTTACCCAATTTTTGCATAGTTGTTTCTAGTTGGATTATAAGATGTTGTGCGAAATTTAAAGAATATCGGGTTCAATAGGTGTTTTTTAGAGCGGAAAATGTCAAATCGGGAGCGACTTTTGTATGGGGGCTATATCTAAATCTGAACCGATAATCCTCAAATTAAATAGCGTTCGTCCTTGATCGACAAAACTTACTTGTGCCAATTTTTATTAAGATCGGACTATAATTGCGACCTGTAATTTGATTACAACAATAGACGGACAGACGGACATTGCTAAATCGATTCAAAAAGTGATTCTAAGCCGATCGGTATAATTAACAATGAGTCTATCTCGCTTCCTTTTGGGCGTTACAAACAAATGCACAAAGACATAATACTCTCGTGGAGTGTGTAATGAATGAGAATATTTTCGTTGCATCAACGAATATTGCATTTTTGCAGGATCGAAACTACGATAAATCCGTTTCATACCATAAACGTTCACATCGATGTAGCAACGTGTCGGATTGTTGTCGGAACGAAATATTTCGTTGATGCAACGAAATTGCAATAACGAATCTGATTCGTTGATGCAACGAACGATTTTTCTTTCAGTATATGTGATATATGAAACTGGAACATAAATATAGAAGCGACCGTTCTACAGCTTTCCCAACAGTCGGAATCGTTTAAGAGTATCAAAAAAGTCAGACGCAATTCGCACTGCTGTGCGATATTCTTCAGTAGCTAATATTTTAGGGCAGTTAATTGTTTTCGTCTTTCTAGTAATTATAATATTTCTTAAGTTGTACAGAAATATATACAGAAGTAAAAAAATAGGTTTATCCTTGTTTTCCAGGAAAATGCTCTACTGAAAATTATTTTTTTAAAAAAATCACTTTGCTATTTTTTTAATTGATTTGAACTGGGATCTTGTCCTGGCTCAAGACCTTTTTGCATCTATATTTAATAGAATGCAAATTTGTTTACTAATGGCATGGTGACATTTATTACTTGGCTGCAGACTACCACGAACATGATTTCGTCCATGTCAAAAGTCTTTTCAAGTGGCTTCGCAGCGACTTTTCAACATCAAACCCGGCCTCTTTAAGGAAATGATTCTCACAAACGAACGAGAAGCACAACTCACTTGCCGAATTCGCGTTTAAAAAATCGCACCAAGTAATAAAGTACACATGCCATCTTACAAACATCTCATTGAGTTGCATATGTAAGTATGTGTATATGCAGGTATAGTTTCCCAGCAATACTACTTTTTTTACCACAAGTAGAAAGTACAGAGCGTTTATAACGCAAGTGTAGCTCTTTTATGAGAAGAAATCAGAAAAATAAATTACAATATTTGTTAAGCCCACTATCACCTCCCATAAAAACTACATGCCAGGGCGACAAAAATCAAAATTTTAAGAAATCTTAAATGAATGATATCTACATTATTGCAGAATTGAAGTTCCAAGCACTTTCTCGGATATGCCAATTTTATTTTAACCATAGCTTATGCCAATTTGTGTAGGAGTTACCACAAGGGGTGTGACAATATCGCCCATATCCCGGATAGATATAACGACTATCTATAATTGACAAAATCTCCGAAATAATTTTACATAGAGAGTTATCGTCCTACTTTGAAAGCCATGATTTGTTAAGAAAATTTCAGTATGGATTCAGAAAAGGGTGTGGAAAATAAGAAGCAGTTGTGAATGTAATTAACAATATTTGCCAAGGTTTGGATTGTGGTTCTAATGGTGTTGCTGGTATTTTTCAGGACCTTTCTAAAGCCTTTGATTTAGTAGACCACAAAATCCTCATTCAGAAGTAAAATTATTATGGTATTAGTGAAACCGCATTATGATTGCTGGGGAATTATCTGACAAATCGTAGTCAATATGTTGAGATAGAAGGCTATAAAAGTTGTATTGCTAAGGTCGAATACGGAGTGCCTCAGGGTAGCGTTTTAGGGCCATTGCTCTTCACTATATACCTCAATGATATCCAGAATCTTGACTTGTCTGGGAAACTATATATGTACGCGGATGATATATGTTTGTTCTATCCATTTACAAATGAGGTGGTGTCGAAGGCGTATATGGAAAGAGACGCTGCTATAATATGTGAATTCATAAGACTGAATAAGCTTGTTTTGAATGCCGATAAAACCAAATTGTTGAGATTTCGACCATATTTATCAAACAATAGACATTTTAGTATTTTTGTGGATGTACCTAGGAATTCATGTTCAAAATAATTTATCTTGAAGTCTTCACATTCAAAAAAAAATAGCTTCTGCTTTAGGATTGCTTTACAAATTTAAAAATAAATTTAATGTAAGAACAAAACTGATGTTATACCAGTCTTTGATATATAGTCATTTAAACTACTTGCCCATTATTTATGCTAGTAGAAAAAGTAATGAGCTAAAATCCTTACAAAGAACCCAGAATAAAGCAGTAAAAACTGTTTTTAACCTACCATTGCAGTTTCCCACATTGTCGTTGTATAGAGATGTTTCGGTAACAATATTGCCCATTTACGGACTTTTTAAGTTGCAATTACTTCTGTATGTTTTCAAATAAGTTAAAAATATATGACACCATACCATTACTTTTGTAAGGAATCAGACTAGTTTTAAAACTAGGAACAATATGAACCTTAGAACCGCCAGATGTCGATTAGAAGTAACAAAACAACGCGTTGAATACATGGGTAGTCTTGAATTTAATTGTCTGCCTCAAGATATACAAAATACAAACATAATTTCAGATTTTAAGAGGAAAGTAAAAGAGTATTTGATACATGAATTAGAAATACTTCTCACTTAATATATGTTACAATACGATATACATACATATTGTTTAACTTTTTATTTGTTTCTCTATTTCTCACTTCATTGAATTAAATTGAAATGTATATTATACTAATTTGCCAGCTCGCCTCTATAATGTCCAAGTGACGCTGAGGCAACTTTACTGTTGTTGTATATATAATATCCTAAATAAATGAAGAAAAAAACCGATTATCAAATATCAAATTTGAGAGTATTACGAGCATTCGTATAGAAGTTATTAGAGTTTTAATTTTATATGTGTTAGGGTGATTTGTGTGTGAGGTATTGGAGGGGCGGTATACTTTAAGTGATTATAAAAACATTATCAATTACCAATATATATTGGTAATTGATAATGTTTATATTGGTAATTGATATCCGTGTGGAAGTTACATTAATTTTAATTTAACATAGGAATATGGGTCACTTGTTTGGGATGTACCAGAAGTGTCGTGACAATTTCGCCCAACTTCTAACTTAAACTAAGTTTGTGGAAAAATATTACCATGTACAAAGTTTGAATTGATTTCGAGAGTTATCATACACAGCAGCAGCCTGACGCACAGACGAACGGACGGACATGGCTCAAACAGTTAAAACGTCGTGAAATGGATTTGGTCCAAACATACTTAGTGTCACTCCATTATTGTGTTATACTTTTTTTCTTTCCCAAATGATATACTACTCCTACTCTGTAGATCGAGGGTATAAATATAGCATCCAATATTTTTTTTTCGCTGAACCAACACTCAGGGGATGTCCCCTATAAATGCAGTGCATTGCGTTGGTAGAAGGAAGATAAGGTATTGGAAGGAGGAAAGAGGGAGTAGTGTCTGTTGACATCTGTTTTGAATCTCTGAATGTCGTAATTGGGGGGAAAGATATTTGCCGGAAGTCGATTCCGCATACGGATAGTACGGGCGAAGAACGAATTTATTCTGTAATATGTAGTGCGACCGGTTGTCCAATCGACAACAAATGGGTGAGCGTTCCTGGAAAGTCGCGTATCTCTACCGAACGTTCTCACGGGCGGTATAAGATCACGAATTTCCGAAGAACAAACACCATGAAAGTATCGATAGAACATTGACACACAACCAACATTACGACGGTGTTCAAGGGAGACAATAGAATTGGATATCCTACCGTCACCTATCAACACCATCGCCCTCCTCTGGACACGGTCAAGTAGCTCCAGTGATAAAGCTGGAGAACCCGACCATATATGGGAGTTGTATTCCATCTTTGGTCTGATGTAGGTAGTGAGAAGTTCAGAGGGTGTGAAATATTTCTTACATCTTTTTAAAAAGCAAGCTACAACATCGAGCTTGCCTTGATGATTTATCTTAAAAATTAATAAGAGATAAAAAAATACAATAATCTAATCAAAATCTACCTGTTCGTATGGGAAAAAAAACTTTGGTAAAGACCATTTCAATAATTAAATCTTAAAAATATCCGTAAAGGTACGTGATTTATCTCTGGTCAATTGTATTGTTCTTAGATGTTTTCATGTTCAGTGCTAGGTAAAATTTCTCAGTTGCATGTCTATAATACCAATTGTGTATTTTTTCGCATTTCGACTTTTGGCAATTGTTTAGTTGTACTTTATAAATTTTGTTGTAAATTATTGGCGTGTCTTTCGTGGGAGCTATTAAAATAATTCCATCCATTTCACTGGGTGTGTTTTAAGACAACAAATTACATCTATAATTTTTTTTCGATCCAGACAAGTCATTAAGCAGATAACTTGTGTATTACATACGTAGGCAAACAAACAATAATTGTGTCAATTATTCATGGAGACCATTTTTCGAGCAATAACAATATTTTGCAGACATCTGGTCAACAATTTATGACAAATTTGATGTTGTATAAAATAATTTTCCATGAAATTAATATCAGAAATCCAGTCCATAAAACAGTTGTGCAGATGATCAACCAGCACCGTTTATTTTCCTGGAATTTGCCCCCAAAACTTTTCTAATTCGCACATAACATGACTGCCTTCAAATTTCATATTTCTGTAATAGAATAGGAAAAAGGCCCTCCTAAGCAATTGCAAAACTCATTATAAAATGTTTGTTTTATGTTTCTCATTCCTCGTTGTTGTTTTTTTTTTGGTTTTGGCATAACAACTGCCATTTTAATGAGCGGATGAAACTGGTAATGATTGTTGTTAATGGACCACAAATGGAACTTTATTAAATGAAATGTTGTGTTCATAAATTAATGGCAACAAGGGGAATATGCAAAATTACACAACAATTTCTGTTTAGGCCTGGCGTTGTACAAAACATTACTGCGAAAATTTGAAATCGCCAAAACAAAGAAGATTTTTGAAAACGAAAGTTCGAGTATAGTATGGAGATTTCCAAACGAAGTACGGGAAGTTTCATGATCTTCCTGCAAATTAGTTGATTCAGTTTTAATAACAAATAAAAATAGAGACATACCCAGTGACTTAATTGTGAAAATAAGGATGAGTTACGCTCCTTCGATTTCGAACAAAATTTTGGTCATGATGAAGATATGAAAAGCTCAGACAAATTAGCTTTTGCATTGAGAAACACCTTGTCCGAGCCATCCGACTTTAAACCACAAAATGTCATTGAAGGGATCACTTCGAACTTTTACAATTTCCAATGCATTAGACATGTCGAAAACCTTCGTCATTGTCGTTGTTCTTTAAAACCCAAAAAAGTCCACACAGTGCAGAGTCTAACTGCATGCGCATGTATCTGTATTATTTCAGCGGACTGCAATCCACCATCCCTGTTGTCTTGTTTTACATACTTAAGTGAAGCGTGACACACGGTGTGTTATCTTCGACCCAACACAATTACCGTCCTTACTTTTTGTTTAAAATGGAAAGCTTTTTCCAACACGCGTCACTCGAGAACACAATCATGTTGCAAAAACTTTGAAAATAAATTATATGTACATGTTTTATGTGAAAGTGATTTAGATTTCTGATTAAAGGTATTACAAAGTTTTAATTAAAAACGGAGCAAAGGATAATGTTTGGCAACAAAATGTAACACCACTGCATTAATGCGACAAATCAAGTGGGATAACACAGAGCCAATACAGAGGCAAACAGACAATATATGCCGAATAGCAGAAGACTATGTTTAACCTTAAAAAAATACAGCTTTATACTTATATGTTTATTTTTAGTATTATCAATTTTTAATATAAAATGCTTATACTAATTATAAAATGTTTGCATGCAAACAACAATTGCAAAAATTTCTCCGTGTTTATCTTCATGTCGGCTAAATACTATTTGGTCCATACTTTGAATAAAGAAAGACCAGTCGGTTGAACCGACTTATATATACCCCCACTCTGAGAGAACATTTGTATTGACATTATAAGGACTTTAATTTTACTTATGGCCGGATTATTTGTGTGGGTGGTACAAGAAGGTACGTGGCAAATGAGTCCAGCTTCCACATTTACCAAACAATTGTAAAAATCAGATCAAGTATCAAGTTGTAATGGATTTAAGTTACCGGTATAGAAGATATAAATAATTTCTTGTTACTTAGGTTAGAGCGTAATTGTATGGGAGGTACGAGAAGGGTCGTGGTTTTTCCACGCCCCTTTTAAAATATTATTTAATTTAATAGTGATTATAAAAACATTTTCAAATATAATATTGCAAGTGATTTCGACTATCCGTATGGAAGTTATATTATATCCAAAGCCTATGGCTTTGGGTATTACCACACCCCAGATGGGGTGTGGTAATATCGGCCACGTTGTCGATGGTCAAATATCAGAGTATTCCGATCATCCGTACAAACAGAAAACAGATTCATTACCATAACCGATTTTTTTTGCCAACCGAATTTTTGTAGTTCTACGTACTATCGCATGGTCGCACTATAACCGACTTTTTTGTTGCAACAATAGCATTTACAGTACTGTGAACTGAAATTATTTGTTGCAGAAACTTTAAATCTATAACGTTTTGGTACATCGAACTATCAAAAAGGTATCTGCAACTAAATTGTTATACGCATCTGTTGTTACTATCATTTTTGGTTATATGTTGTTTTTAAATTTGGTAGTCCGGATTACGATCTTTGGTTGTTGCGACCATTTGTTGATAGAATAAATTTTTTTGTATTCGATTATCCTGACCGAAATTCATTACAAGAACATGATTTTGCTATTTTGAATATTTTATTTATTGCATTAAAGAAAAGTACTAATATATATATTTTTATTGTGATTATTATATAATTGGCAAGCCGTTTTGGGCCAAATTTAATTACATGGTATATTTTGAGTAAGATAAAAAAATCATAATGTTAACAAAACTTCATATTCATAACTTAATACTATTACCTTATAAAATATATATCGCACGAATACCTAAAATGAACACAGTATACAACGAAAACAAAAGCAAAACAGTACAGTGGCTTGTGTTAATTATGTGTAGTAAATGTCCTTTTAAAATCATTTAAACTCATGGAAAAATTGCGTGAGGAATATGGTATGACAGAGTTCCAAAGTCTAGATATTCTTTCAACAAAGGATTCTTGCATGTAATGCGAATTTATTCTGGGACAAGTAATGATTGAAGTTCTTACTGAATGGGAAAAATTAAATAGGTCTAATAAATATTGTGGGTTAGAGAACTTAACAGTTTTGAAAAGCAATGTTAATAAAGTCTACAAATTGCAAGCCTAGAAAATCCTTAATAGCGGCAGACTCATGATCATATGGCTTTAACCAATAAGAGAAACGGATAATTCTATTGAAACATTTTCTTAGCTTCTCAGTATTACTGGCCGATGTACATGTATAGACTTGCATTCCGTAAAGAAAAATTGGCATTAGTACGGTTTTAGCGATTAATTTTCTAATATGTAACGGAAAGTAGAAACCCAGATTATTCAGATTTCTGAGAGTGAAACAAATTCTAGATATCACCAAACTAATATGATAATCAAATGTGAGATGGTGATCTAAATACAGACCTAAAGATTTGTGGTGAGATACATATTCAATAATGTGTAATGTGTAGAATGTGTAAGCAGTATCTCCAAATTTTATAGCATACGTTTTTGACAGATTGATCATTATTTTATTATCTACTGACCATTGCGATATTCTACCAAAGTCGCTGTTAAATGACTGAAAAAAATCTGAAATAGAATGATCACCACTCAAACACGCAAAAAGCTGAATATCGTCTGCATATACACGTGCTTTAGAAAATTATAACGAGTCATTGATATCGTTAATGTACATCATAAATAATAGGGGTGCCAGGACTGAACCCTGTGTAACACCATGATGCAGAGAAATGCAATCTGACCTATTTTCCTTAACTTTCACAAACTGACTTCTTTCAGTAAGAAAAGACTCAATCAGTCTACAAGCAGACGACGAAAAATTGAACTGATGATTTAACTTCCTTGCCATTAAACTATGATTTACGGAATCAAAAGCTTTTTTAAAATCTAAAAAACAACTACCGATCCTATACCAGTGTCCACACTCTTTCTAATTCTTTCAACCACGTCTAGTACCAGATTAGTCGAGAATTTTTCCATATATGTGATACGAATATTACATTTAGGATATTAATTCAACAATGTGTCCTTAGAACTAACTCTGTAGGGGGAAAATGTCTATCGAAATACCATGTTTGTATAATTTTAACACACTAGAATTTTCACATTTGAGAGTAATATGCTCAATTAATCCAAAAACAGGTGCACTATTTTCATATACATCCAAAAATCTTATTTTTGCTATTTAGTTTTTCTAATGTTTTAGCTAGCAGAATACTATTTAATGCTTGAGTTGATTGGTACTGCATATAAATATACTTTTGTAAAAAAAATCAATATTCGCTTCGGTGTTGAGGGTCATATACATGCAAAAACAAATTTCGATTGATTGTAACGGGCCATCATTTCAATTTCAATTTTCGAAACTTTCGCCTATTTATAAAGAAGCTATTGGAATACTAGAATATAAAATAGAAATATATTCGAACAAAGTTACAGAACTTTCTAGATTTTTTGAGCATTTCTGTCTATGGAAAACTGTTTTATATGAACATCACCAGCAACTGATTCCACAGTAAATTGGGTAAAGAACATATATATATGATTTGGAGAATCTGGAGATTGAAACGTTTTTAGAATTAAAAACTTTAAACTGCTTTAAATAATCATTCTGGTAAGCATTTTTCCCATCCCATATTCTTCGTTCATGTAGACTTTACTTCTTATGTAAATGAAGTCATTCAGATTCATCTGAAAATTATGAATTGATATATTAGCATTTTTCTTTTTAATTTGTTGTAACGAGTCTCACTTCGTATATCAGCACACACAATATTTTAGCTTACGTTGTCTTGAAATAAAGTTATTAATTAAGCCAAAAACAGAAAATCTTGACGAGTTACTCTAAAAAATTAAGAAAATTTTCCTGTAGTACTATTTATTAAACCAAAAGTAAAGTATAGTTTTGAATTATAGTGTAGTTTTTGTTCATATCGCTCATTTCGTGCAAGAATTTCACATTTTTTATTTGGTAATTTTTATGGAGAGTGATTTAAAGATTATAAACCTTATCATGTAACAGGGTCACTATTTTTAAATTAAGATTATATATTTATAGAATCATGCTCTGTTTATGATCTTTTGTTTTGTAATCTTTAAATCGCTCTCCTCTAAATTTACGAAATAAAAGATGTGACGTTCTTGCACGAAATAAGCAGTATAGCGAACAACAATGACATTAAAAATTAATTGAAATGTACATCAAATAAAAGCTAATTTCGCTGGATTTCTGCTGATATGCTAAAGAACTACACCTTTTTATTTTTGAAATTTAAAGGTTCGTTTTGACCACTAAACACAAACTTAAGATGAATAAGAAGAAAAACAATAAGATATACATACATAATTATAATCAATGTATGATGTTGAAAAATTTTCAAATTTCCACAGAGGTCATCAAAACTGATATCCATGGGGGATCGCCTTTTATTTATACCGATTGTAACTTAACGAAGACAACAATTTCATATATGCAATTCCAACCTTTTGCTTTTGTTTAGCTTCGAAATTTGCACGCTTATTTTGTTAACAATTTATAGCCTTTTGCTTTTTCATTACGATTGTTTATTTATTTTCTTTTTGTGCTTGTGTTTGATTGAAAATTTTGTATTCATTTATTGTAACAACTAATTATTGTTTGTGTAATAAAAAATTTTGGTAAGGTTGTCCAAAGTCATTTAATATTTTGTATATTTATGAAAATGATTAGTACGACCAACAATATTATTATAGTTCAATTCCTCTCGATCTTGGGATAACTATCAATAAATTATGACAAAAAACCAAGCTTTTTGGGGTAAATTTCATTGTTAGAAATAAATTATTTGTTGTCATCACTAATTATTGATACTAAAGTATTCATTTCTGTGTAAAAAGTAGTTGTCACAATTGCAAGAGCTAATCACAAAATATTTTTATTATCTTCGATTGATATAGCCAATTCTCTTGCTGTGTTTAATTTCTTTTGGTTATGACCATGTACATTACAGTACATTAAACTAGATATCTATGAAGAATATGGAAATTTGGGGGTTTCAATAAAAATAGTTGTGGTTATATCATTATTTATTGGTTCTGATGGAATTCTATAACAAATTAAATTTTAGGTAAGTTAGGATGATTTGTGTGGGAGGTACTAGAAGAGGCGTGGCTCCAAGTGATTATAAATAACTTTCATTATTTCTGGCCTGTAAAAGTCTACGTTAGATGGTTTCACAACGACTTTTCAACAAAATACCCGTTTTTTAACTCTCCACGAGAGTATTATGTCATTGTGCATTTGTTTGTAATATTTTTAATTATAACGAACGACTTAGAATGACTTTTTGAATCGATTTAGCAATGTCCGTCTGTCCGTCCGTCCATCTATTCTTGCAGTCAATGTACAGGTCGTAATTGTACCCAGAACCAAATGATACTTTGCACAACGAAGTTTTTGGCAAACCATCTTTTATTTAAACTAGAAACACCTGTGGTGAAAATATGTTAGATCGGTTCAGATTTATATATAGCTCTCATACAAATATCGCTCCTAATTTGAGTATCTCCTATCTAGAAACCACATATTTTGTCAGATTGTCTTAAAATTTGGCAAAACATCTTATATTTCAACTAAAATCACTCGTGATGAAAATGGGTTAGATCGATCGAGATTTATATATAACTCCCATACAAATTTCACTCCCAATCCGCTCTAGAAAACACATATTTTATTCGATTGTATTCGGATAGAAAGTGGAGTGTATCATATAGTCGGCCTCGCTCGACTTTAGCCTTTCCTTACTTGTTTATGCTTCTCATTTGCTTTTGAGAATTATGTGCATAAAGAGTCCGCGTTTTTGTTGAAAAAGCACTGCGTAGCAATCTGACGAGGGCTTTCACAGGCCAGAAATTATGATGATTATAGGTGAAATGAAGTTTTTAGTTTTCCATTTTAGTTTCCCCCTTAAAAGGACTACAAATTTCCAAATAAGACACTTTTTTAAAAATAATTTTAAATACTTAATAGCCGCCTATGATACAGGTATAAATGTCAAATTAATTAAGATGATATGTGCTAAAAATACTTCAAACTTCTATCTGTATTATTTTAGCATTAACAACTATTTAATTTTTTCTTAAAAAGTATAATACAGATAGATGCATGATATTTGAAGTATTTTTTAGCAAATATTCTCTTCTTTAATTTTACACTAATAATTTTTGAAAAATTGTATACATTGGAAATTTTGAAATAGTGTGAAGGAGCAACAGAATGAGCAAATTAAATCCTAATAAGTAAAAACGGCGTTAAGTTCGGCCGGGCCGAACTTTATATACCCTCCACCATGGATTGCATTCCACAGAGGTTGTCGGTTTTCGTAGAAGTGCAGTAATATTACAGGAAAATATAATTTTTTTAATATAGCCAAACCAAAACAAATACAAATATTGAAAAGTTAATTTTATAAATAAATATAATATTTTAATTATTTCAAACCACGCTTATAAGGTAATGCTACCAATACGTCAATTCAAAAAATAAATATTCTTATATTTATATTTTCAAAAATATTTTCAAAGCCATAAATATTGATAGATAGAGGGTGCTACAGTTGGTTGTATTTCAATTCTATTTGAATTCCAAAAGTACAAATTTTGAAAATCCATTATCAGACGTACATAGTGCAAAATAACCTAACTTCATGATTCAACCAATTTTTGCCGTAAAAGAAAAAGTACGAATTTGGAAAAAAACTTTTTATTTTGCGTGTCTATGCAGTCAGAGGAATGTATACACCAAATTCCATGATTCCAGCTGCACCCATTTGGTTGGTACCATTTTTACCCCCTTGACGTTTCTGCGCAATTAGAATTTTATCATTCTAGCTGTGGTCGTTTAGTTGGTACTATTTTTATCCGTCTGTACCATTGTATGCCTTGAAAGTACTAATTTCGAAAAATTCGTCTATTTTCCAAGTCTACGCAGTCAGAGGAATGTATACTCCGAATTTCATGACTCTAGCTGCGGTCATTTGATTGGTACTATTTTTATCCCCTTTTTTCATTTTAACCCCAAAAAGTACGAATTTTGAAAAATCGGTGTATTTTACTTATCTATGAAATCAGGGGAATGTATACACCGAATTTCATTATTCTAGGTACAGCCGCTTGGTTGGTACCATTTTTATCCCTCTATTCCTATTTTACCCCTTAAAAGTACGAATTTGGAAAAAATACTTTTATATTATGTATCTACTCAATTAGAGGAATGTACACACCGAATTTCGTGTTTCTAGTTGTTGTCGTTTAATATGTACCATTTTTATCCCTTTTTTGCCCCATTTCACCTCCTACAAATAATAATCACTTTATGGTGCACGTTTTTGCTATAAGGGGAATGCGCATACCAAATATCAAGCAAATATAAACAGATATATTCAAAAAACATGCTTAAATACGCTAAAATATTAGGGTTTATTATGGGTATTTTAAGTCCTTGTGAGGGAAAAATTTTTCCCTTTGGGCCGATTTCGCCCCATTTCAACCCCAACCGATCTACGACTATAAGACGCATTTATGGAAAATTTGAACGTTCTAGCTCCTTTCGTTTAGATGCTAGCGTGCTTTCAACAGACGGACAGACGGACGGACATGGCTAGATTGCCTTAGAATTTTATGACGATCAAGAATATATATACTTTATAGGGTCTCAGGTCGATATTTCAAGGTGTTACAAACGGAATGACAAAGTTAGTATACCCCCATCCTGGAGGTGGAGGGTATAAAAACACCAACTCCTCATTTAGCTTATAGTTTTTTAATTGTCGTACGGTGTTACAGACCGAAATAAATAAAAATTAATTGAAAGTTCGTAGTACGTAATCATGGTCATAAATCATTTAACATGATTGAAGTATTCTGCAAGAATATATACACTTGCCACTTCACTTGCAGAGAAATGCAAATAAAATTTAAAGATTTATTTTCCGTAAAAAATATTAAGGGAGAATCTTTTCAGATATTTTCAGAAAAATCAGAAATCCCCTCCGTTTCCCTAAACGTACAAATTTCAATTCATTTTTCTTGAGCGTCTATTTCGATTCTGCGCAACCTCATATATACACCGATGTTTCCCCATAAAAATAAAATGTTTAAAATTCGGAATGTATACATGTACATGTTATTAGAGGGATTACATTTTTCTAGCTGTAGTCCTTTTATTAGTACAATTTCTATCCCTCTCTTCCATTTTACCCCCTTAAATTTGAGCAAAACTTTATTTTACGTGTCTATTTATTAAAGGAATGTTCGCACCGAAATTTCGTGGTCGATACTTCAAGGTGTTGCAAACGGAATGACAAACTTAGTATACCCCCATCTTGGAGTTGGAGGGTATAATTATATATCCGGTTTGCCATGGAATGACACATGTGTGAGATATGCCTGCTATTCCCACCAATACATTTTTAGTAGTTTATGAAAATAATTATGCCATTGCCGGTCCAATTCAATGCAATAGTTTCAAATTGTTGTTTGTAGGTATTTTTTCCAGATTATGTTATGTTGAATGGGCTGCTCGCTAGTAGCGAGTTTCACTCGCAGGCCTGTAAGGCCCATTGTGGTACCCATATAAGTTAAGGTAAAAGGAAAGGAGGTATTGATCTAGTCATTTTGAATGTTTCTTGAAAACGAATCAGTTTAGGTGCATTTGTATTTGCTAAATCCGCCAGATCAGCAAATAACATATTTCTAAGGAAGGATAGTCTAAGTTCTTGCAGTCATATGCAAGTGCATAGCAAGTGCTCCAATGATTCTTCTTCATCCTCATCTGAACAGATCCTATAGTAGTCTTCACGTAAGATACCTATGCATTCGGCCATCTTGTCAATCGCACAGTGGCCTGTAAGTACTCCCGTAAGTATGTTCAGTGATATTTTGCTAAAGGTTAGTAGTTCCATGGTCCTTTTCTGGCTAATGTTTGACCATAGGGTCCTAGTTATACTGCAGCTGTGTAGTGTGATATCATGAGTTTGGATTTGTGTGAATGAGTTTATACAATTCTTAACACATCGTGATTTAATGACTTTATAATTTAGAGCTTTAAGTGCAGCCGTATTATCCACATTAATTTTGAGTTTTAAAGGGGATTTTTGGTGCGATTTTTTAAACGCAAATTCGGCAAGTGAGTTGTGCTTCTCGTTCGTTTGTGAGAATCATCTCCTTATAGAGGCCGGGTTTGCTGTTGAAAAGTCGCTGCGAAGCCACTTGAAAAGACTTTTGACATGGTCGAAATCATGATCGTGGTAGTCTTCAGCCAAGTAATAAATGTCACCATACCATTTGTAAATAAATTTGCATTCTATTAAATATAGATGCAAAATGGTCTTGAGCCAGAACAATATCCCAGTTCAAATCAAATATTGATTACAGACCAAACAAAATACAAACGAAAAAACTAAAAAAGGGGAAAGACTCCTTTCAAAAATTATTTTGGCTGTTACATTTATGGCGTGACAGCCTTACTCCATATTAAATAAATAAATATGTACATATTTTTGACAAAAATTGAATGTAACAGTCCACAAAATTACTTTTCGATGTACAATTTAGGCTGTAGTGAAATACAGTTGAACTTCGATTAACCGTGATGCTCGGGTCCGGGCTAATCGCGGATAACCGAAAATCACGGTTAAAAGAGGTAAAATTTTACATGTACAAATTTTATTATTTCATTTATTTTTGACAAAAACATGTATAAACATAAATAACTTATCATATCTCTAGGAATACATACATTTATTTAAAAAAATCTTTTATGGAAGTCTGACTTATGCTTTTAGCTTTTGATTGTTCTTCCAACAAATGAGTTTGTATGCGATATATTTGCATTTTATCTGGTTCTGAAATACTTGGACAATTAAAGTTTTCTAAAAAACCTAACAAAATAGTACTAGCCTCTATTGTCTGAGCCAAAGTAGGCGTTTCGTCCGCATTTCCTCCATTTGATTCCTCGGAATTTGAATCAAGGTCATCTTCTTGGCTTTGGGTAACCATGTCTACGATTTCGTCTTCAGATATAATAGCAAACGGAGCGACATCACAGTCGCACACCATCCACTTTTCGACAGCATCAATCGTACAGACCAGACGGTATGATTATATCTGTTTGTATATCAACAAGGCTATTTGGAGCATCTTCATTATGAGATAGTAAGTTATTCTAAACTCTTTTTAAAACTTGTGGAGTTACAGAGTCCCACGAAGCTGCGGCTGCCCACAAAGCTGTCTTAATATTCAAAGATTTAACGAACTCACGTCTGTCATTAGCACCAACAAGTTTTTGAACGATCAGTTTACGGTAGTGACATTTGAAGCTCCGAATTACTCCTTGATCCATAGGCTGGACGTGCAATTTGGTTGGAGATATTTTACTGTAACGTTTTCAGATATCATAGCATTTACATCTGGGTGTGCTGGACAGTTGTCTAATAGTAAAAGTATTTTACAGTTATTTTTGAGACCGATGCGCCGTTGATGTTCCTTTGCTTCTGGTACAAAATTTTGATTAAACCGCTCCAGAAATAGCTGTTGTGTTACCCAAGCTTTCTTATTAGATTTATAAATCACAGGAAGGTGTTCAACATTTTTTAAAGCTCTTGGATGGGCACTTTTTCCTATTATCATCAATTTACACTTGTGAGTTCCTGCAGCATTTGAACAAACTAGCACTGTGATTCTCTCCTTGGATTCCATGTACCCTTCAATAGAATATTCATTACCACTAGCCAAAGAACTCTGAGGCAAACACCTCCAAAATAGACTGGAGTCGTCTGCATTGTAGATCTGTTCAGTTGTAAGTTGTTCGTTTTTAATGATTTCATCCAAGTCGTCCACAAACATCGTAGCGCAGACTCATAATCAGCACACTCCTTTTCTCCCGTAGATTTCAGTCGACGGATTCCATGACGTTTTTAGAATTTATCCAACCAACCAAATGAATAAGTGCACTCTGAATTCATGTTTAACTTCAAATGGAACATTTTTGCCTTTTCGACAATCATTTCGCCTGAAGTTCATAAGCAAATTTCAGTTTAAGTTCATACAATATCTCGATTTCAGTTAACTTACCTGAAATTGTAGTACCCTTAAATCTTATTTGCCGAAAGCATTCATATGTTGCGAAATCAACTTTTGGATTTTCGGATGTTTTTAGTGTATATCTGTGTTTAAGGCCAAGCATTGAATCAGTATCGGAGCAAAAAAATTTAAAATCCGATCTTTGTTTTTTATTAAATCGGATACAGTTTGAATGCCAACTCCATATTTTTCAGACAACATTTTAAAAGGTACTTTACGTTTTGAGTATTCATTAATCAGCTCCATTTTTTCTTTAATTGAAAGAACCTTTCTTGCTCTTTTCGCGGATTTAGTTTTTGACGGTGACATGATGTAAGGAAAACACGTCTTGACAGATCAAATTTCACACTGATGAATGAATATGAAATTTGATATGAAAATTACACTTTCATGAAAAAGGGGAATCACCGAATTTTAATATGAGAGATGTGTGTGTATTATACGAAAAAAACAAACAAGCAGTCAAATGGACATGTGCATCACGGATAATAGAGGTAAATCACGGTTAATAGAGGTAAAAAATCAACCACTCAGCTTCACGGTTAATAGATAATCACGGTTAATAGAGTCACGGTTAATCGGTTCAACTGTACCCAACACAAAGTAAATATTTCATTAAATGAAGGCATTATGTACTTCAATTCACAAAAGATTGTACATTAAATATAAATATTCATTGAATAAGTGTAATTTGTCAAATAAATATTGATGTAACATTCACTACATCAAATCAATGTAATCATTTGGAGAAGAAAAGTTTCATCATGTCTATTTATCAGATCGATGAAACATTTTCTTGCAGTGTAGCGGGAGCAACTTCGAATATATCCATATAAATTGTTAACAGACATTTTCTTACAATTCTATGGCACTATGCATACTTTATAGGGTTTATCATCGATATGTCAAGCACCTACAAACGGAATGAAAAAATTATAGGGGAGGGTAGCATCAAAGCGCATTCAAATTAGTTAGGTTTCCCATTTACAAAATTGTGTAATAATTCCTCTGATACTGTTGACCTGTGTAATCAATGATATATTGTGAAGATCGCATAGGCATAGGGGCCAAATCTTGATAATATAAGACGAAAGGTGAATTCCTCTGAATACTTCAAAAAAGGAACCGACATATTTCAATGGCGTGCTACTTTTCTGCCAGGTTGGGGATGTCCACCAATAGGATTTCATTTCATTACTGATAACAATAAGTTCTAACGCCTGATAATGTTTTTCATTTGATTTATTTTGTTTTACGACAATGGCCTCGACTTAAAATGTAAACCCAATTAAAAACACAGGTTTTAATCAACTGCTATTTAATGTTTGATCTTTTTCGCTCTATATTATTATTGTTGTTGTTCTTCTTCGTCTTCTTCTTCCTTTTCTTCTCATTATCATTATTATTATTATTTTATATGCGACAATTAAGCTTTAATTGAGCTCGAGTATATTAAATCATAACAATTGCCCGGCGAAAGGAAACAAAATGCAAATGGGGTACCTTTTCTGGTTGTAAAATTCAAATTCAAATTTATGTAAATCTTGTTAACCGGAAAGAACGGAACGGCACAGCACGGAACACAGAAACGGGAAAAAGTACTCGTACATGAAAAGGTCTCTTGTAATTAGGTACTTGTATTAGAGATTTTTTCTGTTGCCTGTATTTTCTCATAAGAATAAGTTCCCTTTTTCTATGAACATTCTTTCGGCTGCCATTTTCACAGCACTTTGAATAAATTATGAATTATTAAAGGGGCTGGTCAAATTCATTTTCATAACTCTCTGTATTGTCTTAAGCTTTTAATGCCCTGAGCAATGTCTCAAATACTTGTGTGCATTTGCTCTCTTTTCATAGTCTCTAACTTATGGCGTTTTCTTCCTTGTGCCGCGCTTTGTGCTTTGCTTCGAAAGTAATTTATGAGAGGGAAATAAAAAAGGTCAAATACAATCTTCAAGCGAAGCACTTAAAAAACTAGCGGGTGGTTAAACGAATCTTTATATCTTCAGTACGTTCATACATATATATATGTATATATATATATATATTTCTCTGATATGAACGAAGGAGCAGAGGTTTGCTAAAAAAAATTAACAAGTTATTTTGCGTTTTAATGTCGAAAAGTAGAAACTAAAATTAGATTTGCATGGGTCTGCAATTTAAATTTGTGTGTTGAAAGATTTCACCGCATTGGCGAGTTGGTGTGATGGTGAGATTAATGATTTTGTTTCGTATCTCGAAGTACAGGTCTCTACAGGCCTGGAAGCACTGGCAGCGAATTTGCGAACTTAAATTACCAAAAAAAAACTCTAAACTTCCTTATGTAGTGTTGTAGAAAATATCTTAATTGTTTTGTTGTAAAATCTGTATATTTTTTACATATATATGAACTCTTCTTTTTACTTGCAGGGATTTAATCAATACCCTCATATTCGCAATTAGCATTCCAGCGTACAAGATGGATGACCAAAAAATATCAATGTGAGTAGTTTAACCTTTATATATCAAAAACAACATACCCGGCTATGTTTTGAATTTTCAAATCAAGTATCAATAGGTTCGATCAGAAATTTCATGACATCCTCAACAAAAGTGTTTTAAGCCGTATTTTCCAGTCTGAGTGGTTAAGACAACTTGGATCAGATTTACGTCAATATCCCTAACGCCAACAGCTCATAATATAATTGATAACTTGGAAGCAGATTAAATTAAAAACTTTATTCTTGTCTTAGAATAACTCTTTGGTAGACTTATTGACAGCTAAAAACTCATAATTGTTGGAAACATTTTGTAAGAGGTGGAATGAAAAACATATAAGGAAAGGCTAAAGTCGGTCGGGACGACTAAATGATACCCTACACTTGCTACTCCACTACAATTGAACTCGGTGAAAATCGTGAACGACAATTGTATGAGAGCTATATACAAATACATATACAAATTTGAACCGATCTCATCCACTTTTACCATTGATCATTCTAGTGTAATTATAAGATATCCTGCCGAATATGAAGCAAATTTAATGTTTGTGGTTTCTACTACCTCAAGTTCGGAGCGAAATTTATATGGGAGCTATATATAAATTTGAACCGATTTGACACATTTTTACCACAGATGTTTCTAGTTGTAATATGAGGAAATATTGGTTATATTATGTGGTTTCGAGAGCAAAAAGAAAGTCAAATCAGAAGCGACATTTGTATGGGAGCTATATATAAATCCGAGGCGATTTGACCCATTTCCTTCTTTCAAAGCCATAGTAAATAGTTTATTGGTAGTAAATTTACTCAAAAAAACATTTCTTTGGATCTAATAAAAAATTCTTACAATTGAGTAATTTTATACTTACGTTGAAGAATATTTCTAAGGTTATAAATAAGAAAAAAAAACTCAGAAATTTTTTGTATGGAAAAAAATTCCATTTAGGAAATTTTAACTTAAAAATTGGTGTTTCCTAAAATTAAGTTAATATGTATATACTGAAATTTATGCCGAGTTCTTCATACAGTTTAGTATTAATGAACTTATAAAAATCACTTGAAATTGATATGAAAATTCTTGAATATTAATCTAAGAAGAAATTCTCGTTCGTTTGCAGAGACTTATTTCTTAAATACTTCAAGTACTCTTGCCTTCACAGCAATCATGGAGTAATAGCTCAGCTCTTTATGGCAGAGATATATATATAAAGTGTTATGCCAAATTTGAAGAAAATCTTTTAAAATTTAATATTCTAGACCGGTAAATGTCAAATAAGGAATGAAATTTGTATGGTGGTTATATCTAAATCTGAACCGATATGACCCATTTTCACCACAGATGTTTCTAACTTAGATATAAGGTGTAGTGGAAAATTTGATCAAAATGGCTTAAATTACGTGGCTTCTAGAGCAGAAAAAGTCAAATCGGGAGCAACATTTGTATGTGGGCTATTTCTAAATCTGAACCAATTTGATTCAAATTAGAAACCACATATTTTAACAGAATTTCTTCAAATTGTGATTTGCAAATATTATAACTAGAAACACATGTGGTGAAAATGGGTCATATAGGTTCAGATTTATATAGCTCCCAAACAAATTTCGCTCCCAATTTGAGTTTTTCCGCCCTAGAAACCACATATTTTATCAGATTGTCTGCAAATTTGGCAGAACATCTTATGGGTAAACACCTATGGTGAAAATTGTTCAGATCGGTTAAGATTTATATATAGCTCCCAAACAAATTTCGTTCCCAATTTGAGTTTTTCCGAGCTATAAACCACATATTTTATTAGACTGTCTTCAAATTGAACACAACACCTAATACTTAAACTGGAAGAACCTATTGCGAATGTGACCCACTTTTCACTCAATGTTTAGATATAGCCCCGATACAAGTATTCTTCTTGATTTGATTTGATTAGGAAATATACAAAAATTCTTCCATCACTTTTTTACCGAATTGAATTGTATTCGGATAGACAGTGGGGGGTATCATTAAATCGGCCGGCCCGACTAAAGCCTTTCCTTACTTGTTGTGAAATAATTTAATGCAGGTGATTGTTTTCTGAGCGAACATTTTCAAACTCTTTTTACAAATAATCAATTTTATTCCGCTGTTCATCATTGAGGCATCATTCGAAAGGTATTAACTACAGCTACTTTTTATAAAGTATTAAAACCAAATACGAATAAGAGTCTCAAACAAAAAGGAACTGGTAGTAAAAAAAGTAAGTAAGCTTCAGTCGGATAAACCGTCTTTTATATACCCTCACTCTGAGAGAACGTATATGCGGAAGTTTTAAGAAATTAAATTTTACATAGGGTAAGATAATTTGTGTGGAAGGTGCTAGAAGGTTCGTGACACATGATCCCAGCTTCCATATTTTAATAGTTGGATTCCGTGCACCAGTATAGAAGTTGTGAATGATTTAATTTTACCTAGGGTATAGCCAATTGTGTGGGAGGTACTTGAAAGGCCGTGGCTAAAGCGTAATTATTTTTTATGTTTAAAGTGATCGTAAAATCATTTTCAAATATCATATTACAAATGATTAGGACTAACCGTATGGATGTTATATCGGTTTTATTACAACTAAAGTTTATGCCACTTTGTGTGTTAACAAATGTGAAATCTCACAGTATTCCGATCATTCGTATATAAGATATAACAGATTTAATTTTACCTAGTTTAGGGTAATTTGTGTGGGAGGTACTGGAAGGGGCGTGGCTGAAACCGCCATATTTTGCACAAGTTTGCAAAGTGGTTATAAAAACATTGTCAAATACCATTATATAGCGGATTCCGAATATCTGCTTAGAAGTTACAGCGGTTTTAATTTAACATAGAAATATGGGGTCAATTGTGTGGGAGGTACCAGGTGTGCGTGGCAATTTCGCCCATCTTCGAATTTAAACTAAGTTTGGGAAAAATATTACCATGTGCAAAGTTTGAATAAATTCCTTAGCTCCTTTCGAGAGTTATCGTGTACACCAGCCAGACGGACGGACGGACGGACATGGCTCAAACTACTTAAAAAGTCGTGAAACGGATTTGGCGCAAACATACTGCGTTACACTTTGTTTCTGTCCAAATGGTATATATCATTTGGGACAGAAACTCTGTAGAGTGAGGGTATAAAAAAATGCAGGCAAATCCACCAGTTTGGCGTCCTATATGGAACATTTTTTTGACTGATTTATATATATTTACTAGCAGTAACCGCTGCTTCGCACGGGAAAAAGCCGGGTATTTATTATTAGTTTTATCCGTCTCTGTTTTAGGATAGTATTTATTTGATTTTCTTTTCTAAAATAGTAAATTGGAAACATTGCACTCATATACAGTCAAAGGAATGTGCTTGTCGATGTGCACTGTTTTAGCTGAACTCCCTTTGTATATATATTTCTTATCATTTTCTACCCAGTTTTAAAAAAAAATTACAACCGCAGAGCCTTTTATTCGAAAAAATCCATTTTGATGGCGCTTCTACGTGGTCAGAGGAATTTACATATCAAATTTCATGTAATCCTAAAGTTGGTACCATTTTTATCCCTATTTGTCCCGCTCTCCCCTTAAAAATACAAATTTCGAAAATTCAAATTGGATTTGTTCTTCTACGTTGTCGGAGGAATTGACTACAGCAGCAATACTTTAGTTGGTTATTATCCCTTTTTGTACCGCTATCCTCTTATAAGTATAAATTTCGAAAAAATCCAATTTTCAGCGCTTCTACATGGGCAGAAGAACTTACTTATCAAATTTCAAGATTCTAGCTGCAATACTTGAGTTGGTACCATTTTTAACCCTTTTTGTCCCGCGCAACCCTTAAAAGTACAAAATGCATTTATATTCCGCTTCTATGTTGTGAGAGGAATTTACATACCAAATTTCTCGATTCTAGCTACAATACTTTAGTTGGTACCATTTTTATCCCTTTTTGTCCCGCTCACCCCTAATAAGTACAAATTTCGAAAAATCAATTTATATTGCAAGTCTAGATTGTCAGAGGAATGTAAATACCGATTTTCGCGATTCTAGCTGTAATTCTTAAGTTGGTACCTTTTAATCCCTTTTTGACCCATTTTACCCCCTAAAACTATGAAGTTCGTAAAACCCTTTCTTAGTCGACGTCTACGTCATATTTGGGAACTACCCTGAAAATTTCATGACCATGGCTACAGCCGTTTGGTCTGGGAGCTGGTCAATCATAAGTCAGTCAGTCAGTAACGCAACTCTTTTATATATATAGATAGATTAAACGAGCCAAAGATTAATTTTAGTCGTGCTGTTTTAGTTATTTCTATTAAATATTTTTAATTTTGACTGCAACCACGTGTCTTGGATGTTTAAAATTGTTGTAGAGTTAGTACCAGAAACTCCATCATTAAACTTATGGAGTGTCGTACCCACCCTATTATCTGTTAATATTTATTTCTTTATTAAAAAACTATAGATATTAAGATAAAATATAAAGAAAACATAACTTTTAAGATAATTTGTCAAATAAAATATATTTTTACGTCGAACCATGAAAAAGTTAGGATTTTTTTAAATTAGACTAAACTCAGAAAAAAGGCATTTCTAAATCTGTGTAAAATCCATACTACAATTGGACAATTTTACTCCAGTTCAGTAAAAATTACCTTAAAAGTTGCAAAATTAACTAAGTATGAATTAAGTTTCCTTCAAAGGCATAGTAAATATTTCATTGGGTAGTAAATTTACTTAAAAAAAAACATTTCTTTTGCTCTAATAAAAAATTCTTACAATTGAGTAATTTTATACTTATGTTGAAGAATATTTCTAATGTTTTAAATAAGAAAAAAAAACTCAGAAATTTTTTGTATGGAAAAAATGCCATTTAGGAAATTTTAACTTAAAAATGGGTGTTTCCTAAAATGAAGCTAATATGTATATTCGGTATATACATTTATATACATTTATGCCGAGTTCTTCATAAATTTTAGTATTAATGAGCTTATAAAAAATCACTTGAAATTGATTAGAAAATTCTTGAATATTAATCTAAGAAAAAATTCTCGTTCGTTTGCAGAGACTTATTTCTTAAATACTTCAAGTACTCTTGCCTTCACAGCAATCATGGAGTGATAGCTCAGCTCTTTATGGCATTTTTTGAATCAGTTTTGCATACTCTTAAGCAAAACCATTTGTTTGACTTTTTTAGTTAAATTGAACTTATTTAAATTCACTTTTTTTCCTTGTATCAATTATATTAAATATGTACAAAAAATACTTGTTTTAAAAAAAATAAGCATAATTTTCCTCAGTTTAAGTAAATATTTACTTGATTTGAGTACAAATGTACTTACTTTTAGGCAAAATTTTACTAAGATTTAGTTAATATTTACTTGGTTTGAGTAAAAATTTACTTAATTTTAGGAAAATTGTACTTAAATTTAGTAAAAATTTAATTGGTTTAGGAAACATCTACTTAGATTTAGGTAAATTTCAGCAAAATTTTACTTAGATTTAGTAAAAATGTACTTGGTTTGAGGAAAAACTTACTGGAATTTTCCTCAGTTTGAGTAAATATTTACTTGGTTTGAGAAAAAATGAACTAGACTCAAGTTCAAAGTATGTACTACTTTAAAGGAAAGGTATATGAGGTAATATTGCTTTAGCGCTATACGAAGCTCAAATTTACTAGATATTAGTTCATTTAAGCTCAATATAGGGTTCACTTTTTTCTGAGTGTACGACAATATTCCTGATTTTCGTTTTTTTTTTAAATCGGAAAATTCAATTTTAATTCCCTTTTTCAGAGGTACAACTTTTTAAACTTTCATTTAAAATCAGAAAGCCTAAAGAACATGTTGTGTACCATTTCACACAAAATTAGTCAATAATCAAATTATTTAATAATTTCATTTGAAAAAGTTCTCATTTTATTTGAAAAAAGGTTTAATTTTATTTGAAAAAAAGTTTCATTTGAATTGGAAAAAGTTGCATTTAATGTGAAAATAGTTTCACTTAATCTGAAAATACTATATCTGTGTTAGTTTAGCAGTAAAAATCATTTCAAGCTTTCCCCCTAAAAAACTAAAACATGAATAAACTTAATAAATTTGGTGGGGGTGGAACTTTAAGTGATTGTAAATGCTAAACTTTTTTAATCAAAAATTAGAGTTTTTTATAATACTTGGTGCAAGAAAATCCGAAATTGGTGGCACAATATTTTTGAACTTATATTGTAATTCCCTTGTGTTTCAGTTTACTTAATTTTTCAATTTAACAAGTTATGGCAAATTTAATAAAAATAATTGTTGTGTGTGACATATCCTACAAGAGTCCATTTGAATTTCCACTACTCTAAAATCATATTAGTATAGTACTGCCCTTAATTTCTGTCCAAATTACTCTAAATGCCTCGTAAATCAAGTTTACCTTTCACACTTGGTATACAATTGTTAAATCACCTTTGTTCAACACCTTCAAAGAACACTATTGCAAGATTCCTGACATAATCCCGGACAAACAAATCATCGTCATTCTGTTGAGAAAACTCTCGACAAAGTTTTGACTTTGCGCATTGACGCCTCCCCTGAATGGGCCACTTAACATATTTACGGCATAATCAATTCAACCAACCAAACAACGATTGGAGGATATTTTAACTATCATTGCTATTAATTGATATCGAAAAGAGGCAATGCCACTTACCCATTATCCCATCACCTCGAGCACAGCTCGTTGTGATGTCAGTAACACTTAATCGTTATATAATTTTATAGCGTGGCTATCATTGTAGCTGGGTAAACGAACGAACGCTCGAACAAATGAATGAATGAAATTCAAGCAGAGAAGGCGAATAAAAAAACATCAACTAATTCCAGTAACTTTGCTCTTAACTAACAATGGAAATTTTAGAAAACTTTGCTGCTGGATCCTTACAGCTGTGTGAGCTATTGCACGGTGGTCAGCGCCGGTCTTAAGTTGAAAGCTATTTTAAATGAACATCATTTCGGTTATTTTCAGAGAGGAAAACTGAATGTTTTAAAATTTAATATTTTATGCAGCCTTTATATGGTTAATCAGAATGTGTACATAACCAAATATAACTTAATATAGATCCTTTGGAATATTTGAATTCTAAAACAGTAAGCAGTCATATATTGTAAGATATTATTATCGTGGTACATATAGTGCTCGTGAAAACCCTAAAATTATGGGTACCTTAATTAATTTAAGAGATATAAGAGTTAAAATAGGATACTTTTTGTGAGGTTGGTTTCGTATGTTTAACATTGAGATCTCATCATTTGCCCGATTTTCAAATGTTCAGGTTCCTAGATTTATAATAAAACTCTTAATATACTAGTGGAAAGATTAGTGTAAGTATTACACTTCAATTAGGAGTTATACATTTCTGAAGAAAGGTATCTCTTTAATAGTTTTTTTTTTCAATATATTTAGAAATTTAGAATCATTTAGAACCTGGATCATTTTGATCAACGAACCTCACATTTTTCTATACAAAAAAGAATACAGTGTACTTTTATATAAAATCACACTGACATTGAACTTGAATACTTAATAACAAAATTACATTCTAACAAGTAAAAACGGAGTTAAGCCGCGCCGATCTTTATATACCCTCCACCATGGATTGCACTCCACATAGGCTGCCGATTTTCATAGAAGTGTAGTAAAATTATATATATATTTTTATCCTCAATGAGGATCGAAATATCGAATAAAGGAAATGTTAATTTTTTTAATATAGCCAACCCAAACAAACAAATAATATTGAAAAAATACTATTATAAATAAATATAAAATTGTAATTATTTTAAACCACGCTTATAAGACGCTATAACGTGCACAGTGCAAGATAACCTAACCTCATCACTCTACCCATTTTTTCGTAAAAGTAAAAAGTATGAATTTGAAAAATCTTTTTATTTTACATCTTTGAATCTATGCATTCAGATGAATGTATCCACTGAATTCCATGATTCTAGCTCCGACCATTTGGTTGGTACTATTTTTATCCCTTTTTCAATTAAGAGTACGACTTTCTAAAATCACTTTATTTTACTTGTCTACGCAATTAGAGGGATGTACACACCGAATTTCATCGTTCTAGCTGTAGTCGTTTAGTTGGTACCATTTGTAGCCCTCAATGGGTACGTATTCCTTGAAAGCACACATGTGGAAAAAACCTTTTATTTTTCGTGTCTACTCAGTCAGAGGAATGTATACTCCATATTTCATGACTCTAGCTGAGCTCATTTGGTTGGTACTATTTTTATACCCTTTTTCCATTTTCAACCCAAAAAGTACGAATTTCGAAAAATCTGTTTATTTTACGTGTCTACGCAATCAGATGAATGTCTACATCGAATTTCATTATTCCAGGTGCAGCCGTTTGGTTGGTACCATTTTTATCCCTATTATTATTGAGTCATGTCCGTAGTGGCCGGTGTACACGATAACTGTCGAAAGGAGTCAAGGAATTTATTTGAACTTTGCACATGGTAATATTTTTCCTAAAACCCTTCTGGTACCTCCCACACAAATGGTCCATATTCCTATGAAAAACAAAATCCAATGAAACTTCCACGCGAATGCTTGGAATTAGCTATATTTTGGTATATGATAAAGTTTTTATATGCACTTTATAATTAAAGCTGTTATAACTTATAAACGGGTGATCGGAATACTCCGAAATTTTACCTTTGGCAATGCTTTTATGGAATACACTTGCAATATGGGGGTTATTGACACACCCTTTGTAATGTCTCCCACACAAATCGGAATAAGCCTTGGTTTAAATAAAACTGATATAACTTCCATACGGATAGTCGAAATCAGTTTGAATTTGATCTTTGAATTTGCCACGCCCATTCTAGTACCTCCCATACATTTGTGCCTAACCTAGGTAAATCCACTATGGCTTTTTTACAAATGCGGAAGCTGGACCAACTTTCCACGAACCTTCTAGTACCTTCCGCACAAATAATCCAGCTCTACGTAAAATTAAAGTCCGTATAAATTCTACAGATGCTCTCTGAGGGTGAGACGATTTAATCGACTAAAACATACGTACTTGTTTACGCAATATTTTGAGGAATTTTTTCCAAATAATTGGGAATTATGGTGGTGCTTTCACGAAAAACAAAGTATCTGTTACATATCTAGAACCTAATACTTGTACCCCAACAAGTTTATGCGGCATTAAACATTCAATATAAAGCCACTACCATGATATGGACATAAAGGGTGATTTTTATCTTTTTGGCAACACTGGTTTAAACAGCTGACGCACGTTTCGAGTTTTGTTTCACTGTCAAACATCTTCAGTTTGGTCTATAATTTAATCATGAATCGTCTTACAAACGAAGAATGCTTGCAAATTATTGAATTTTATTATCAAAATGCGTGCTCTGTTAAGAAAGTTCATCGCGCGCTTCCATTTTATGGTCAGTTTAATCGACCCACTGAAGCGGCTATTCGGGCTATTGTGACTAAATTTCGCACCAAATTTACATTGTTGGACATTAAACCACCAACACGCTTACGTAGAGTGCGAACTGAAGAAAATATCGCAGCTGTATCGGCCAGTGTTAATGATGACCATCAATTATCGATTCGTCGCCGTTCGCAGCAATTGGGCCTCTGTTACTCAAAAACGTGGAAATGCCAAAATTGGACTAAGCGGATGGACCGTTTGAGATGCAGTCAAGGCCAACATTTTCATGAAATAATCTTCAATTTTTAAATTATATGGACCGTACTATCGACTCAAATAAAGATTTCATGCATTTTTCTGAATTTTATGGGTTTTTTTTTTGAAAAACTTTCCTATAGCTTTTAAAAAATCGCCCTTACATTTCAGTGCCTGAGCATAGTGAATCAATTGCAAAAGAATCGGGGTTTGATACACCTAAATCGATTTTGGATTAAAATCGGAATCGATTCACCAACAATGGTTTCCAAAAATTTAGAATTTTATTCGACCATCAGTCTACCCAATTAAAATTCTTTTGAAAATACCATCGAATCCACAGATCAAACAAACTATATTTTTACGAAGGCAATGATCCAAAATATCAAAGCCAATTTCTTGGTTTTTGATTCGGGTTCCCTTTTAAAAGGACATCGATGTCGCAAAATCTATTTCAACATTTCCCACTGAAAAAGTAAAATAGGAATAAAATAAATAAATTTAAACTTTTAGGGGGGAAATTGAAATGGTTGTTAGACATATATTTAACAGGCCGTTGCACCTGGACACATATTCATATCACAATAAATTGGGCCTGGAAATTATTGTAAATTAATGCGCATTTTATTTGGTATGAATTTCATAAATTACACTGTCCCAAAAATTAAGACCTTTTGATTGGAATGAATAGCGGCCCAATAATTCTGAAAGGGCATGTTAAGTAGACCATTTTCACAGAATAAGCTTATAGTCCCGCTGGTCTGAGTTTCTGTTTACAGTGGGTCAAAGTTTTTATTTTTGGTCGAAGGAAGCAATATACTAAGGAAAAAATTGTGTAAGTAAATGTCTGAGAGAATTCTTATTATCAGAACTATATTGTGGAATTTTATGAAGATACTTTTTGTGGAAGATCTCAATCCTCTAGCTCCTATCTTTGTGGGTATATTTTCGAGAAAATAAAAAAGTCATTTAAGATATAAATTGCCGAAATATTTCAGTGTGGGTCACCGAAGACAACAAAGTTGTAAATAGAGCTCTTCACGCTTTAATAGCACAATAGCACTTACACAACAAAATTACTACGGTTAAAATTGGTCCATGTTTTTTTGGAAGATCAAACTTTTTTTTCAAAAAATGTTGGTATTTCAGTAGAGCACGGTAAAAAATGTATAAATTGGATATTTTTGTAAAATTTTCATTTTTGCGGGAAATTTTCCAACAATCCTTAAATGTCCTTTTTGAAAGGACTTTTTTTGATAAAGATAAGAGTCTAATTGACTAATACAGAGAGGAGCTAGAGGGTTAAGATCTTCCACAAAAATAATCCTCATAAAATTCGACAATATAGTTCTGACGATAAGAATTCTCACAGACATTAGCTTACAACACTTTTTTCGCTTAGTATAATGCTCCCTTCGACCAAAAAATTAAAACTTTGTATGTGTTTGACAAAAAATGGTAAATCGGAAAGTACTTCTGTATGGGGGTATATTGAAACATGGAACGATGTGACCCACTTGTATGTTTATAGGTGAAATATAATACGTAAAGTTTGGCCAAAATCGGTTAAACATTTGGGAGCAACATTTGTATATATATAATATAAATAAATGTATATCTAAATCTGAACCGATCTTACCCACTTTCACGATAGATGTTTTATTTAGATTATTAGATATTGTGCTAATTTTAAAGAAAACAATATGCGGTTTTTAGAGCGTAAAATGTCAAATCGGGAGCCACATTTGTATGGGGGCTATATCTAAATCTGAACCGATCTAGCCCGCTTTTGCCACAGGTCTTTCTAGCTAGATTATAAGGTGTTGAGCTAAATTTGAAGAATATCGGGTACCATATGTGGTTTTTAGAGCGGAAAATGTCAAATCGGCAGCTACATTTGTATGGGGGCTATATCTAAATCTGAACCGATCTTACCCACTTTCGGTATAGTTGTTTCTAGGTAGATTATAAGATGTATTGTCAAATTAAAAGAAAATAGCGAACAATTTTTAAAGCGGAAAATGTCAAATCGGAAGAGACATTTGTATGGGGGCATATCTTAATCTGAACCGATCTTACACACTTTTTGCATAGGTGTTTATAGTTCGATTATAAGATGTTGTGCCAAATTTAAAGAATATCGGGTACAATGTGTGGTTTTTAGAGCGGAAAATGTCAAATCGGAAGCGACATTTGTATGGGCTATATCTGAACCGATTTGCTTCAAATTAAATAGCGTTCGTCCTTGATCCACGAAACTTATTTGTGCCAATTTTTGTTAAGATCGGACTATAATTGCGACCTGTAATTTGATTACAACAATAGATGGACAGACGGACAGACAGACGGACATTGCTAAATCGACTCAGAAAGTGATTCTAAGCCGATCTGTATAATAAACGATGGGTCTAACCCGTTTCCTTTTGGGTGTTACAAATAAATGCACAGAGACATAATACTCTCGTGGAGTGTATAATGATAATTATTTTTGAAAAAATCTTCGTTATTTTTTAATTTTCGTTGCAAATATCATACATTTTTGCTGTATATATTCACAATTTTGTCGCCACAAATTTCTGAGGAATACTCATGCGTATTTACTTGTTTGAACTATTTGCTTTTAAATATTTAATTTTTTAATTTTATTTATTTTTAATTTCATTAAATTAATAAATTTGATTATTCAAATTTCATTAAATTCAAATCTTGCGTTAATTAATTCCAAATAAATTTTATCTGACTCTTTGTCCATTTTACGCCCACCGTACGGGTCGTTTCCTATTTTTCTGTGTGAGTGTGCGCGTGTATTTGCTGTTGTTATGTTTTCATCTGAGGCGTCAAAACACAGAAAATTAATTAATTCAAAGTTTTGCATTTGTTTGCTCGTGTACTTTAACTTACAACATCTTAAGGTGAAAAACTACAGAGAGGAGAACTTAAACAAAAAGTTAAATTGATTTTCATTGTTAGCTTTTTGAGTGTTCTAAATATATTTGCCTGGTGTTCTTGCTCTTGTTGTTGGCAGTTGGTGTTGATAATCAGCATCAGCTTCAACATCCGCATCCGAGATCCATAACATCCATCCCAGAACGCAAACACCCGGCATTCATACCATTGATGTCATCGACATTTACTTTGTTTGGCATTGGCGTCGGCAGCAGCATCGTCATCGACGTAATCGTCATTAGTATGAGCACCACACAAAAGTCCTTTGAAGTGTAAATTTGAAGTCAACTAATCTGATAACAAGCTTTTTAAAATGTATAACGAGGTACGAGTGTGCATCCGCAAGAGGTGTGGAAAACCACTGACAGTGACTAAGGATGTATGGCTATTGGCCATGGCTAACAACAAATATCCTTCGACAAATAAACAGATTAAAATTGTTGTACGAGTGTGTACGAACGTACCACCGCCGACAGCCACCTCCAACACAACCACAAAGTGTTTCTTCTTGTCACAGCGAGTGGAGCAGACAGGCAGACAGGGAACGGGGACGGACAGCAACTTTTGTGATATGCCATCGAAGGGAAGGTTGCCGGGAATTAGCATATGACAGATGTTCAAAATTTTATGGATATTCCAATGTCCAAGCTGGAGATTGAGAGTGAAAAATGCTAAAAAGAACAAGGGATGTTTTCACACACACGCACAGACACACACAGGAAAAAAGAACAATATTTCATAGAAATGTAATAATATGCTAATATTATGTTTGGACTGGAAATTCATGTCATTAGTATAATGAAAATTTCAGTTGACTTTCATTTCATGTCAAACAATTCCGTAACATTTTTTTCGGGGGTCTCTCTGTTGGACAAAAACTGGACCACAATCATCCCCAAAAAAATATTTAATTTTCTTCTAATGCACATGTTCAAAATGATAACAAAAGAAAGGTGTGTTGAGTTGAATATCGATCCTAGTTGGCTGGGATCAAAGTTCTTTTGTGTTTGTTTGTATGTTAGTTGTGTTTACCCATCAATGTTTTCTATTAAAAATATCCTGAAAATCTTTTCTTTAATTTTCTTAATTTCTGTTTACAAAATAGGTCAAAATTTGTTCTACAATCCATTAGCAACAAACACAAATTACTTACTTTGCAACGCATTTGCTTTACATGTAAGAAATTTTATCTTTGGGTAAAATTGTTTCTATGGCTCATTCCATGGTCATACCGGACAACAACTTTTTCGCATTTCTAAAGATCTCAGAAAAGATTCTTCTTTAAAAAATATTTTATACGCGTCTTAAGAAAAAAATCTTAAAATTTCATTTTCAGAGTTTACGGCATTTCAATTTCCTTTACATTTGAAATTCTCCTCGCAAGATTATATTCAAATCCATCGTTTTCGCAATTGGTTTAGGCTATTTTAAAGTTCAATACCCATAGGCGTAGCAATAGATTTCTGCTGGGAAGGCTATAGTTTCCAACAACAAAAAATATTTTACTACTGTCATATCTAAGATTGTCAAAATTGACAAACTATCATGGTTCAAGGTATATCTCAGCTATGTTTTAATCCACGTATCGTCGAAAAACAAGGGTGTTTCTCCTTAAAAGATTTATTTACACTCAGTGGAAAAAATAATTGTTCACATTGTCGTCAAAAACAAAATAAAAAAATAATTTTATATTAAAATTTGTTGACTTAGCCTGGATAACTGGCCAGCATAAGTTGAATTTTGACCAAAAATGGACAATGTAATGACAGCATAATGTTTTTGCAAATTTGTTTTAAAACAACTATTTATATTGTAGTTGTCGACAATTGGAATTTTTATACACTCCACGAGAGTATTATGTGTTTGTGCATTTGTTTGTAACACCCAAAAGGAGGCGAGATAGACCCATTGTCAATTATACCGATCGACTTAGAAACACTTTTTGAATTGATTTAGCAATGAGCGTCTGTCTGTCTGTCCATCTATTCTTGTAATCACGATACAGGTCGCAATTGTAGCCAGAACCAAACGAAACTTTGTACATCAAAGTTTTTCGGGACAAGGACGAACGCTATTTAATTTGAAGAAAATCGGCTCAGATTTAGATATAGCCCCCATACGAATTTCACTTCCGATTTGAATCTTTTCACTCTAGATACCACAAATTAAAACAGATTTTCTTCAAAAAATGGCAAAACATCTTATATTTAAACTAGAAACATCTGTGATAAAGATGTGTTAGATCGGTTCAAATTTTTATATAGCTCCCATTCAAATTTCGCTCCCTGTTTGACTTTTTGCAAAATATCTTATATTTAAACTAGAAACACCCATGGCGAAAATGGGTCAGATCGGTTTAGATTTACATATAGCTTCCATACAAATTTCGCTCCTGGTTTGACTTTTCCCTCCCCAGAAACTGCCTATTTTCACCGAATTTCTTCAAATTGAGCATAACACGTTATACTTGAACCGGAAGAACTTATTGTGAAAGTTAGTCACTTCATTCCATGTTTGGATATAGCCCCGATACAAATATTCATTTCGATTTGACAAATTTTTGACCATTATTATCATATTAGCCTGTGATTAGGAAACATACAAAAATTCTTCCCGTTTTCACTTTTTTACTGAATTGAATTGTATTCGGATAGAAAGTGGAGTGTATCATATAGTCTGCCCCGCCAGACTGTAGCCTTTCTTTACTTGTTTTATTTTAAGTTAAAAGTGTTCATTGCCGCTCTTCGACTTAATGGACAAATGTTTGTTTTTATACAATTAGCTTCTACCTACTTTGCTAATCTTGCGATCTAAGGAGATGCCACTGCTTGGAAAAATATTCAATATATTTCCACGAAAATTTTTACTGCTGCACATGTTTCCTGCTCTACAGATTTTTTACTAATATAATTTGTTATTATCGATCTACAATTTTCGTATCTGTAACTAGTACAGATTTACTTTATTTATAGAGCATTTCTATCTTTTTAAATCACTATGATGCCACGTTTAGAAAAACAAATATGAAAAACGTCCATATTGGTTTATGTTGGAACATTAGTCGACAATTATCAAATTTAATTTCTGTGTCCGGTATTATTTATTGTGGACTTTTCATTAGTCGAAATATTGGAATATTTTCCATCTTATTGGTGAAAAATAAAAAAATAAGTTTATGTTCACAAACTCTGCTCGCAGACCTACTTCCAAATTGATTGCAAATCGTATAGTACTTGTCAATTGCTGTTCTGTATAGCTTCAATCAATTTGCTTCTGTACGTGTTGTTTAGGTTGCCCATGTTTCTTAAAGAATTCACTTTGTCTTTTCCATCTATTAAAAGTATTCAGAAGTATATCTAGATTCCATGTTGAGCAAATAGTTTTTATATCTAACCATTCCTCATATTGGCATTGATAAATTAAAATAATAGCTGAAATATCTGGGGGGAGGGCTAAAAATTTTTTGGGGTGGTATTAGACCACCCCATCCACCCCCTTCCTACGCCTATGCCCTTGCTTGAAAGGAGGAGCATTTCAATTCTGTTAGATAAATCAACACCATTCCGGTTACGTGTAACAAAAATTTAACTGTTTTTAATTTAAAAATGATTACATCATATTATTGTCGTCGTGGCAAAAGTTGATATGTGTTTTTTTTCCTAATTGTTCAGGAGAGTCCAAACACTTTACTTTTTCATTTCGCGCTAATTTCCATTTCTCATAAAGTTACCCAAAAAATTATTGAAGTTTGAATTTGAAAAATAATAAATGATTTTGTAAAAAACCACACATTGCCATTTTTACTATGGAGTTTATTAATTGAAACACCATTATTTTATATACATAGCTAGTTTTGTTGAAAGAGATTTTTTGAATCGAGGATATATTTAATATAATACTCAAGAATTTTAATAGTTTTAAGATGAAATGCTTATTTCAAATCAAGAAGTATTTTTTAAACCATACGTAGCAAGATTTGCATAAAAATCGCTGGTCCATAGTTGCTGAAGTTCTTTAATTTTTCAAAAAAAAAAAATATTAAAAATCCAACTTCAGGAGATTTAAATATTTGTGCTCTCATTTTAGAAATATAAGTCCGATATGTTAAATTAAAGGCACTGACTCAATCAATAAGAAAATACGTCAGTCTCCAAAATTTTGGAAAAAAATTAATTTCTTTCGAAAATCTATGTTGGCTGTCATAAAAAAATAGAAAAAATCACATTTTTTATGTTAGTTTCAATAGCGCCAAAAATTCCTTTGTAGATTAGGAAACAGAATATTATTATCTTAATTTGTAACAGCTGGCATTTCTTGTAGAAGTCACACATGACTAAACCTATTTAAGCAAATCTTCGTAAAAAATGGCTCATTCTTTTTAAATTTCCTTACTCCACATGTATGTATACTTCTTCTACATTTATTCATAGATTGTCTTCGAGAATGCCTTGTTTTCTTTATTATGATGTCAGCTATTAAAAACTAAAACAATATAAAAATATATATAGTAAAACATTATAAAAAAAATTACCCATACAAAATTTTGTTATGCTGATTTTATTATTTTTTCGGCTTGAATACAAAATTTTTCTTTTTTTTTTGTTGCATAGTGTTATCATAGAAATAACGACTATCCTTATGTAATTTTTTTCTAAGTGATTGTAAACTAAGGTGTTTTTCTGTATAGATTTTTAATGGATTTTCGTAGAGTGATTCCGCTTCAATTCGTTTTACTTCTGTTTTGCGGCAACTTTTGTCACTTGTCTGTGTGATGTATATACATATTTTACATATTTCCCAGTAAAAAGTAGACCACGAATATCATACACTGTTGCATCCCCTGATTTTTTTCAGACCTTGTTGAAGAAAAGTTTCCATGTACTTTCTCATAATCCTGGCTTCATTGTTTTGCTTCTCTGGCTTAATTTTTCTTGTTAAAGTGAAGTGACGGTTGACCAATGTTGTAGGTCCTTAAAAGCTCCAAACAAAAAACTTTAGAGTTTTCATTATACCAAGCGACTGCAAACTTCATGATCGCTTTTCCACGATCTCTTAGTTTCATACCATTTTCTCAGATACACAATTGCTGATTTTTTCATAATTTCATCTTTTAACTTAACCACCAGACTTGTTAGTTTATTAACTTTTTCAGAAGATTGATGTCTAGACAACAATTCATTAACGATACAGGCTAATCGTCATTAAGTTCACCGATAAATCGTAACCAAGGTTTTGGAATATTTTGTTGACAGGACTCGCAAGTGTGAAGCCAGCTGATACAGCCACGAGAACGATATCGTGTTCAATAAAGAATGGAAATGTTTATTCTTTCGAACAAACCCATAATATGTCAAAAATAATTTTTGCTCTTTTTATACCCTACACCACAGGGTATAATGTCATTGTGCATTTGTTTGTAACACCCAAAAGGAAACGGAAGAGACCCATCGCTTATTATACCGATCGACTTAGAATCACTTTTTGAGTCGATTTAGCGATGTCCGTCTGTCCATCTATTCTTGTAATCAAAGTCCAGGTCGCAATTGTTGTTAGAATTAAATGAAACTTTGCACACCGAAGTTTTATGGGATAAGGACGAACGCTATTTAATTTGAAGTAAATACAAATTTTGATTCCGATTTTACTTTTTCCGCTCTAGAAACCACATATTTCAACAGATTTTCTGCAAATTTAGTAAAACGTCATATATTTTAACTAGAAATAGCTCTGGTAAAAATACGCCAGATCGGTTCAGATTTATATATAGCTCCCATACAAATGTCTCCTATAATTTTACTCTTTCCGCTTTAGAAACCACATATTTTAGCAGATCTTCCTCAAATTTGGTAAAACTAGTTATATTTCAACTAGAAACAACTGTGGTAAAAATGGTCCAGATCGGTTCAGATATATATATAGCTCCAATACAAATTTCGACACTGAATTGATTATTTCCGCTCTAAAAATAACATATTTGAACAGATTTACTTAAAATTTGGCAAACCAGCTCATATTTCAACTACAAACGTCCATGGCGAAAGTGGGTCAAATCGGTTCAGAATTATATATAGCTCCCATATAAATGACTCCCCCGATTTAATTCTTTCCGCTCTAGAAACTACATATTTAACAGATTTTCATCAAATTTGGGAACACGTCTTATATTTCAGAAAACCTATGCTAAAAATGTGTTAGTTCATATTTATATATAGCTCCCATTCAAAGTTTGTGTTCAAATTTTCTTACAAATACAGATAAAAGTATGACATTTTTAGTATTCAATCTATGGTTCAAATGTAAAGACCTTCTTATACCCTACACCACAGGGTATATTGACTAGGTGTAGGATATCATATAGTCGGCCACGCCCGACTTTAACCTTCCATACTTGTTTAATTTTTAAAAAGAATCTTGAATTTGGTCCTTATATTATACATATAGCTATGTATATATAAATATTTTATAAATACAGATGTACATCATCACAATGTTGTAAAAATATTGTCGTAAAAAGACATGCCACATAAGCGCAAAATCAAGTGATAAAAGTCTGACATGTCAGCAAAATACTTGCAACTATATTCCCGATTGCAGCAACATGACACGGAGAAAACAGAGTATGAAAACAAGTGCATCAACAACTACGTACTTGGACGCACTCATCACCCACACGCTCGTAACTACGTGTAATAAGCCATGTTGCATTATGGCTTATTCATCGTTACATTGCACTTGAGGAATATGCGCCGGTGATATGGAAACGATAACGACTGGAAAAAAATGTTGTATGTGTGTATGTTGGGCAAAAAGTCATGAAATCTCTCAGTGATTGAGTGGGAAAGCAGGGATGACTGAGTTTGACACATTATAAACGTGATTACATCGTGAATTGAGCGGAAGTATTCATGTTGTAAACACGTCCAATGACAATATTCGAGTTAACAGACATCTTTGCCATGTGTTTTGTCCACCAACAATAAATTGAAATCTAAAAAAATTACCAGTTCCAGCAGAAACACTCAAAGAAATGGCAAAAAATCACGTCAGCACTAAATGTCCAAGGGATTTATCTTAATGAAAGCCACTTTATAATTAATCCTCTTACCCTGGCATAGATAGAAATCTGCTTTTTATTATTTAATGGATGTCATTCATTATACATACGAGGGCATACATACATACGACATGGGTATGAGGTTGTGCCTCCGTATACACATACGAGTAGTTTACTTACAGTGGTCCACAGTGTAAAAAGATTATAATGTGTAAGCAAAACATGAGATGTCATAAAGGAAGTTTAATAGGCATTATTTAGATAGCGATCTACTAAATCATAATGAATTTCGAAAATGTGTGTCGAAGATATTTAGTGAATCACGAATAATATTATTAAAAAATTATAATATTAATATTATATTGAAGAATCAAATTTTGTTCTTCAATCTTGAACATGTTACCTTATTTCGTTGTATATACTTTCACCTCAAATACTCTCTTAGCCACTGTCCGTGTGTATTGTACAACAATGAATGAGTGTTTGACGGCATTCCTGGGCCATTCCAGTCAACAACTGTGCAAAGAATAGAAGGACATTCTACTGAATAAACACAACATTTAGGATTATGACACTTTGGGATTTATATGAGTTAGCACTCATTTATTGTTGTACTTAATTTCTTGACCAGGTTTCCGCTGCCCTCATGGATCATCACTTGGACATTACGCTCACGGCACAGTGGCGTAGAAAAACAGGTGTTCTGTGATTTAGAGAATAAAATGTATGAAATATGTATGTGACCTTGAAAAAGAATTGTTTCCCTTTCTATTCATTTGTTTACTCGACAGAATAAAATGTGTGCGTATTTTTATTTTAATAGAGTAATGCTAATCAGATTCAGTCAGATGTGGGGATTTGTCAGCAACAATGGGGATTTAATGATAGTAAACAAGCAAAAATGCGCTAAGTTCGGCCTGGCCAAATATTATATACCCTCCACCACGGAGTGCATTCCAAAGTATCACCGGCAGATTAGAGACCGTCGACTTTAAATATATATGCAGGACCATATAAGAAAAATTGTGATATTTCGTTTGCACATTACGCTGTTTATACTGTATAACGTACTCTTTAAAAAAAATTGTGATGCTTCATTATTGTAATATTAATAATAATTTTCTATATATATATATAAATATAATACTTCAAGTGTATTCAAATGTGACAACAATCTTCAAAAATGAACCCAAAATATTAGTTGTATTATCAGTCGTCATTAGAGAGAAATATTTTCCCTCAGTGTTGATTTCTCCCATTTGCAATTTTTTGATTCCAGCTACATATCTAATGTCTGTATAATTTTGATAGGAAAAGTAGTAGTTTTGCAGATCCATTATGTTTCGCGTCCACAGTGGAATGCACACACGCAATTTTATGATTCTCGCTGTAGTCGTTTGTTTTGTACCAGTTCTATTCTTTTTCCATTTAGACCTTGAAAGTACGAATTTGGAGATGTACTATTATTTTTATTGTGAACACAGAATTTCATGATTCTAGCTACAGCCACTTGCGTGGTACCAATTTTATGCCGAATATAACTTTATTTTTCGCTTCTATTCAGTCAGATGAATGTATACACCGAATTTCATGATTTCAACTTCAGCGGTTTGGGTGGTACCATTTTTATCTATCTTCGCCAAATGTATCCCTTAAAAGTACGCATTTTTAAAAATCCATCATCTACGCAATTCCAAATTTAATTTTTCCAGCTTTTGTGGTATCATTGCTACAAATTTTATACCCTTCTGTCCCATTTCTTTTATGCTACAAGAGGAATGTATGTAACAAATTTCAAGTGCATATAAATCAGAAATTTGAAAAAATTCTTAAATATTCTAAATATTAGGAGGTCTTTTCAGTCCTTGTTATGGAACTTCCCCCCTAAAATAACAAATAATACCAAATAAGTAATGCTGCTAGATTCGTAGAATTTGATGTGTACATTCCTCTAACCACGTAGACGTGTATGTAATATCGATAACCATAAATTTGACTTACACTGGGTAATTACCCAGGCTAAGTCTAATATTTTTAATATAAAATTTTCTTTTCAATTTTTTTTTCTTAAACTAAATTTGAAGTATTTTTATTGAACTTCAATTTGTCAAATAATGAGAGATGTGAACTGGAATGACCAAAACTATTTTTGCAAAAATTTAGTATTTATAAAAATTTCAATAACTCAGTCAATTGCTAATGGATTTTTCTCATTACAAAATGTGTTATTACACAATGTTCAAAAACATTGTCATTGAAAAATTGTAAAAACTGGTAAAAAGTATGTTTGCTGGACAAAAGCACACATATTTCTTAAATTTTCTTAAATAAGCTATATATCTATCAAAAGCTCCAGGATTCTACTTTCAAATACGAAGAGAAATAGAAAATGGGTTTATAATCAACTAACTTACAGGCTTAAAAGTGTACAAAGGTATGAAAAACCGGTCTTTACCAGTAACCCGAGATTTTGGGGCTGTTTATTTTCCAGACACATCCAAAATATTGAGTTACGGATTAAAAATACAAATTCTTCGCACAGTGCTATCAATCAGCCACAGCTACACTCAGAAAAATAGCATTCTTAAATCTGAGTAAAATCCATACTCCAATTTAGTTTAACAATTTTACTCCAGTTTAGGTAAAATTTCCTTACGAGAAGGAAAATTAAATAGATATGAGTACACTTTCCTTATTTCAGAGCCAGATAAAATAGTACATATACTCAAAATAGGGTAGTAAATTTACTTAAAAACATTTTATTGGTTCTAGTAAAAACTTCTGACAATACTTGTGCGGAAGATAATTTACTAGCGTTTAAAGAAAGAAAATAATGCAGAATTTTTTCGTATTGAAAAATTCCATTTATGAAGTTTTTACTTAAAAATGTGTTTATTACTTCAATAAAAGTAAATAAATGTAATTAAATTTATGTCATGTTTCTCATACATTCAAGTATAAATGAACTTATAAAATATACTTTAGAGTATTTAGAAAAATACATGAATAGTGGTCTAAAAAGAAATTCTCGTTCGTTAGCCGAGACTTTCTTCATAAGTACTTCAAATATTACTCTAAACAATCACTGCGAAGTCGCCTAACTAGCCTCCGCAGCAATCATGGTGAAATATTTCAACTCTTTATGGTATGAGTAAGATGAAACGTTTGAGAACTATACCATGTTGTCATTTTTCATATGAGTGTTGCATACTCTGAAGCGAAATAATTTATTTCAATTATCAGAATATTCGTAGTAAGGCTGAATACAAATTTACTTGGTTTAAGGAAAATTTTAGTCAGGCTGAGTACAAATTTTACTTTGTTTAAGAAAAAATTTCCGAAAATTTTCCTCATATTGAGTATAAATTTACTTGGCATGACTACAAATTTACTTAGTTTGAGTAAATAGTTACTTGGATTGAGGAAAAAATCGGAATATTTTCGGAAATCTTAAATATTCCGATTCGGAATCAGAAATTATTGCCTTAGCGCTATACGAAGTTCAGTTTTCCTCAGTTTTAGTACATATTTACTTAATCCGTGGCATACTTTTTTGTGAGTGTATATTCATCGAATTGGCTTTATACATTCATCGTACGACAAATATTTTTAAAGACGATTAGTTGCTAAACCGCATCATTTTCGAAACAAACAAAAATGGTTAATAGTGGAACTAAATTAAATAACTACAAAATTATTTAACAAAAACTATTAGATGTGAAATTTTCCCACGTGCGATGCTAGAGATAATCTGTAGAAAAACTCTTTTTACATCTACTAATGGACTAGGCCTTGTTTACTTTACGAAACTCACTTTTTCTTGTTCCTTTTTTGGGAGAATATAAATTTATATCGATAAAAATGTATTATGGAAATGTTACGGCACGCTGTAACATATTATTAAATTAAGTACAAATGTTATACGTAAGATAATACTCAAATGTTTAAGTTTTTTGTATTCTTTTGAACTGGGATATTGTCCTGGCTTAAGGCCATTTTACATCTATATTTAATAGAATGCAAATCATGATTTCGACCATGTCAAAAGTCTTTTCAAGTGGCTTCGCAGCGACTTTTCAACATCAAACCCGGCCTCTATAAGGAGATGATTCTCACAAACGAACGAGAAGCACAACTCACTTGCCGAATGGTGCGAAATCGCACCAAATAATAAAGTACACATGCCATCTTACAAGCATCTCATTGAGTTGTAAGTATGTGTATATGCAGGTATAGTTACCCAGCAATACTTCTGCCGTGCCAACGCTCATTTGTTTTAGTTTTTCGTTTGAATTTTGTTGGTCTGTAATCAATATTTGATTTGAACTGGGATATTGTCTCATTTTGCATCTTCTATATTTACTAGTGACAGTGGAAATATTAAAGGTACTTGACAGTTCTCGGGCACAACATTTTTGTTTTTATACCCTACACCACTTCGTGGGCTAGGGTATTATAAGTTAGTTTCGCGCCAAATGTTTGTAACACCAAGAAATAATCGAGCTAGACCCACCTTTAAGTATACCGATCGGCTTAGAATCGCCAGCTGAGCCGATTTAATAATGTCTGTCTGTCCGTCCGTCTGCTGTCAATCCAAGCATGTTCGCACTCTACAGGTCGCAATTGTTGTCCGATTGTCATGAAACTTGGCAGAAGTTCTGGCCAAGGACCATCGGTATTGAATTTGGAGGAAATCGGTTCAGATTTGGATATAGCCCCCATACAAATGTCACTCCCAATTTGACTTTTTCCGCCCTATAGAGCACATATAGTACCCGATTTTCTTTAAATGTGGCACAACATTTTATAATCGAACTTAAAACACCCATGGTGAAAGTGGGTAAGATCGGTTCAGATTTAGATATAGCCCCCATACAAATGTCGCTCCCGATTTCACTTTTTCCGCTTTAGAAACCACATACTGTGCCCGATTTTCTTTAAAATTGGCACAACATCTTATAATCGAACTAGAAACACCTATGGTGAAAGTGGGTAAGATCGGTTCAGATTTAGATATAGTCCCCATACAAATGTCGCTCCCGATTTCACTTTTTCCGCTCTAAAATCCACATTTTGTACCCGTTTTTCTTTAAAATTGGCACAACATCTTATAATCCAACGAAAAAAACATGTGATGAAAGTGGGTAAGATCGGTTCAGATTTAGATATAGCCCTCATACAAATGTTGCTCACGAATGTTTATCCGATTTGGGCCAAACTTTACATATTATATTTCACCAATAAACATACATGGTGAAAACGGGTCACATCGTTCTAGGTTTCAATATAACCCCATACAAATGTCCTTTCCGATTTAACATTTTTTGTCAAACACATTCATTTACAGGATGCAAAAATCCTTCCCGATTTCACTTTTTTACCGAATTGAATTGTAATGAGATAGAAAGTCCGTCCGTCTTTAACATTTCCTTACTTGTTTGGGAGATTCCCATATGTCCATACTTTGGTATAACCCAAATTGGGCCCCATTCTGATCTATTACAGCTCTAGAAACTACATCTTACATCGGATCTTCATCAAATTTTGCAGATTATTATATGTTTCAACTACGAATACCTACCGTGAATGAGAAATATATAGGCCCATGTTTAGGACCAGGCACAAAATATTGTTATAGGCCCCCTTTGAAATGTCGGTCCGATTCATTCTATTACTAATGTATAATTTGTTTTTGTCTGTCGGATAATTGGAACAATTAACATATTATTTGCCATATTGATTTGATTTATTTATTTCAACTTGTAAAAACAAAACAAATTACAAAATGCATATATAATACTTTTTTTAACATGGGTAAAAAAACTACTCAACAAAAATTCGTTAAATATGAATTTATAGTAAACTGTATAATTTATATATACTACATAGAATTGCTCCCATGAAACACCTGGGCTTAGTAAAAGCGAAGTATATACACAGGTAGTGGTGTAGGGTATTATATAGTCGGCTCCGCCCGACTTTAGCCTTTCCTTACTTGTTTATAATGCCATACGAACATTACAGAAGTACTAAATTTCCTGTAGGGTATATAAGTCCAACATTTTGTTAAAATCAAAGGGTATCGCTATTTGAATATATTTTTTTTAATTTCTAGTCCTTGGATATTTGTAGATATATTTTATTGTAAGTTAGCCCCTACATTTCGTTCTCAGAAGTCAAACATGTTTTCCAAAGTCTTCTGTATCTAATTCACACTAGCCTTTCCCCAATCCCAGTAAATTTTGTGGCCACAAATCTCAAAATTTCGACGAGATAGAGAGAAAACTATAAATTCATTCGATCAGGATTTGGGAGTCATTTAATGTATCTTGGCTTCAATCAATATTAATTTTTGACCACAATCAGTGTTCTTTGGCCGCATAATTTCATGGAAATTTAAATGTATTTTTAGAGTATCATTTCTTGTCTTTTGATGTACATATCATTTATGTTGACAGTTATTTTTAAGTGGTAAGTTAGACTCTGAATACTTTAAAACGTCCAAAATCGCAAAACAAACATTTAACCAAATTTTCCATGCAGAAATTTAACCACAATAAAATTAATTAAATCGACTATTTCTCTAGGCAAATTGAATTCATTTCAAACTAAAACACTGTATTTTGAGTACCCGCAATACAATCTAAACATTGGTCACAATCATACCTTGCTAGAATTGCTGCTGTCCTTTCCGGCGAAACAACTTTATTAAGAATATTTGTTGTTGTCGTGTTTTAAGTGAATAATGCTGGTCATTATTGTTGGCATTTTCTAACTACGGCCACATACACTTCGTTCCGTTCCCTACCTGTCCGTAGTACAAAGAATTTGTATTCGTATATTTTATAGTGTACAAGTATTAGGACAATTTTATGAGTTTGTAACAATTACACAATTTTCCACACATAAAACTTACATTTCACTGCACGACACCACCCACCACCTACCACTTCAAACCACATCAAACACCACCATCAGCCATCATCATTGGCAACATAGTCATCGTTCTCTGGTTTTTATCATGACTTGGCCGACACCGTCGACAGCGTCATCATAATCATAAGTATGATTAATTTTAGAGAGGATGTTAAACCAGGTTAATGTTTATATTCTACATTACCGGCATGAAAGTGGTACATTGTTGGCTATCGTTCTGTTCTGCTCTTTTCTGGAATATGTAGTTTTAACCATGACTGCTAACTTTGGATATGCCTGCCATTGTGTTATGATGATGTTTATTAAATTAATTTTACCTGTTCTGCTAGGAATTCGGACGATACCGTAGTTGGTAGGCGAATGTTGTGTAATTTGTATACTTAATTTGAGTAATACAATAAAAGTATTAGAGGTATTTAACGCAACGTCCTTCCGGCATGTAGAAGGTGGGTCAGTAAATATCAAATTGGTCGGCGACAGATAGAAGCACATCGTGGGTTCCTAGAATAGTTGCTTAACAATTTAACGTCCTCAGTAACATCCGTTCGTAGTGTAAGAAAGTTAAATTTGTTTGTTGGTTAGAAAGGAAACGAATGGAAATTTTAACAATCTTTCAGGCATTAATATTCTTGGAAATCTAAAAAAATATGATATGAATAGGGTTTGGGGTTTCCGGACTTTTTCAATTTCCCGGGAAAACGGGAATGAATTATGTTTTCCCGGGAATCCCGGGAATTCCCGGGAAAACATAATTGATTTTTTGTACGTCCAATATGGTTTAAAATATCAACATTGGTGTGCTTTTTTAACCCATTAAAATACACCGTACACGTCCGTGTACACTATTTACAGCTTTTCGTAGAGTTTTGATAATTTTCAATATGAATGCAATACCTAAAAAAACTATATAGCACAAGAATCGGGAAGAACAGATCAAAATAATAATAATCTAAAAATAAATATTTTTTATATTGTATTTGTTATTACGAAAATAATTGAAATTAATAAATGAAAATAACATTAGGGTTAAAATACAAATTAAAAACGAACGTTTTTGTTAAAATATTTAAGAAATTATTTTCCATTTTAAACATATTTTACTCTACACAAATCAGAAAGGATTGGAAGAGTCATATTATTGGACATTTAAATCACAAGCACAACGGTCCGACACCTGCAATAGATTCGAAATTAAAAAAAATTAAGAAAAAAAGAACTTGTATAACTGAGAATGTTATGACGTGTTTAATTTAGAAAATTCATTCGTCTAGAGAGGAACATATTTTACAGAAAAAAAGAAAAATATTCTAAACTGTAGAAGCAATAGAAACATTAACAAGTAAGGAAAGGCTAAAGTCGGGCGGGGTCGACTATATAATACCCTATATATCTCTCTTTGATTACTAAACCCAGGAATTTCATGGGAGCAATTTTATATAGTTCATATAAATTATACATAAATTATCTTTTGGTCAAATTTAACGATGATGGTAAATAATATGGTATTTGAACCAATTTTCCGGCAGATATTCCGAGTACCGTAAATATAAAATATAACATGATCTGGAAAAATTGATCAAGGTCCAATGATAAATACAGATTATACAGCGGTAATAGGATAAATCGGACGGACATTTGAAGGGAGCCTATAACAACACTTGGGGTCTGTGTCAAAACATGGGCCTATATAGTTCACATTCCAAGGTATTCCTAGTTGAAATATATCATGATCTGCAAAAGTTGACGTAATGTAGGTTTTCGAGCTGTAATAGAGTAAAATGGGGGGCCCATTAGGGTTATACCAAAGTATGGACATTCATAGTATGTATTCTTAGTTGAAATATAATTTAATCTGCGAAATTTTAAAAACTTCCGATGTAAGATGTAGGTCCTAGAGGGATAATAATAAAAATGAGGGTCATTTAAATACATTACATTAAAAATTGGTTCCATACAGATCACTTTCAAAGTATGTATTCTTTATTGAAATATAACATGACCTGCAAAATTGTATCGAGATCCAATGCTCGATGTGGGTTCTAGATATGTAATAGCTTAAAATGGGGGGCCAATTTGTATGGGGTTATAACAAAATATGGACCCATATATTTGACTTTCATAGAATGTATTCTGAGTTTAATTAAATATAATATAATCTGCAAAATTTGATAATTTGATTTGAATTCTGATGTAAAATGTGGGTCCTAGAGGCGTAATAATAAAAATGGGGGCCCATTTGTGAGGACGCTACATTAAAAAGTGGGCCCTTATAGATTACTTTCAAAATAAGTACTATTTATTGAAATATAACATGATCTGTGGTTTCTAGAGCGATAATAGTGTTAACTAGGGGCCCATTTGTATGGGGTGGGTCTAGCTCGATTATTTATTGGTGTTACAAACATTTGGCGGAAAACTAACTTATAATACGCTAGTCCACGAAGTGGTGTTGAGTATAAAAATGTTAATAAAATTAAATAAATTCATAAAAAATAAAAACATAGAATTGTCTTCTTTGAGAAGATTTTCACCATTTATTTCGTCGATTTTTTGAGAAAACAAGAAATTTAATGTCAGCCATAGTATTGTCAGTATGATGTTTTTGTTTCACGATAAAAATCTTATAACTATCTTCACAAAAACAGTGTATTCCCCTATCTGGTTTTCGCAAATTTTCCTTTTATATACTATAACTAAATTAGTGCTCAAAATAATCAATAAAATATTTTTTTAATATTTCCCGTATTCCCGGGAAATTTAAAATTTTTTCCCGGGAATTCCCGTCCAAATTTTTTCGGGAATTCCCGGGAAAAACGATTCGGGAATTCCCGGACCCCAAACCCTAGATATGAATTGTGTTTTATGAGTGAAAAATAACGAATACAAATGAAAAAAAATGTTGATACTGAAGTATACTAAAATTGAGCCTGAGAAATGTACTCAATCTAAGTAGATTTGTAGTTAAAATGAGTAAGTAAAACTCATTTTTAATAAAATTTACTTGGTTTGAGTACGAACGTACTACATTCAAGTAAAAAAATGAACTTAAATTGAGTAAAGACATACTGGGTGTCAAACAGATACCAATTTCCTTAATTTAAGTACATTTTTATTGGAATTTAGTACATTTTTTCCTGAGTGTAGAAAAACTAGAACTTTAATTACAAGGAATAAAAAAAAACTGATCAAACTTTTTATCAACATCAACATGCCTGGGTATGTTCGATCGACCTGAAATTTCTTGATTACCTCAACAAAATTTGTATGCCATATTCCCAAATCTTAGTGCTCTTGGAAAACCTGGACATTGGATATACTTCCATTTTTCTTTTCAACCTATCAATATTAAAATACATGCAAATATATTGTTATAATTGAAAAATAAGGTTTATCTTTATCCCTCCACCATGGATTGCATTCCACCGAGGCTGTCGAATTTCGTAGAGGTGCAGTACTATTACAGGAAAATATATATATTTTCTTAATATAACAAAACCAAAACAAATATAAATATTGAAAAAATAAGTTTATACATAAATATACTATTTTTATTACTTCAAACCAAGCTTATACGGCAAGGCTATACCAATACGTTTACATATCGAAATAATACTTCATGTCAAATCAAAAAGTACGAATTTCGAAAAATCCGTTTATTTTACGTGTCTACGCAATAAGAGGAATTTATACACCGAATTTCATTACCTTAGATGCAGGCGTTTGGTTGGTACCATTTTTATCCCTCCATTCCTATTTTGGAAAAATACTTTTATATGATGTATCTACTCAATTAGAGGAATGTACACACCGAATATCGTGTTTCTTGGAGTTGTCGTTTAATATGTACCATTTTTATCCCTTTTTGCCCCATTTCATCCCCTACGAAAAAAAAATCACTTTATGGTGCACGTTTTTGTTATAGGGGAATGCACATACCCAATATCAAGTAAATACCAGCAGACATATTTAAAAAATATGCTTAAATGCTCTATTAATATTAAGGTCACAAGGACTATAAATACCCATGGTATTTATAGTCCTTGTGAGGGAAAATTTTTTACCTTTGGACCAATTTCGACCAGTTTCAATCCCAACCGATCTACGACTGTATGACACATTTATGGAGAATTTGGACGTCCTAACTCCTTTCGTTTAGATGCTAGCGTGCTTTCATCAGACGGACGGACGGACATGGCTAGCTCGTCTTAGAATTTTATGACGATCAAGAATATATATACTTTATAGAGATAAGATAATACAGGGTGTTACAAACGGAATAACAAAGTTAGTATACACCCATCCTGGAGGTGGAGGGTATAATAAAATATATATATCGAATTCTCTACAGAAATCAAAAATTAAATTTATTGTCCAATTTAGAAGATTATGGTAGTACAAAATGCTGTGTAGAACTGCAGGTGTAGCTCATGCACCGTTTTCGCGCAACACGGAGGGAAAGATTGGCGTGAGCGCTTGAGGCTACTATTCTCTAAACTCTATAACTTCTGACATAGCTAAGATATTTTATGCACGATTCGCGTGAAAGGTATTTCCTTGTGGATTTGTAAAAAAATAGTTTAATTCAAAATAATCTCTTTTGACAATAAAAAATAATAATTATATATTGATTTTTTTACGAACTAATTTCCCCTTCGATTTTAATTATTTTTTCACTAGCCGTAGCCCAATGTGATTGCCAATTGTAAAACAAATTCGTTGGATCCCACACGAATCGAAAGAACATAAAAGAAATACCTTTCAAACGCATATTTTCGTGTCAAAATATAATAACTACCTGCTTTTTTCCCTGATTTTCATTCTTTCCTATTCCTCTTTATCGTATACTTTTGAAGATAAAATGAGTTCTTATTGACAGTTTAAAAATATAGTTTGTGTGGGCGGTACCACGACCTTTTGCATATCATGGGCTAGTATATCCAGGAACCATCCCCTGTCCAGAAGTTAGCTACATTGAAATTTTCGAGCGAATCGGTCCACCACAAAAACATATGTTTTCATCATTCAGGAAAAAAATGTGGCTGGTTTGCTAAATAATACATCATTGCGTCATGCCATCTGTGAACAAAACGCCCCCGAAAACACCTCTAAAGATCATGTTTTTCCCACGTAGTATTTTGTATTTGTATAATAATGTAAAAAGGGGATAAAATTGGTACACATCAAACGACTGAACGAGGAATTATGCAATTATTTGTGCAAAAAATGCTAACAACCAAAGTGTTGCAGCTAGAAATTCGGTGTGTACCTTCCTATTGTAACTTAGACTAGCAACGTAGATGGATTTCGCGAAATTTGTACTTCTAGGGGAAAGCGGCATGTGCGGTAGCTTGTAACCAACTAAGGAATATCACAGAGAAAAATATAGGATATAAGCCTGGAACAGATAGGAAAGCATGGATATCCTACTAGACCTGGAAATTCTTACAGGAAAGAAACAGCCTTAAAGAGTGGAACAATGAAAACTCCAATATCAACGATAAATATCGTTGCACAGCAAAATCGATCAAAAAGGCTCCTCTGAGAGACAAGAGGATTTTCTTGAAAATATGGCGATTGAAACGAGCGCAAACAACATTCGAAAACGGATCACACGTTAAATAACATGACAGAACAATACTATTGACCAGACCAAAATGTGGAAGTAACATTTCCCAGAGATAAGCACTTCTCCTGATGCGATAGACCACTAGATTTTCTATTCACGGTGTCTGGACATAATCCCCACAGACATAATCCGCAACACGATTTTGGGAATTATGTCCGCAATTTAAATCGGACATAACGCCCAATTAAAGACCTTTAATTTGCGTAGTAGGCTTTGAACATACCTCAGAGGAGAAAATCTTCAATCCAACGCTACGCAGAAGTCCTTCACTGAGGCAACCGGCTTTGGACATAACTCAGATGAGAATTTTTTTAATCCTAATTCGCAGCAGAACCTTACTGTGCGTTGTTGGCTTTAGACAGAGGAGAACATCTTTAATTCCGGCCGGTCCGTTCGATTAAGTTGATTTTAAGATGAGTGCCCTTTCAGTCAGAGTTGCCAGTTTAGGGGACTTAGCACCCATTTAGGGATTTTTTCTTTTTAAACGGGGATATATTTTTGGGTTTTTGATCTGGGAACTGATTATTCCTTAATACTATTTTTTTTATTTTTTGTTAACATTTACAAATTGAAAGTTGTCTATTTTTGTCAAAAATTCACGTAAAAATACCTTACACTCGTGCACAAACACCCATGATTTAGTTGTTGAAAAAATCAACCAATGCAGAGTACAATAAAGTCAGTACGTATGAAGTCCCTCATCCGATGTGGATGATTTTTTCTTTTTCAGAAAAAAAAATAACAACTTGCAACTATATTTAGAGGGCAATTTTCCGATATTTTTTAAAAATTAAATATAAAAATATACATGCAGGGCAATTCATTATATTGGTCTTGGTGTTCGGCCTGCTTTGCGTCATTAAAATAACAAAAAGGACATATAGAAACTATTGATGTCAAGACCATAATCTTCCCTGCATTTTCATACTGCTTTTTTAATTTTAGTTCTGAAATAATGTTAAATGTTCAGTCACCATAATTTCACCGATACTGAGAATCCAATGACTGTGTTTGACGATGCCTACAATTTCAGAAATATAAGCAATTTAAATATTATTTTTTTAATTTCTTCGACTATAAGTATGAATCGAATCCGAAAATGTCCACAAAGATCCGGGAATGGAAATTTCAAAAAACCCAACTTTTTGGCTGGTTGGTGAGGACGGGGTGAGACCGTTTACAATTTTATAAATAATAACATTACATTTGTATTTCCAAGTACGGATAATTTTCGTGGGTGGTAATTTTAAAAATTACCCTAATCACCGATAAATTTTCTCATTTTTTTGGGAAGAAATTTTTGTAAAATTATTCATTTTAAATTACAATTTTTCGACTTACCCCCGTTTTCATGTAGCTCTGTTAGCTATGGGAATGTTATGGAGCTACGTGATAACGGTGGCTTGTCTGCATATGTAACAAGTGTATGTGAAATTTATGACTGGTTACAACAATGCCAACTTAAATTATATATTTTTTTAGATTGTTTTAATTGAAGCATCTATCTAAGTATGTGTATTCTAGTTGGCGACGGTGTAGATTTTTTTATTTTAAGTAAAAAATTAATGATAATTTGGGGGAATTAAGGGATTCCAAAATATAATTTGGGGATTCGAACGAGAAAAAAGAAACTGGCAACGCTACCTTCAGATTGGTCCCATTACTGAGCGTATGAGTAATATTGTTATGCCACATAAAAATAACTCATACGTACATATTTCAATGTATGTAATTGAAATTTGAAATTTAATATGTTATATAATTTACAGTTTTTTGATGTGTTGTGTATAAAATTTTCTGTTTTTTATTTTTTTATGCAAAATTTTTATCTTTGTTTACTAAAGTTCCAGTTTTGCATACAGTAATTGTACTTTCATGTTAGAAACTTAAATCCAATCAAGAATATATTTTCGATTAAAGGCAATTACGATGGCTACAAATCTTGAACATTTTAATAGAAACAGTGGTTTAGTCACAAAAAAGAACACAATAAAAAGAGATTATTTTCTAAGACTTTCGTCATAGAGGGGCATATCTTCCACATTTAGTCATAGATCTTTTGAATATAGGCATCGTTTACTTCGATAGAGTGGTGGCTATTTAAAAATAATTTAAACTAAATAATTTGTTTCGATCTTTATGGTTTTTTCGTGTCTGCAAAATTTGTTTTCTATAAATTAATATATTTCAAAGATGATTTTTTTTCTTTATGGAATACTTGTAGCCATAATTTCAAATCGTAGATATCTTGAACCAACTTATTTATCGAATAGAAAGATAGAGGATATTCAGAAATCTAGGGCTAATATATTTTTTCAAAATTAAGTTTATCCATAGCACGTATACTGTCACACATATAGTATAATTAATCACACTATAAAGCATCATAAATTATTTTTTTTTCGGTTTTATATAATTCCCCATTCTATTCAGCAAAAACTTAAGTAATAAATGTAATTTTTTTGTGATCAACATACAAATCGAAATGAAACAGCTGACCCCAGGTCATGAATCCTTATTGAATAGCAGATTAGTCCTCCCAATAGACGCCCTCTGCATCCTCTTGCTACTTAGCATAGCAGTGTTTCCTTCACAACACTATTTAACAATTCATAAATCATTTTGTAGATTTTGTTGCAAAACTTCTTTCAACGTCAATAATATCAATTACAATTGCACACCCTCCCTCTACCTCTCCCGCTCATCGACTATACCAATCTACTCTTACGAATTCGAAAGAAGAGATGCGGTAGTTGTATCCTTTTGAGTGGTGGAAAGTATAATTTTTTGATAAAATACTTGTTCGTCGTACAGTTGTCATCTCTTTTGTATGATATTTATAAATAATAAAATGTCATAGAAAACTAGGGTATTAAACCTCAAAAACTCATAAACATTTTTTGCCACCGAAATGCATACAGTTTTTAATCCATTTCACATCTATCCGCATACTCTCCCAGATGTACAGACACACAGAGATATAGATGGAATATCGTTGATAGTCTGGGTGAGTAAAGGCTTGACAAATTAGTGCTAAGTTTCTGTGTTAAAAATTGCCAATTCCCAATCAATAAACTGTGCATGATATAATTTTAGACTCACTGAAATGGATTTACATTTTAAGTGAAATCTGAACGCCTTATACATTTTTAGAGAAACTTTCATTTAGGCATATCTGCAGCATTGACTATTTAATTTATATAAATCAAAATTTCTCTCTATAGCAGGTGATCAAGCCACCACGCCACGACGGATATTACAAATTGTTATCCACTTGTATTTTTAGTTATTAAATGTACTCTGATGTAGTCCTATTTTATAACCCTTACCTTGTAGTTATAGTTGTATAGATGACACCCTGTACAATATTTGTGTCCCCAGGACCAATGAATGAACAAGCGACGAAACAAACGTACATACGGACGGAGCAGCCAAAAGTTATGACTGACTTATAGTCGTACATAGAACGGTCTCATTCTGTCCCCAAAATACACTCATTTATCTTCATAAATCGTTTCAGCTTTTTTTTGAGGGGGTCTTATTAAAAGCATTGTGAGCTGTTGCTGCCTTGCTCTTGAACTGTATTTCCTGATCATTGAATTGAGACCGTCCATAATTAGAGTAAGTTATGTATTCGCCATCATCATTCTAAAACGTATGTCATGATATCGGGTTGACAGCATCCTATGATAAAAACGAGGTGAGCTAGGATCTTCTGATTTACTAAGCAAAGGGTCCCAAAAATCATACTAGATTCAAATTTCATGACACTTATGATGTATTTTTGTAACTAAAATGAATTTAAAACATGCTGGAGTTGTTTTGCATTTATATTTAATAGAATGCAAATTTATTTACAAATGGAATGTGACACTTATTACTTGGCTGCAGACTACCACGATCATGATTTCCACCCAGTCAAAGATTTTGTCAAGTGGCTTCGTAGCGAATTTTCAACATCAAACCTGGCCTCTGTAAGGAAATGATTCTCACAAACGAAAGAGAAGCACAACTCACTTGCCGAATATGCGTTTAAAAAACCACACCATGTTATAAAGTACACATGACATCTTACAAGCATCTCATTGAGTTGCATATGTAAGTATGCGTATATGCAGTTTTATATAATTTTTATTAGTTTACCAAATTTACCCTGCAAAAAATGTGAGAATGTTAATCAAATCGATAGATATATGTTGAGACTCCTTCCTCAAAATTGCGAAATTTCAAAGTTGCATGGTTGCCACAGTTTGGAAATCTAACGTAAGATATCGCAACACCAAAAACGCTCACCAATTTCCATCAAAATCGGAAGACTTTCGAAAATTTCTCATTAATTTAACATTGAATTCCTTATATCTTGAATATTGTGTTATGTGAGCGATAGGCGTGGTCGTCCTCCAACTGCACATATTTCTTCCCCATATGCAGTGCGTCTCTTACTGGAAGGTTAGACAAAATTTCTAGGTAAAGTAGCGATTGGCTTAAAAGATGTGGACTTTTGTCAATAAAATTATGAACACAATATTTGATTTGAATATTTGGGATATTGTCCAGGCCAAAGACCATTTTATAAAATGTAAATTTATTTACAAATGGTATGGTGGCATTCATTACTTGGCTGGACACTACCACTACCAGGATTTCCATGACGTCACATGGCGATCCTCTTCAGGTGGCATCGCAGCTACTTTTCAGCCAAATACGAATTCCAATAGATGAGTTTTGTAGAGTGAGGGCAAATATAAATATAATTGTAAATTTTCCACAGATATGCCGCAATTTTATGGCAGCAAATTTAAAATTTATTTCAAATCACACTATTTTTAATTATATTTTAAATATTTTACGTTTTTCTATGAAATATGATATTTTTCGGAAGTCGATTCTACATACGGATAGTTCGGGCTAAGAACGAATTCAGTCTGTAATTTGCAGTGAAGTCGGTTGTTCAATCGACAATACATGATGAGGGTATATGATCACGAATATCCGAAGAAGAAACACCGTGAAAGTATCAATAGACCAAGGACACAATAGAATTGGATATCCACCATCGCCCTCTTTTGGCCACGGTCAAGTAACTACAGCGAGTTGTATTCCATCTAAAGTCTGATGTATGTAGTGTAGATATTGAGAAGATCAGACCGGTTTAAGAAACCTAGACACTTGAATGCTTCTTTCGGCATTTCGAATACATGTTTTGTCCAACGAACATCGCATTGTATTTTCATGTCCAGAACATCAAGAGTATCTGATTGCTCGATATTTACACCGTTCATTGAAATCGACGAAACCGACAGTGAATCGCTTGTGAGACAACAAGGAGAACTGGGTCTAACGTGCATTAAAATCTACTCTATTCACTCGACCTCATTCGGAAATGGCCAGTAAATCATGGCTGAGTGACTCATCCACAAATCGCCTTTTTACACCATCCACCTCCAGGATGGGGGTATACTAACTTTGTCATTCCGTTTGTAACACCTTGAAATATCGACCTGAGATCCTATAAATTATATACAGTGGCAGACAAAAGTCAACATACGACCCACATTTTTGCGATTTAGCGAGTTCCAAAACATATTTGAAAAAAGTAATGATGCGGTTTTGTTTGAAATCGTGTTTTATTCATATAACAATAACAAAATGCATTACTTCAATATAAACACAAAAGATATTAACAGAATACGCAGAAAAAACCTTGACAAAAGTCTACATACGGTCTACATACGTTTGTAACACCTTGAAATATCGACCTGAGACCCTATAAAGTAAAATAGGTCATAAAATTCTAAGACGATCTAGCCATGTCCGTCTGTCTGTTGAAAGCACGCCAAATTTTCCATAAATGCATCTTATAGTCGTAGATCGGTTGGGATTGAAACGGGGCGAAATCGGCCCAAAGGACTAAATACCCATAATAATCACTAATATTTTAGCATATTTATGCATATTTTTTGAATATGTCTGTTTATATTTGCTTGATATTTGGTATGCGCATTCCCCTTATAGCAAAAACGTGCACCATAAAGTGATTCTTATTTGTAGGGGGTGAAATGGGACAAAAAAGGGATAAAAATGGTACATATTAAACGACAACAGCTAGAAACACGAAATTCGGTGTGTACATCCCTCTAATTGATTAGATACATAATATAAAAGTTTTTTTTTCCAAATTCGTACTTTTAAAAGGTAATAGGGGGATAAAAATGGTACCAACCAAACGGCTGTACCTAGAATAATGAAATTCGGTGTATACATTCCTCTGATTGCATGGACAAGTAAAATACACAGATTTTTCAAAATTCTTACTTTTTGGGGTTAAAATGAAAAAAAGGGGATAAAAATAGTACCAATTAAATGACCGCAGCTAGAGTTATACAATTCGGAGTATACATTCCTCTAACTGCGTAGACACGGAAAATAAACGGATTTTTCGAAATTCGTACTTTCAAGGGATACAATGGTACATAGGGATAAAAATAGTACCAACTAAAGGACTACAGCTAGAATGATGCAATTCTAATTTCGTAAAAACGTCAAGGGGGTAAAAATGGTACCAACCAAATGGGCGCAGCTGGAATCATGGAATTCGGTGTATACATTCCTCTGACTGCATAGACACGCAAAATAAAAAGTTTTTTCCAAATTCGTACTTTTTCTTTTACGGCAAAAATTGGTTGAATCATGAAGTTAGGTTATTTTTTACGTCTGATAATGGATTTTCAAAATTTGGAATGAAAATAGAATTGAAATACAACCAACTGTAGCACCCACTATCCACCAATATTTATGTTATTTAAGCTTTTTGAAAATATAAATATAAGAACATTTGTTTTTTGAATTGACGTATTGGTAGCCTTGCCTTATAAGCGTGGTTTGAAATAATTAAAATATTAAATTTATTTATAATTTTTTTTCACTATTTGTATTTGTTTTGGTTTGACTATATTAAAAAATATATATTTTCCTGTAATATTACTGCACTTCTACGAAAATCGACATGATCTGTGGAATGCAATCCATGGTGGAGGGTACATAAAGTTCGGCCCGACCGAACTTAACTCCGTTTTTACTCAATTTCTTGACGACTTTGTCTATGAATGACAGAGATTGTTGTCACCCCGAATGAGTAGATTGGATTCAAAGTCCGATCCAAGAGGTCGTCGATGAAACTGAGAAAAAGGAAGGGGAAAAGACAGAGCCCTGTGGTACTCCTGCGTTTAACGTATGCTCGTCGGATGAGAACCCACCTACAACAACACGTATAGTGCGATCTCTGAGGAAACTCAATATAAATCGATGGATCGATTCCAGCTCTCGGATAGCAGCGTCATCAGACCCCTGTGTATCGATAAATACAATTTGAATTTGAGTCAAATTGACCAAAAATAATTCAATAACCGGAGGCTGTACATGTTTATGGTTTTGTGCTCGCTCTGTTCTCCTCTCCTTGCACACTGAACAACGACCGAGTGGAAAATTCAGTTCCTTTTCAGCATTGTTTGTGGTTGTGATGTCCTGATGTCGTTGGTGTCATGTCCTCTCTAGTATTGAAGCAGCAAATAATAAGTATTGCTACGATGATAGCCAACCAAATATGTACGTGTGTGTATGTGTATGGGTGAACGATGGCAGTGTGGCACGGTGGCATGCCATGGCAAGTGAGCAACAACAGGAAGAACAGCTAACACATCCATTGTTAGTTTGCAACGAAGCAGAAAACAATTATTCCATTTGGTAAGAGCAGCTCACAACGTGCCCTTGGCAAAATGACACTTTTTGTCTGGTCACCGAGCAAAGAAAAAAAATATTACGAATGAAAACATAAACAAAACACAAAATATGCAAGCAGGACAACCGAAAAAAAATAAAATAAAAATCCATATATATTAACAAATGAAAAAGTTACAATGTTTAGCTGGAATTTTCAAATGGGAAAAATCATATTCGATGGACGCTACATATCTATGATGTTAAGTTATGCGGGTGCTGGGTGCTCAATGGCGAGTAATTATCACAATTATCATAACCTACTGCTGCTGTGGAAATTAAAACTATAAATCGTTGGGTGATCTTAAATTTGTGTAACAACAAACGAATTTCGTGAGCAAATCGGGGTTGTAGAACGGGACAGAAGTTGAACATCAGTAACACGCTAACCGAATCTTGTTTATCCTCCATCTGAGGGTGTGTTCCAGAATGTGAAAGGCAGTGGGGTAGATGTGAAAATGTCTTTAGTCAAACTTATGGTGACTTTAAAATAAATCCCTCCCCATTCGATATTTACAATTTCCATTAATTTTTTGCTTTATTGGATATTTCGTAAAATGAAGTAATATGTTTTATTTAGTTTACTACTGCATGAAAATGATTGTTTTGTGTTAGTTCATGCATAATGTGTGAAATATTTGTAATTGAGATATTTTTGGAATTACAGTTGAACTTCGATTAACCGTGACTCTATTAACCGTGATTATCTATTAACCGTGAAGCTGAGTGGTTAATTTTTTACCTCTATTAACCGTGATTTACCTCTATTATCCGCGATGTACATGTCCATGTGACTGCTTGTTTGTTTTTTTTTTCGTATAATACACACACATCTCTCATATTAAAATTCTGTGATTCCCCTTTTTCATGAAAGTGTAATTTTCATATCAAATTTCATATTCATTCATCAGTGTGAAATTTGATCTGTGAAGACGTGTTTTCCTTACATCATGTCACCGTCAAAAACTAAATCCGCGAAAAGAGCAAGAAAGGTTCTTTCAATTAAAGAAAAAATGGAGCTGATTAATGAATACTCAAAACGTAAAGTACATTTTGAAATGTTGTCTGAAAAATATGAAGTTGGCATTCAAACTGTATCCGATTTAATAAAAAACAAAGATCGGATTTTAAAATTTTGCTCCGATACTGATTCAATGCTTGGCCTTAAACACAGATATACACTAAAAACATCCGAAAATCCAAAAGTTGATTTCGCAACATATGAATGGTTTCGGCAAGAAAGATTTAAGGGAACTCCAATTTCAGGTAAGTTAACTGAAATCGAGATATTGTATGAACTTAAATTGAAATTTGCTTCTGAACTTCAGGCGAAATGATTGTCGAAAAGGCAAAAATGTTCCATTTGAAGTTAAACATGAATTCAGAGTGCACTTATTCAATCCGTCGATTGAAATCTATGGGAGAAAAGGAGTGTGCTGATTATGAGTCTGCGCTACGATGTTTGTGGACGACTTGGATGAAATCATTAAAAACGAACAACTTAAAACTGAACAGATCTACAATGCAGACGAAACCAGTCTATTTAGGAGGTGTTTGCCTCAGAGTTCTTTGGCTAGTGGTAATGAATATTCTATTGAAGGGTACAAGGAATCCAAGCAGAGAATCATAGTGCTAGTTTGTTCAAATGCTGCAGGAACTCACAAGTGTAAATTGATGATAATAGGAAAAAGTGCCCATCCAAGAGCTTTAAAAAACGTTGAACACCTTCCTGTGATTTTATCAAAATTTTGTACCAGAAGCAAAGGAACATCAACGGCGCATCGGTCTCAAAAATAACTGTAAAATACTTTTACTATTAGACAACTGTCCAGCACACCCAGATGTAAATGATATGATATCTGAAAACGTTACAGTAAAATATCTCCCACCAAATTGCACGACCTTGATTCAGCCTATGGATCAAGGAGTAATTCGGAGCTTCAAATGTCACTACCGTAAACTGATCGTTCAAAAACTTGTTGGTGCTAATGACAGACGTGAGTTCGTTAAATCTTTGAATATTAAGACTGCTTTGTGGGCAGCAGCAGCTTCGTGGGACTCTCTAACTCCACAAGTTTTAAAAAGAGTTTGAAATAACTTACTATCTCATAATGAAGATGCTCCAAATAGCCTTGTTGAGATACAAACAGATATAACCATACCGTCTGGATGTACGATTGATGCTGTCGAAAAGTGGATGGTGTGCGACTCTGATGTCACTCCGTTTGCTATTATATCTGAAGACGAAATCGTAGACATGGTTACCCAAAGCCAAGAAGATGAGCTTGATTCAAATTCCGAGGAATCAGATGGAGGAAAGGCGGACGAAACGCCAACATTGGCTCAGGCAATAGAGGCTAGTAGTATTTTGTTAGTTTTTTTAGAAAACTTTAATTGTCCAAGTATTTCAGAACCAGATAAAATGCAAATATATCGCATACAAACTCATTTGTTGGAAGAACAATCAAAAGCTAAAAGCATAAGTCAGACTTCCATAAAAGATTTTTTAAAATAAATGTATGTATTCCTAAAGATATGATAAGTTATATAAATAACTTAGCTTAATAACTTTTTGTCAAAAATAAATAAAAATAATAAAATTTATACATTTAAAATTTTACCTCTTTTAACCGTGATTTTCGGTTATCCGTGATTAGCCCGGTCCCGAGCATCACGGTTAATCGAAGTTCAACTGTATAATTATAGAGATGTACATCTAATAATTAGATGCAAATACGGTCTGCAGACTCTTTCCCCAACGAAAATGTTCTCAAATCGAAAATAAACAAGTAATGAAAGGCTAAATTCGGGCGGGGCCACTACGCTATTAAAATTCAATTCGGTGAGAATTTTGGCATGTGTCCTAAATCATGGACCGATGAGACCCACTTTTACAATCTATGTTTCCAGTTGAACTGACCCACCGTCACCATAGACATTTCTAGTTGAAAGATAAGGTGTTGTGCCAAATTTAATCAAAATCAAATCAACATTTTTGGTGATGATTCATTTTTTCTTTTAATTTAAAGATTTATTTAAACGATGGTATTTGCCCTGCACCTGACGTCGGAAGTGAAACATATAGGTGTCGAATTTTTCAAAAATTATTTTAAATACTTATTCAAATTAATGAAGAGAATATATGTTAAAAAAAGTATTAGTCTGTTTTAGTTCATTAACAGCTATTTCATTAGCATTAACAGCTATTTCAAGTGTATATATATATACCTATCACCTATATATATTCCTATCATAAAAAATATACAAAAAATCAGAAATATATTTTTTCTTATAAATAAAAATTATATACTTGTAAAATAAAAAAATACATCCGATTATCATAAAAACAATTACGTATATGAAATCCTTAAAAAAAGTATTGAAAAGAAATGTATTGAGAATACATGACTTTTGTTTTTAGTTTTGAAGTCAGTTAAAGTTTTGGATCTAAAGTGGTTGGTCAAGTAGACCAACTCCAATAAAATCATTGAACTTAAGCTCCAGTCTTTCATTGAGGAAACGAGGAAATTTTTGCACTCCATTTATTGGCATCTGGAGTCAACACATATATTAATATATTAATAATCAGAGAATGTTATAAACAAGCTGTCGAAAAATGCATGTATCTAGCTCAACTGTAGGATTTCAAGGACATTTTCACACATTTCGGGTAGAGTGATCAAACCCGAAACCGAAAACCGAGCCAACCGGTTCTTTCAACTGAGGGTTTTTTAAAATCACGGTTTTCGGAAAACCGGGTAAACCGGGTTTTTATGTCGGTCTCAAGCGGTTTTCTATTATTCAAAATATTGTTTTTTGTGTGACTTAATAATTCTTCACGGAACGCTTCTGATTTGGCGTCACTTTTCAAAAAAAAAAAACGTACTCCAGTGTCTAAACGAAGTTAACAACTACGTTGGAGGCGTTCACTCTCGTTTTTAGGGTGATACGTAATCAAAATCCGTTTCGTGTGACGAATGTCTAAATTTATTTCGGTTGTATGAAATCGAAATGCCTTACATTGAGTGCGTTGACCGATGGCGGCCCTATTCGCGAAACTTATAGACGCCTTAGTGATTTTTATGACACACAGCTGTAGAGCCCAATCGGGGAAAGAATAACTCATTTTCTGTGCGCAAAATTCTCCAAGTACGATGGTCTCGTGCTTTTAATTTCTGCACCAACTGGATCTTATATGGGTGTAGGCCAATATATTTGCACATATTTGTCCACGAAGGGGTCTATAAATTTCGCGAATTGATGACTGATTTTTCAAAGTAAATTTGTATTGTTTAGTAGGGTTGTTTACGCGTAAATCTATTCATAATGATTTGCTACAGTATGTAGGACAGTTTGAAAGTTCCATAAAAGTTAAAAACATCCAATATACATATATATTTTTAAACGAAATTTTTGTAATTGACATTTTTTATTTTATTTATTTATTATGAATTACAATACAAAGAAAGGTCCAGGGTGACTAAGACCATTGTAGCTAGTTATTGCAGCGACAGACCAGAGCCTCTGGTGGGAATTGAACCCACGACCCCCACGCTGATAGCCGAGCACGCTACCAACTCGACTACCAGGGCGCTCTTGTAATTGACATATTTCGTATGTTTTGCTGAGGTTAATTCCAATTGAACGAATTGTTACTTATGATTTTCGATATAAAAATCACAATTTCCTATTTCGTACTGTTTTAAGAAAAAACAGAATGAAACCGGTTTTTTTTAAATCACGGTTTTCGAAAAATCCGAAAACCCGATATCATAGAAAAACCGGGTTTTTGCTCACTCTAATTTCGGGACAAATATCAATCTAGTTTACCCCCTTTGCGTTGAGTACGATAACTGAACGTATGAGTAATAATAATAGCATTGTTTAATAAATAACACTTATACGCCACCCAAGTGGCGTGAGCTAATAACATTGTGCAATTCGTTGTGGCGCGATATGTCAAAATAATAAATTAAATCTATACTGTAATGTAATTTTCAAAAAAACATCGAGAAAATGCAATGATATTATCAGGTAAATGCACTTCGTAAGTATATCAGTTTTATGCCTATCTAATAATTGTATTCAATGAATATTTTTTTAAATATTATGCTAATTTATTTACAATTGGCATGGTGACATATATTACTTGGCTGCAGACTACCACGATCATGATTTCGACCATGTCAATTTTTAAAACGCAAATTCGGCAAGTGAGTTGTGCTTCTCGTTCGTTTGTGAGAATTATCTCCTTATAGAGGCCGGGTTTGATGTTGAAAAGTAGCTGCGAAGCCACTTGAAAAGACTTTTGACATGGTCGAAATCATGATTGTGGTAGTCTGCAGCCAAGTAATAAATGTCACCATGCCATTTGTTAATAAATTTGCATTCTATTAAATATAGATGCAAAATGGTCTTGAGCCAGGACAATATCCCAGTTCAAATCAAATATTGATTACAGACCAAAAAATACAAACGAAAAAACTAAAATTTTTTAAATATTTAACAATTTTTTTAACATTTCCCGTTTTTCTGAGAATTTACATATTTCCCCCCAAAGTTCTGGGAAAATTTCAAGCCAAACCCCTAAACTCTTAACATAATCAATCTCCATACAATTATGTACTCCAAGGACATTTTTACGACTTTAATATACGTTATACGGAAGTCGGTCGAATACTTTGATTCCATTAAACAAATATGCATATCCATCGTTCATATCGTGAAGTTATACTTTAGCAGCATGTACATATATTTATTATAAAATGTTCAACATAACAATGCCCTGTCCTAAATATTTCTGCGGTCTTACCCAAGAATTTCTCTCGCACTGAAAGGAACAAAGGCAACAACAACAGCAGCAGCAACAAATGATGGCACTGCAAGTATGCAAAGAACATTTTTTATGAATGCTATAAACTTATGAAAACGATACGTATTCGCTGGCTCGCACACCATCCAGCCACGTCCTGGCGTTCCCTGCTATTTAGTCCTGCCAACAGCCATCCGTCCATAAGTACCAACGCCAACCACACCACACTAAAGTTACTACTCCTATATGGTCATACTTGTGTACTGCCATACGAATATATAGTCGAACATAGATACGTACGTACATTTTGTACATATTAGAGGCAACAAAGCCTATTGGTACTTTAGTTGTTAGATAACGTTTAAAATATATTGTCTAAAATATAAATTATGATCACAATGCGTAATAAACATTCATGAGGACATTATATATAAACCTACGTATACGAGTATACCATTGGCACCCCAAAAGGACAAGGGAATGCGAGGAATGTTGTACTAAATATGGACTAGTCACAGTGGGTCCAAACAAAATTTCAAATTTCAAAATTTATTTTATGAATGCATTTGGCTCCAAACCAGGAACCAAAAATAAGAAAATAGGGTGCGTTTCCAGGGTGTTTTAGGATCACTGACCAGTTTGAAGCAAAATACACATGCAAGGGTTTTTTCAACAAATTCAACTATTATATTACATTCTCTTTTGGTATAAAATCACATTTTTGTATTTTGCAGAATTTACTAAATTTAAATTGGCTTGTTTTATAAGATACATGAAGATCTACTTTTTCAACTTTCAAAAAAAGGTGGAGATTTTAGCTAAATTATAATACAATAAAGATTGGATTGCTTAATAATGGTCTAAATAGGATTTTTCAATAGTTCAAGCCGTCTTACATTAGTCATTATCATGGACAAAAATCAGAAAACTGACTTGCTTCGAATTTATTCTTCTTGTACCGTATTAAAGGTTGACTATTGTCATTAAAACGATATCACAACAAAACTAAAAAATACGTTTAGTAGAAATAGTTTTCTGGGCTCCAGACCTAATTTAAGTGGACGATTTTCATGTAAAATAAATTGAATTTGTAGTTTCGTCCGTGAGTAGTTGAAGGATTACATTTTTAGCATGAAATGAGCAGGCTTAGACTGAGAAGTTGTTCGCATTTCTATTACAATCTCACTCTACAGAGTAGGAGGGTATATATCATTTGGGACAGAAAAAAAGTGTAACGCATTGAAGGAGTGTCTTAAGACCTTAAGTATGTTTGGACCAAATCCGTTTCATGACCGGTTTGTGTACACGATAACTCTCGAATGGAGTTAATGAATCGATTCAAACTTTGCACATCGTAATATTTTTCCCAAACTTAGATTAAGTTCGAAGATAGGCGGAATTGCCACGCACCCTCTGGTACCTCCCACGCAAATAACCCATATTCCAATGTTAAATTAAAACACATATAACTTCCACACGGATATTCTGAATCAGCTATATTTTGGTATTTGATAATGTTTATACACTCCACGAGAGTATTATGTCTTTGTGCATTTGTTTGTAACACCCAAAAGGAAACGAGATAGACCCATTGTTAATTATGCCGATCGACTTAGAATCACTTTTTGAATCGAGTTAGCAATGTCCGTCTTTGTGTCTGTCCATCTATTGTTGTAATCAAATTACAGGTCGCAATTATAGTCCGATCTTAACAAAAATTGGCACAAATAAGTTTTGTGGATCTATTTAATTTGAGGCATATCGGTTCAGATTTATATATAGCTCCCATACAAATGTCGCTCCCGATTTGACTTTTGCCGCTCTAGAAACCACATCTTGTACCCGATTTTCTTTAAAATTGGAACAACATTTTATAATCCACCAAAAAACACTTATGGGTAAGATCGGTTCAGATTTAGATATAGCCCCAATACAAATGTTGCTCCCAAATGTTTAACCGATTTTGGCCAAACTATACATATTATAATAGCAGTACCCGCTGCTTCGCACGCGAAAAATGCAGTTATTTGTTAATTTTATCCGTCTCTGTTATTTATTTATTTATCTATTTATTGAATTTTTTGGTGGATATAGATAAATCTAAAATAGTAATTTGGAAACATCCTTTTATATAGTACTCACACACAGTAAAAGTAATGTGCTTGTTGATATGCACTATTTTAGCTGAACTCCTTCGTATGTATAATTTTTATCATTTTCTACCAAGTTTTGAGCAAAAATTAGCACCATTTATATCCTCGATCTCATGTTTCTAGATGCAGCCAGCTACTTTATAACTTTTGCACCTCTTTCCGAAAAAGTATACATTTTGAAAAACCACTATAGGTAACATGTGTTTTTGCTTCCCCTAAAAATATGTACTTTATTTGGTAACACATTTATTTCTTGTCGGGACGTATCGTTGTGTTAAGTACAAATTTTGAAATATCCATTTATGTTCCGCGTTTAAGTAATTAAAGGACTGTACTCAATTTTTATCCCTTTTCGTCCCGCGCATCCCTTAAAAGTGCAAATTTCGAAAGTCCAATTTTACTGCGCTTCTACGTGGTCAGAGGAATTTACATACTAAATCAAGAAATCCATTTCTGTTGCAAGTCTATGTTGTCAGATGAATTTACTTTAGTTGGTACCAATTTTACATATTTCAAAAAAAAAATCCATTTAGATTGCGCTTCACGTTGTCTGGGAATTTACACTCCAAATTTCGCAACTCTAACTGCACTATTGGTTGGTACTATTTTTATCCCGCTCATCGTTTACAAATTTCGAAAAATTATTTAAGATTAGCGCTTCGAAATTGTCAATACTTTAGTTGGTTCTACTTTTATCCGTTGCCAGAGGAATTTACACTTGAAATTTCACGATTGTAGCTACAATACTTTTGTTGGTACAATTTGTATCCCTTTTTGTCCCACTCACCCTTAATAAGTACAAATTTCCACGTTGTCAGTGGAATTTACATACCAAATTTCACGACTATAGCTGCAATACTTAAATTGGTATAACTTGTATCCCTTTTTGCCCCGCGCCCAATTTTACTTCGTTTTTATACGGTCAGCGCACGCCCTCTAAATTTTACATCGCTTTTATATGGTCAGAGGAATTTACATACCAAATTTCACGATTCTAGGTGTACTTCTTTAGTTGGTACCATTTTTATCCCGCTCGCCCCCTAAAAAGTATAAATTTCGAAAAATTCAATTTTACTTCGCTTTTATATGACCAGAGGAATTTACATACCAAATTTCACGATTCTAGCTGTAATACTTTAGGTGGTACCATTTTTATCCCTTTTTGTCCCGCTCACCCCTTATAAGTACAAATTTCGAAAAATCAATTTATATTGGAAGTCTACGTTGTCAGAGAAATGTAAATACCGATTTTCACGATTCTAGCTGCAATTAAATTAAATTACAAATCCCAATTTGTAGCTCGTCTGCATGGTCATAGCAAGGAACACACCGAATTTCATGTTTCTTGTTACTACAGTTTGGTCAGGACGAAGCTTCGATGTTTATCCCTTTTTGTCCCATTTTACCCCCTAAAAGTACGAATTTCGTAAAAGCCTTTCTTAGTCGACGTCTGCGTCATATTTGGGAACTACCCTGAAAATTTCATGACCCTGGCTTCAGCCGTTTGGTCTGGGGGCTGGTCAATGATAAGTCATTCAGTCAGTAACGCAACTCTTTTATATATATAGATTTCACCTACTTCGTTCCAGGATTCAATAAACCCCCATTCAAATTACCTTTCCGATTTAACATTTTTTGTCAAACACATACATTTACAGGATACAAAAATCCTTCCCGTTTTCACTGTACTACCGAATTGAATTGGAATTGAATTCGGATAGACAGTGGAGTGTATCATATTGTCGGCTCCGTCCTACTTTAGCCTTTCCTTACTAGTTTAATTTTTGTTTAAATAGAAAAAAATAAATTTAAAATAATTTTTTTAATATCGTTTTTGAATTTACAGAACCAATCAATAAGTTATGCTAAGATGAAAATAAAATTGCATATTTATATTCTATCATTTTATAAACAAAATTGGACTACATAAAAAATGGCAAGAATAGACCATGAGTTGCAGGTGTGCTTTCAGGAGCGTTTAGCTCACAGGCGGCTTGACCTAGGGACGAAACATTTAAATATTTATTCATTTTAGGGCCAATGTAATGTTTGTGATATATAATTGCCACCGACTTATTCCGTCTAGAAACCACTGTGCCCAAATATGTGCATTCATTACGAACGGGAGTGTATCCCTGGAATACCAACGCACATAGAGCAATGAACGCATATTTTACAGCAAAAAACATTCAATGGAAATTTATGAAGAATGTATCCTTAACGTCTTATCATCAAAAGTATGTATGCGAGTACTACTACGTAGACTACTCGGTATTTAGCATAGAAGTACATACATACATACATATATGCATTTGGCGTTACAAAAAAAAAAAAAACAATATAAATATACATTTTCTAAAGTGTATCTAAAAGAAACATGTATGCCAAACATCGCTTGACTTTTCTTTAACAGGGACTTATTAAATTGTTGCATTATCCGATAGATGATAGACTTTATGGCCCATCATAAAGTATGAAAACGACCGGCTCGTTAATAGCAGCATTTTGTTATATTTTTGTAGCGAAATATATCATATTTTCCTTTAGAAGGGACGGCTTATAAAAATCACTTTTATTGCCACCTTAAGCCATTGTAATTCTGCTGTCATGAGAGTATGTGGGAAAAAGAAAATTCTGAAGTCTTACTTGTAAAAGTCGAAATTGTTGATTTATTATTTAATTATGGATACATTAAACATACAATTTCTCCCCCGGAAATAAAATATATTTAATCAATATATCATTTGATAAAGATCCAAAATTCCATTTTTTTCTTGATTTGACTTCACCGTACTCCAATACTGCCAGTCAAATACTCAAATGCCATCGTATGTTGAAGGATATAAAATAATTTCTAATTTCTCCTAGCATACGTTTCCATTTCCCTAACTCCTCCTTATTCCAGTTATTCTATAAATTCTTTCATCTTTAAATATCCTAAAGCTTTATTTGAAATTGAACTCTGAACCACAAAACTTTTCAAAGTTAGCAGATGACAGCACTGGAAGGTCATTCGAGAAATATTTAACATTTTTTAATTATTGCATCTGCAAAATGTCCAATGCTCTTAGTTTGTCACCTTAAACTCTTGGTCTTCTTACTTTTAATGTACAAGGAGGATTTTCTTTGGAAATCTTTTGAAATATTTCGATACTCCCAAACTCAATTGAATATTGCCAACAAAGGAGCTAAAAGTAAATGCTGTTTTAACTTTGTCATACCAAAAGAAAAAACATAGAAAACACGATTGTAGACAAGAATGACAATGGAAAATTTACACTCAACAAACTTCGAGAAAGGTTTCAGATGGAAGATTTCAAGAATTTCCGTACAATTGAAAAAGCACACCTACAAACACATACCCATGCACAGGGTGATGCTCGTGGAATACGGTATATACACTAAAATAGTGTATATACCGTGCTATACAAAAATATTTGTTGGTAATGTGAATGGTTTCAGGTAGATTGCAGTACTCTTCAAAACGCTTTGAGTTGAAGTTATCGGGTATATAACAGGAATATGCGAAATTTCAAAAATGTAAGTAAAGTGTGGTTGAATTGCAAGGGCCGATGTTGAATGTGAACCATACCTAAATGTCAAGTTTTTTTCTATTTTATTATTTGACATTTCTTAATTTCAGACAAACTCAATTTGAACCATGGAAAGATACACAATCGAGCAACGCGTTAAAGTTATTCAGGCTTATTATGAAAATGGGCGTCAAATCAAAATGCATATCGTGCACTTCGAATAAAATCATCTTAAGTGAGAATTGTCGCATTTGAGCGAATGATAATCCAAGAGTGATTTCCAAAAACCAATGCACCCACAAAGAGTGAATGTTTGATGCGGTTTATGGGCTGGCGGCATCATCTGGCCGTATTTTTTCCAAAATGAGGTCGGTCAGGCGGTTACTGTCGTGAGATGATAACGAATTTGTTATGACCCGAATTGGAAGGTATGCATGTGGACTATTGGTGGTTTCAACAGGACGGTGCCACATGCCACACATCTAACGAAAGAATGGCTCTTTTGCGCGACAAATTCAATGGCCGTGTTATATCACGTGGTGGCGATGTCTATTGGCCACCATGATCATGAGATTTGACATCGTTGGACTGCTTTCTTTGGAGTTATTTGAAAGAAAAGGTGTACACGATAAGCCAGCAACAATTCAAGAGCTACAGGATGAGATAATTCGGCACATTAACGGCATAGAACCCCAATTATGCCTCAGCGTAAATGGCCGAGGTCGCGGCGGCCATTTGGCTGATATTTTGTTGCATACATAATTGAACCAAATGATTGAATAAATGTCACCATGCCATTTGTAAATAAATTTGCATTCTATTAAATATAGAAGCAAAATGGTCTTGAGCCAGGACAATATCCCAGTTCAAACCATACCAATATTATCAAAATAAAATGAAATGACAATAATTTCCTAAATAATTTGTGTATTGCTCAAATTCAACATCGGCCCTTAAAATTGAAGCACCCTTTATATATACAACTGAATGATATGTAAGCACCCACACAGAATATGAAATACGTTAGGACCAAAGTGTGTATAGTAAAGTGAGAACCACACTCATTAAACACACCCAAACAAATATTCCTCTTGTAAGAAGAATTAACTTAATCGAAATAACAGAAATGCGAATGTATGACATTCAAAGCACTCAGAAATCAATCAAATCGGTCACTAATGAAAAAGCATAAAAACTAAGAATTAAAAAATTATTATTGTTTTTACATATTACACTGATAAACAATATTTTGTATCCCCACTCTACAGAGTAGGAGGGTAAATATCATTTGGGACAGACAAAAAGTATAACTCACTGAAGGAGTGACGAAAGATCCTAAGTTTGTTTAAAACAAATCCGTTTCACGACTTCTTAAGTTATCTGAGCCATGTCCGAATGATAAAACTTCTCCCAAACCGCCCGTGAGAACGATCGGTAGAGATACGCGACTCTCCAGGAACGCTCACCCATTTGTTGTCGATTGGACAACCGGCCGCACTATACATTACAGAATAAATTCGTTCTTCGCCCGTACTATCCGTATGTGGAATCGACTTCCGGCAAATATCTTTCCCCCAATTACGACATTCAGAGATTTAAAACAGATGTCAACAGACACTACTCAATCTTTCCTCCTTCCAATACCTGATCTTCCTTCCGCCAACGCAATGCACTGCATTTATAGGGGACATCCCCTGAGCGTTGGTTCAGTGAATAACAAGTAAGGAAAGGATAAAGTCGGGCGGGCCGACTCTATGATACACTCCACTTTCAATCCGAATACAATTTAATTCGGTGAAAAAGTGAAAACGGGAAGGATTTTTGTATCCTGTAAATGTATGTGTTTGACAAAAAATGTTAAATCGGAAAAGACATTTGTATGGGGGTATATTGAAACCTGGAACGAAATAGGTGAAATATAATATGTATAGTTTGGCCAAACTCGATTAAACATTTGGGAGCAACATTTGTATTTGGGCTATATCTAAATCTGAACCGATCTTATCAGCTTTCGCCATAGGTTTTTTACTTGGATTATAAGCTGTTGTGCCAAATTTAAAGAAAATCGAGTACAATATGTGGTTTCTAAAGCGTCAATAGTCAAATCGGGAGCGACATTTGTATGGGGGCTATATCTAAATCTGAACCGAATTTCGGCATAGGTGTTTCTATTTGGATTGTAAGATGTTGTGCCAAATTTAAAGAAAATCGGGTAGTTTCTAGAGCGGAAAATGTCAAATCGGGAGCGACATTTGTATGGGGGGTATATCTAAATCTCACAAAACTTACTTGTGCCAATTTTTGTTAAGATCGGACTATAATTGCGACCTGTAATTTGATTACAACAATAGATGGACAGACAGACGGACGGACATTGCTAAATCGACTCGAAAAGTGATTCTAAGTCGATCGGTATACTTAACAATGGGTCTATCTCACTTCCTTTTGGGTGTTACAAACAAATGCACAAAGCCATAATACTCTCGTGGAGTGTATAAAAAAACTTAGTTTAAGTTCGAAGAGTGGCGAAATTGACACGCCCCTTCTGGTACCTCTCACACAAATAGGCCATATTCCAATGTTAAATTAAGACCAATATAACTTCCACGCAGATACTCTGAATAAGCTATATTTGGTATTTGATAAAGGTTTTATAATCACTTTAACTATAGAAAATATGACGGTTTTTAACACGCCCCTTCCAGTACCTACCACACAAATCACCTTGAACTATTTAAAATTAAAGCTGTTATAACATCTATACTAATAATCGGAATACTGTGTAATTTAATATTTGGCAATGGTTTTTCAGAAGTTTCATTCTTATGGAATATGGTATTCTGGTACCTCCCAGAAAAGGTGATATAGCTTGGTTTAAAATAAAAATCATTTGCAATTTAATATTTGAAAATGTTTTTATAATCACTTTAAATCTGAAAAATATTTACGCTTTAGCCATGCCCTCCTCCCACACAATTGTATATAACCTAAGTAAATGAATTCCTTCATAACTCATAACTGTTCTATTGTTGCATGGGGGATAGAGGGTGCTACAGCCGTTTGGGTGATTGTATTTCCATCCTATTTTAATTCCAAAATATTATTACAAATTTTGAAAATCCATTATCTCTCACGTACACATTGCAAGATAAACTAATTTCATAAATAAAACTTCGTTGTGCAAAGTATCATTTAGTTCTAACAACAAATCGACTCAAAAAGTGATTCTAAGTCGATCGGTATAATTAACGATGGGTCTATCTCGTTTCCTTTTGGGTGTTACAAACAAATGAACAAAGACATTATACCCTGTGGTGTAGGGTATAAAAATAAATAATCTTATATTTACATTTTCGAAAAGCTTAAATACCATAAATATTCATATTTAGTGGGTGCTACAGTTGGTTGTATTTCCATTTTATTTTAATTCCTAAAGTACAAATTTTAAGTGGACATAAACCAAGTTTTGGCGATGTAACTGCATCGGTGAAAGAGAAAAACTACTTCAGATAATTATGTTTATTTTTTAATATCAGGGTAATTCCAACAGAAAAGCACCCAAAAATCATAGGTTTTTATTTTCATCCTCTCATATTTTGATGAATTTTGGCACATAAATTCTACTAGTGGCTGCGGATTTAAAGTAGTGCGTGATTTAAGTTCTATAGTGGTCCAAAGTTGGTTATCTCAAAGGTTTTTTGAAGAGATGGATTTTGGATGGACTTTGGATCGCGTCATCAGATTTTAACGATATTGATGTCATCTGAAAGATTTACACCTTCTCTTTCCGAATCTGTGTGAAAATATTCAAAATATACCGCTTTTATCATTGGCCGTGAGCTGGACGCGTAATAAATATCTATAAAAAAGGGTTTTCTTGAAAAGAATTCACTATGACAATGGTATTGAAGAAAAAAACATTAACATTTAAAATCTTGTCCGAGCCTTATCAAACCATATCAAAAATATTTTACTAATTTTCATCAAAATTATTTAATCAAATTTAACATAAATAGCGAATGATGGTGGATGCTAAAAAAATAATATTTTATATATATTTCAGAAAATCAAGACCGAAAGAACAAGTTCCTGAAGCTCCATCGGTGTGATAATATGGAAGTGGACCGAAAACAATCGAATCACCTAGAATACTATACTACGAGCCAATTAGGTAAGTAAATAATACAACTTGTAGCATTTAAATGTTGAAGACATATATTTGTATACTAGTGGATATATGCTGTTGTACTATTCTTCCTCCATATTATACGAGGTCTACCTATATTTGACTATATTTGTGAACTACCCAAAAACATGTTCGAACAATACAATCCAACAACACTAACCAGAAGGAACATTTGAAAATAACACCTAACATACCTGTGAACATACACTGCTGAACCATCTCTCCCAACACAACAACAAATTGTGCTCAAATACTATCGTGAGACTTACTAAATTGAAATTCAAAATATAAGAATAATACCAGAAGCTTTACAAGATAAAGACGTACAAATACAACTAAAACGAGAGCGTCCCATCATCGTATTCACTCGATTTTGTGTGTGTGTGTATGATTGTCAGTATGTACATAGTGCATTCAAGGTGCCGCACAGTGGGTCCAAGTTAATAACTGTGTTAATACAAAAATGTTTTGTAAATATTCTAACATAGCTCTGACAAACCCATTTTATTGGCCAAAAAAATATGTTTTTTGGCATGAGGACCTATTTTTCCTCAGAAACTCATGTTTAGAAAATGAACCTCATAGGTCCAAATTTGTATTAAATGCGCTCTAAAATCCTCGTTTAATCGGTTTAGATGAGATTCGACATAAGATGTTGGATTTGGCTAAGAAACTCATATTTAGAAAGCGTATCTTATAGGTCAACATTTTGATATAGCTCCAACTTTGTATATAGCCCCCGCTCACGATTTAAATTCAGTCAGCCCCAAAATACTCGTTTAACAACGTATTTCGTTGAGATTCGGTTAGAGATTTTAGATTTGGCTAAGATACACATATTTTGAAAGTGGGCTTCATAGGTCCAAATTTTGATATATAAATGTACTAACGAAGTTGAACCAAAAGTTCCCTGAAAGGCAGAAGTATTTCTCATAAGCCGGCAAAATTCTAGAAGATATAACAGCATATTATAATGCACTAGGGATCTATCTAACTTTAATAATTGATGTGGAAGGTACTTGCAAGGCCCTTTCAAAACCATCCTAACTTCGGAGAAGTTGAAAACGTATTTCTGTGCAGACCAAACTCATCCAAAGCAATCGATTTATACTTTGTATCTTTTTGAAACACTGTGTTTCTACATTTGTTTAGTTTCTACTTCGATTGTACAGAGCTCCCTTCCCACGCATAATATGGTCCACAACAAAAGACCTGCCGGGTTATATGTTCGTAGCAGCTGCAGTAACCTTAAAAATTCAAAATTAAAAGTCGAAGCTCAATTTTCCAAAGGAAGAAGAAAAAGTTCTTTCCCTGTAGCATGAAGTGGCATTTAAAGGAAATGTTTTGGGAATGCTCTGGATATTTACAAAACAATTTTCATCAAAGGACAATATAATATTTGAAAACAAAAAAACTTGTTCCAATTAGACGTTTACACAATACATGTCCTTGTGGACATTTTTCTGTTACTTGCAAAATGGTGCACTACTTGAAGCTGATGTGATGGTAAGCGGCCAAATTTTAACATAATCAAGTTATAGTCGAACTAAACTAAATACCGATAGTTTGTTTTGCGGACATATTTTAAGGCGACATTGTTCTGATAATGTGAACAAAAAACATTGCATTGAAAATATGTTGCAATATGCTACTTCTACATGTGATTGACCGATAAACGAACAAAACCAGTGTTATCATCGATCATTCTAGTTGTGATTAGGAAAAAATGTAATGTGGCAAATTTCAACACTGCCTAAGGGGAATGTGGAATGAAAGTATAACGTGATGTGAAAAAAATTTAGATCCGAAGTAAAATGTGAAATAGATAAAAACATGGACATTTAAAATTTGGGTATAAAAACACTGATTATTTTTTTTTTGAAAGATTGAACTTTGTCGTTTTATAAAGGAACACAATATCACTCATATGACTACCACGACCGGCTCGGCAATACCTCATCCGATCAACACAATTTTTCAGTATATTTTCGATTGCTCCGACTCGAATCTCTTCAATGTCAACTTCGATTTCATGTTTCAACGCTTCAATTGTCTCTGGATGGTTTACGCAACATTTATCCTTAATGGGTCCCCACAGAAAATAATCCGAAGGGCTCACATCACAGTGCGAGGCGGCCAATTGACATCACAATTTTGGCTGATTAATCGATTTTCAAATACAGTGCGTAAAATATCGTATGCGTTAGCTGTGTGACATGTCACCCCGTCCTGTAGAAACCAAATATCGCTTTGAATTTTTGGAAAAAAAATCATTGAGTATGTCACGGTAACGGTCACCGTTGACGGTAACGGCGTCTCCTTCCTCATTTTCGAAGAAAAATGGCTCAATGATGCCGCGAGCCCAAACAGTCACTCGTTGTGAATGCATTGGCTTCTCAATAGTAACGTTTGTATTCTCTGAATCCCATATGCGGCAATTTTGTTCGAGCGTATTGCGTTCCATTTTGCAAATGTCAAACATAAATCTGAAAATAAAAGTTCAAATTTAAAATTTTAAATGGCCCACCCTTTATATGGAATAATTTAACTGTCTACTGTAATATTTAATATCTGGCAAATTTGTTCAAGATCATCTCAAATCGTGTATTCTACAGTTGTATGCTCCTATTATCGGAGGTGAATTTGTACGGCACCTATAACAAAAATGTCCCATATTTTCACACTTGGTATTCCTAATTGAATTGTAACATGATATAGATCCGACGCACAGTGGGGACTTTTGACTTTTTCGTTGCAAAAATCATAACTTTTAAACTAGTGAACACAAAAGCAACAATTTTGTTGCACAGAAGCTTTAATCATAAGCTTTGAAATTACACTAGGTATACGATCCTAGACTTACTGGGAGCTATATAAGCAGACGTCTAATATGGTGTTTCTTTCTTTTCAAAAAAAAAAAAAAACAAGTAAGGAAAGGCTAGAGTCGGGCGGGGACGACTATATGATACACACTCCACATTCTATCGGAATACAATTCAATTCAGTAAAAAAGTGAAAATGGGAAAAATTTTTGTATGTTTCCTAAACACAGGCTAATATGACTTGGTCCAATTTGTCAAATCGAGAATAATATTTGTATCGGGCTATATCCAAACATGGAATGAAGTGACTAACTTTCACAATAAGTTCTTCTTGTTGAAGTATAACGTGTTTTAGAAATTCTCTGAAAATACGCGGTTTCTGGGGGAACAAAATTTGTATGGGAGCTATATATAAATCTGAACCTATCTAACACCTTTTTACCACAAGTGTTTCCAGTTGAAATATAAGGTGCTTTGAGGAAAATCTGTTAAAATATGTGGATTCTAGAATCCAGGTCGCAATTGTGGTTAGAACTAAATTAATCTTTGCACAATGAAGTTTAAAAATTTGTATGGGAGCTATATATAAATCTGAACCGATCTAACACCTTTTTACCACAAGTGTTTCCAGTTGAAATATAAGGTGTTTTGCCAATTTTGAAGAAAATATGTTGAAATATGTGGATTCTAGAGTGGAAAACTTCATATTGGGATCGAAGTTTGTATGGGAGCTATATATAAATCTGAACCGATCTAACACATTTTTACCACAAGTGTTTGCAGTTGAAATATAAGGTGTTTTGCCAATTTTGAAGAAAATATGTTGAAATATGTGGATTCTAGAGTGGAAAACTTCATATTGGGATCGAAGTTTGTATGGGAGCTATATATAAATCTGAACCGATCTAACACCTTTTTACCACAAGTGTTTCCAGTTGAAATATAAGGTGCTTTGAGAAAAATCTGTTAAAATATGTGGATTCTAGAGCGGAAAAATTCAAATTGGGAACGAAATTTGTATGGGAGCTATATATAAATCTGAACCGATCTAACACATTTTTACCACAAGTGTTTGCAGTTGAAATATAAGGTGTTTTGCCAATTTTGAAGCAAATATGTTGAAATATGTGGATTCTAGAGTGGAAAACTTCATATTGGGATCGAAGTTTGTATGGGAGCTATATATAAATCTGAACCGATCTAACACATTTTTACCACATGTGTTTCTAGTTGATCTATAAGATATTTTGTCAATTTTTAAGAAAATCTGTTGAAATATGTGGTATCTAGAGAGAAAAGGGTCAAATCGGGAGTGAAATTCGTATGGGGGCTATATCTAAATCCGAACCGATATTCTTCAAATATATATATATATATAGATATTAATTAAAAAATTCTCAAATGACTAACCCCCACATTGCCACATCACTGATGTAAATAAAGGTATGGCGAGCATTTTAGTTCAAATCCCAATTTTTGGAAGTTATTTTCCCCACTTTGGATTTTTATCATTTTGTTGGAAAACTTAAAAAATGTTAAGCATTTTTATATAAAAAAAATCCATATTTTTTTTTTGTTCAAAAATTACATTTTATGAAATTTTTAGTTTTGCATGTAATGAATCACAAACTGTGATTCGCTTGTAATTCTCCATTACGTATGTGGGAACGAATTAACACACAGTCACACATGCAACCACAAGAAGAGAGTTAGTTCTTACGACGACGCGAAGAAGTAAAGACGTATACCGGACGACGATCATATATTCTTATTCAATTGTTTTTTCTTTAACTCATTTAATATTAAACATTCATTATACTTTACTTTTGCTTTAAAACTGAAATAAATATTGTACTTAATAGTTTTTAATAATAAAAACACCATAAATTGGGGACTCAACCAAAATAAATAAAAAAAGAACATTTGCCGCTGTGTTTGTGAAAAAAAAACGAGAAATAACAAAGCAAGAAGAAAAGAAAAAAGTTTGATTTTGCTACGAAACGTACAACGTCGAGAGAGAGAGAGAGAGAGAGAGAGTAAAGAAATACACAAAAAAACCCTACGACAATAGAGGTTGTGTGCAAAAACAAAAACAAAAATGCCTTGTTTGGGAGATTTTGATACAATACGCAGTAGTTTGTCAACGGTCAAACGTGGTGTTGTTGTAGCTTTCCATAAGCTTGTGTTCGAGTATGAAGGTGATCGAACAAACAGACAACGACTGCGCGCGTTCGAGGGATTTGAATTCAACGTTGATGATAAAGCTTTTACGAAGAAATCCGAGTACGTGAAAGACAACTTGAGTGCAGCAGATTTGGTGTCGATATGCAACGTGTTGGGTTTGGACTATGACGTAGACGATTTGTTCCTCCACACATTTACGAATTTGAGAAAGGGAAATCTGTTGTGTGCTAAGAACTCAAACGATGATGATGATGACGACGACGACGACGACAACAACAACGATGATGCTGATTACGTTAAAAATGATAGTTGTGACGACGATAATGATGACGACGATAACGACGACAATGAGCGTACAATTATTGATATGCATAACGACGATTATGATGTTCGTAGTGATGTTTCAACAAAGCGACGGAATAGAACATTCAAACATGGAACATATAAGAACAACGATGTAAACACACGACGAAATGTGACAACAATGCATGCTGATGAAGACAGTAAGAGCGATTTAAACCGAAATAAAATCAACGTAAAATATGAAAACATAGAAAAGAAGAATATGAACGATGGTAACAAGAATAGACACGATCGACTGGAACAGTGTGTCGATTCCTATCAAAACATACCGAGATTTTCAATTAATTTTCGAGACATAGAAGACTCTATTAGACCATTTGATGGAAGCAATGCATTATCCGTAAGGGCTTGGATAGAGGAATTTGAAGAGAACGCAACCATAATGTACTGGGACGATTTTCAGAAATTTATATTCGCAAAGAGATCACTGAAGGGTTTGGCTAAATTGTTTGTTTCAGGCGAAAGAGGCATAACTACGTGGACAAAATTGAAAGAAGCTTTAATATGTGAATTTGAAACAACAACTAACAGCGCTCAACTACACAAGTTATTAATGGAGAGAAAAATGTTAAAAAATGAAAGTGTTCAGGAATATCTTTTGAATATGAAATCGTTAGCTTCATGTGGCAATATAGAAGACCAGGCGCTAATACAATACGTTATTGATGGAATTAAAGACTTAACAGTGAATAAGACCATTCTATATGGCGCAACGAATTTAAAAGAATTTAAAGACAAAATCAGGTGCTACGAAGTGATGCAAGAAAAAAATAAACAGAAAACAGATTATAAACCAGCTACTGTGAAGGGTTCTGCGAAACCCGAAAAGAGAGAAATAACCTGTTACAACTGTGGTCAAAGAGGACACACTTCGAGAGATTGTAAAGATAAAGAAAAGGGCGTGAAATGCTTCAACTGCAATAAATTCGGACACATTTCAAAACAGTGTGATTCTCGACCGGATAAAGCTAACATACGACGATTAACAGCGACCGATATTATGAAGGTGACAGTGACATTCATTGACCAACGTTGGAACGCTTTATTTGATACCGGCAGCAAATATAATGTAGTATCGGAGATCGTTTACAATTCCTTGAATAAACCAAAGCTGAAGAACTCTGATTTTTATCTTATTGGTTTTGGCTCTAAAGACAACAAAGTGAAACCACTTGGAAATTTCCAGCACGAAGTAAACATTGAGGGAGAACTTTACGATTTAAATTTCCATGTAGTCCCACTCGCTTGTATGGACATCGAAGTTATACTGGGTAACGAATTTTGTACTTTTGCTGAAATCAAAATCGCGCCAAACGGCTTGCAGATTCGAAAAATAAAGGACAACGTCACGGAAGAGATTCACAGTATCATGACAATGGATGTATGTGCGGATACCTCTGAAGAACCTATAGACATCGACGAAACAGCCAGTGACAACGCAAAACGACAGGTAATTAACATGATCAGAAATTATAAACCAACATTGAGTAAATCAACGAACGTGGAAATGCGCATCATAGTTAAAGACGAAAATCCTATCTTCTGTAATCCTCGACGGCTTCCGATAAAAGAAAGATATATTGTGGATAACCAAGTCGATCAGTGGTTAGCCGAGGGTATTATAGAACCGTCCGAATCTGAGTATTGTAGCCCAATTGTTCTAGCGAAGAAACGCGATTCGTCATCGAGGTTGTGCATAGATTTTAGAAGGATAAATAAAGTAATCGTTAAGGATCGTTTCCCATTACCACTTATTGAGGATCAATTGGATCGTTTGGAAGATGCACTAATTTTCAGTACTATTGATCTAAGAAATGGATTTTTTCATGTTCCTGTCCACGAAGAAAGTAGAAAATACACATCGTTCGTCACTCATAATGGACAATATCAATTTCGACGGGTTCCATTTGGATTGTCTAACTCCCCATCGGTATTCCAACGTCACGTAAATGCAATATTTCGTAACCTAACTCGAGAAGGTATAGCATTGCCCTATGTCGACGACATTATCATCCCAGCGAAGAACGAAGAAGAAGCATTATCGAATTTGGAAAGAGTTTTGGAGGTTGGCAGAGAATACGGCTTAGACATAAACATTAAAAAGTGTCATTTTTTGAAGAAAAGTATTCAGTTCCTTGGTCACGTTATCGAGAACCATCAAATATTACCATCGCCAGAGAAGACTGCTGCTATGATCAATTATCCAACACCCCAGACAATCAAACAGCTAGAAAGTTTCCTTGGTCTTGCAGGATACTTCAGAAAATTTATTCATAATTTTTCAATAATAGCGAAACCGCTGACAGATTTAAAGAAAGAGAATGCAGTGTTCAGATTTGACAATGAACAGATGACATCATTTAATAAGCTGAAGCAGATATTAAGTAGTGGTCCAGTGTTGAACATATTTAATCAAAACCACGAAACGGAAGTTCACACCGACGCCTCTATTGATGGATATGGTGCTGTAATGTTGCAGAAGTTGCCGAGTGATGGTCTATTACATCCAGTATACTATATGAGTAGGAAAACTACAGATGCCGAAAGAAAATATACGAGTTACGAGCTGGAAGTTCTTGCTGTAATTGAAGCCTTAAAAAGTTTCGCGTTTATCTTATTGGCTTACATTTTAAATTGGTGACAGATTGCAACGCCTTTACAAAAACTTTAGATAAAAAGGATTTATCAGTACGAGTGGCGCGCTGGATACTATTTTTGCAAGAGTATGACTACATCGTGGAACACCGGCCCGGAACTCAAATGCGGCACGTCGATGCATTAAGTAGACATCCGATAATGATGATAGCTGAAAACAATCTAGTCTCAAAGATCACACGATTACAATCTCAAGATGACGACCTCGAAGTCATAAAAGAAGTTCTCAAACAGACACCAACATATAACGAATATTTTATGAAAGGAGATGTACTATACAAACTTGTCAACGATCGAGAGTTATTGGTGATACCGAAGGGAATGCAGAGCGAAGTTATTAGAACCGCACATGAACGAGGCCATTTTTCAACGAAGAAAACAAAAGAATTGATATGTAACGAGTATTTCATACCGAAACTGGAAGAAAAGATACAACGACATATTTCAAACTGCATCCCATGTTTGATAACGAATAGGAAAAAAGGTAAGCAGGAAGGAGAACTTCATCCTCTATATAAAGGAGATACACCCCTGCAAACGTATCATATCGATTATCTTGGTCCACTCGAATCAACAAACAAAATGTATAATCATATATTCGCTGTAATCGACGCTTTTACCAAATTTTGTTGGTTATATCCAACCAAAACTACATCGACTAAAGACGCTATAACCAAATTACAGGCGCAGAGCGTTATTTTTGGAAATCCAATGCAAATTATTTCAGATCGAGGTTCAGCATTCACCAGTGGGATAACCCATATCAAAATAACAACCGGATTACCTCGTGCCAATGGGCAGGTCGAACGACTTAATAGTGTTATTGTGGCAGTATTAGCAAAGCTTAGTATCGACGACCCTAGTAAATGGTACAAATTTGTTGGAAACGTAATGCAAGTGATTAATTCGACATATCATAGAAGTACAGGTACCACACCGTTCGAAATGCTGATAGGTACGAAAATGAAAACCAAAGACGAAATAAATCTACGGAAACTCATTGCGCAAGAGCTAGTTGCAAGATATGACGAAACCCGAAATGAGATCCGACAAGCTGCTAAACGACAAATTCTTGAAGTTCAAACTGAAAATAAGAAGCGTTACGATCTTAGACGAAAACAACCTAGAAAGTATCAACTACGCGATCTCGTGGCGATAAAGAGAACTCAATTAGGAGGAGGTCTCAAACTTAAACCAAAATACCTAGGTCCATATCAGGTAACCAAGGTGAAACCCAAGGATACGTACGACGTAGAGAAGTTCGGAGAATGCGACGGCCCTAGACATACAACTACTTGTGCAGAGTATATGAAGCCATGGCCTGACGGTCTCAGTGATGATGACATCGACCTACCTAGTTCGCAGGATGGCCGAGATGTGGGAACGAATTAACACACAGTCACACATGCAACCACAAGAAGAGAGTTAGTTCTTACGACGACGCGAAGAAGTAAAGACGTATACCGGACGACGATCATATATTCTTATTCAATTGTTTTTTCTTTAACTCATTTAATATTAAACATTCATTATACTTTACTTTTGCTTTAAAACTGAAATAAATATTGTACTTAATAGTTTTTAATAATAAAAACACCATACGTATTATAAAAACTCCTTTTTATAAAAAGTGTATTTTTCAGCTTCAATATTGTAAAAAGTGAAATTAATATATAACAATCTTCATTAAGGCATACATACTACATAAGCTCGTGGATTTTGAAAGTGGACTTCATGTGAATATGCACACAAGAATACAGAAATAGACAACTGCAATAATTCTCTCTAAAAATCGTTTATTTAGATAATTAATTCGCGAAAACCAAAGCACCGATTGTAAAAGCAAAACTCGAATTTTATTCACATACAGAGCTGTCAATGATGTATTTTCTTATGCAGCCACACCGTCATAGAATCCACTGCGAATTGTAGTGGGGTAGATAGTCGAGGGTATCATATAACGCACCGTCCTACTTTAGTTTTCCTTACTTGGTCACATTTGGAGTATGTCCAAAAAAACGCCCACAAGAGCATCATACGTTATTTATTGGTGCCAATATCATTTAACGGTGTGAATCTCAGGATCTAACAAACTTCATCACACCAAAATTAAATTTTAATTTTTGAGTCATAAGGGGCTAATTTTCATTACGCAAATATACCCTAAATACATTTTGCTTGTCTTTCTTTTTCATGGAGAATATGATCCTGATGCCATCCGATCACTTTCCCCAAATACTTGTTTATATTCAGAGTAGTATATGTGGACCACATAATCGGCTTTAATCATTCCTTAGTTCCTTACTTCTCTCCTTTAGAAGCAATATTCACACAAAATTGCCTACTTCCTGGAAAATAAAATTAGAATAAAGCCAATTTTCTCGAAAATGTTCATTTTGAAATGAAAAAGTCCGGATTTTTTTAATATTACAAACATATTTTTCAATCTCTTAAGCTTAACGATAGTCGAACAAATTTTCCTTGTTTGCTCGTTTCTTAGACTTAAGGTCCTTATGATTATTCTCAACCTATTCATTGGTCCTTGTTGCTGTTGCTGTTGCTTTTGTGCTCTTTATGAATAAAGAGATTATCATCTTTTGTGTCCTTTTTCACCCAACATCCTCATCATGTTCATCGGTAGGATTCGCATTGTAAAGGTTTGACTGGCTGGCTGACTGGTTGGTTGGTTGGTTAGCCTCGCCGTTTCTTGTTTGTCGGCAGAAGGATCTGTGGACGCACACGTTTATGTCCGTCCGTCTGTATGGACGAGTGCGTGTATGTGTGCGTCCTTGCAATTATAAAATGAGTTTTATTAACTGCCACTTGCCTTTGTGTGGTTCATATTCTTTCTGGATATTCTCTCCCCTGTTTTTTGCTGTTGGTGTTGTTGTCGTTGTATGGGTGTATATATGTGTTTGAACTGCTTTTAGCCATTTTCTTTTATTTTCTAATAAGAGAAGTGTTATCTGATTGCCATTTTAAACAGAGCATTCATGTGCCATGAAAAGCCTTAGTTAAGTAAATATTTACGACATCCTTTTGACAAATGAGGAGTAGTACTAGAATGTATTTTACTAAATAAATAGCAATCCTAAGGATGGTTAAATACGCCACAAGACGGAGAAAATAAAACGACAACTGAGCTACAGCCGAGAACAAAAAGCCAAAGCCAGGCAAATGTTTGTCTACGAGTACCTGCATCAGAATAAAAAACTATTCTAGTTGCCCTCGCCAGCATTGCCAACGAACTCTGTGCAAATATGACAGACACTATTATGACTTCTGACTGCATTCGGTATTGCATTTATAAATGCAATTTGCAATGACAGATGTAGGTGCAGTCTTGTGATAGTTTCGTCAAATGTGAATGTAGGGAAAACATTTTATGAAAATTAATGTTTCACATGTTTAAATGCGATATATAACTTTAGATATATATGTATGTATAAAAAAGAATAATTATTTAATCGATTCAAATCTAAAAATAAATTCAAACAACTTCTAATTCTTGTTAGAATCCCTTTATCGGCAGTTTTACAGTGATTCAAACTTCGAATAACGATTAAGCGTCTGATCTGGCAAGTGCTCAGTTTGGTTTGTCATTTCATTGTACATAGACTAACTAAACCTACACAAAATCAACTGGATGTCTATCCAGTGTGTTATCACAATAAGAAATCTGCGGCTCTATGGACATGGCAATAAGCTAAATTGGTGTATTTTGGTGTGAAGAGACCCCAAAAAAGCTAACTGCTTGGTTTCCTTATCGGCCGGAGGAGTCTTTGGATCTTACTTCTTTAAAAATTAGCCCCATGATTGCTGATTGTATCCTGCAAATGCGGTTTTCCAACAGGATGGCGCCATACAGCGCCTTCCTTCAATTTTTTGAAGGAAACATTTGGTGAAGGGATCTCTTCCCGTGCGATTTAATGCTTTTACTCATTGGTTTTTGCTAACAACCCGGAGATTTTGGACGCGTTGTAACGTACAAGTACTGATTTACTAAATTCGTGTTTAGAATATCAGACAAATTAAAAAAAAAACGTATCAAAGATTAGGACAGTAGGAGCCATTAAAAGAGCCAGCAAGCAGTCGAAGTGGGGTTCGGGTTCTTTCCCTGAAAAGTTCTGATTTGTACAACAAAACGAATATTTTATAGACTCCTGGTTTTCTAGTTAGACAACAATTACTAGTGGGCCGGAATAGCTGGAAAACAAACAAAAACAAAGCCCCATTTCCAGTTAACATATACAAAATTTAAGTACAAGAAAAATATATATCCATCCGTCTGTAGTTCAGTGGTTCTCTAGATGACAAGAGAACCCTGCGCCTCAATACCCACCCTACCAATTTTTCTAGTGACGAAATATTTTACTTAGAACCCCATATCATAAATGATCTACCGAAAGTTACCCTATCACCTCTCCATTGCCTTTTGTAGAAGAAACACTCATAAGTTTTCTATTCGCTCGACATATTCATACTTATTCAGTAATTTATTTAATTCAAACAAAAAAGAATTGTACAGACAAATAGTCTAACAACTTCTCCTGCTCATCTTATTATTTAAAAGTTTTATATTCAAATTTAGGCATCTTAAAAAGGTTTTTTTCTACAAAATTACTATTACCAGAACAAAACTTAGTAAATAAAATTGCCTATTTTTACAATACAAATTCATTAAATCATACAAAAATTCTTCTAATATTAATATTCGGTTGATATCTATTGTCATAACCAAATTTGACTATTTTTTGATTTTGTTATTAGTTATTACCTTTCATTATTATAAACTTTTATTTAATTTACGATGGGACTAACAAAGCAATGACTAATTTCTGCACTGATTTTTTAGAAGAGAAGCATATTTGAAGAAAGTTTCTACCAAATTCAATACCCCTTTATAGTTACTGATTTTTAGTTTCATCTTCTTTAATATTATTATATTAGATAAGGCAAAAACACAAATACTCATTTCTACAATATACATGTTTTTTTGTTACGCACCGTTTTTTATCCATCGACGTTCGAAGAGGGCCCTTTTCTCACTTGATGACGTAGTGTGTATTAGGTGGATCAAAATGATTTTTGCCTTAACTTTTTAAATGCTAATCCTAATTAGAGGTTCTTAAGTATAGGTACTAAACATCTTGAAGAAACTATTGCTTAATAGAAAAAAATAATTAGGCATTTTTCAGGTACACATATAATATAGTTTCTACGTAATTTAATAATACTTTACATGTATTCTGCAATCTATGGATGTGGAGTAATCATGGTAAGAAGCTATTTTTGTGTTCCTCCAATTCTCCGGAGCTTTCGGAGCTTTAGAGGGGGTAAAATTGGAAAAAGTGGATAAAAATGGTACCAAACAAATGGCCGCAACTAGATTCAAGGAATTCGGCGTATACATTCCTCTGACTGCATAGAATACAGCACACGCAATGGGAATGAGTTCCTGTAGCTCCAGGTAGAATACAGTATTTCGGTCGCAATTCCGCGAACTTAGAGGATTATATTTTCGCCTCTGGGTGTTTTTCTTTGAATAATACATGGACTGCCTTTAAGTTGCACAGTACCAGTCTTTTTTGAATAGAATCATTTTCAGCTTTTCTCTTTCTCGCGGAATTGGGACCGAAATACTGTATTCTACCGGGAGGTAAATAATGATAAATGTATCACATAATTTTTGTTCACACCAGTGTTTTTATTTCTTCAAGAAATCTTTTGTGTATGTTATTTTATGAACAATCGTTCAGAAAATACTTTTTTCGGGCGACTACATTTAGTAAATGTTTTTTTTTAAATACAACCCGTCATTTCTCCAAGCTGAAATTTTCAGGGTTTGTATAGAATCGATCAGGGTATATATTTTTTTTTTGAATTTTTAGGTTTGTGTTTTTATAGTAAAAAATACAAAAGAAGAAGAAAAATTAGAAATACACAAAATTGTTGTCAGTAGCAGTCAATAGACAAGAACGCCGGAGAAAAGTACTTGTAATTACCTTTAAAATAAGGCACTATTCTTTGAATTGTGTCCACGTTTATCTTAATTTTTCTAATTTTCAAATGGTCCTATTTTTTGAAAAAAAAACATGTTTTTTGCAGAAATACGTGTAAATATTTTTAGCGGTAGAATATGTCTGCAAAATGATGTTAAAATCGGAGTCGTTGTCTATTTTTTTACAAAAATCGTTCGGTTTGATATGCGTTTTAAAAAAAAATATATTTTTATATTTATGTATAAAATATTTTTTTTTCAAAATTTTTATTTATTTTGGCTATATTAAAATGTGTAACATTTTCCCGTAATGTTGCTGAACTTCTACGAAAATCAACAGCCTCTGAGGTATGCAATCCATGGTGGAGGGTATATAAGGTTCGGACCGGCCGAACTTAACGCCTTTGCTTGTATTATTTTTTTAATGTTTTTGTGTATGTGTAATTTTTTTGCTTAATACTAAGAATATGATATTTCAATTAAAGTTAATTATGAAAATTTCCATGTTTTTGAAAATTTCTAAAAAATATTTGAATGTTCGCCAAGGTATTTAATTTAAAAAAGGAATACAATCTAAATGTGTAACATTCGATCGATTTTTTATTTTTAATGAAATTTGACGTGGAAAATACTCTTATGCTGTACGTGGATGTGGGGCTAATGGTGAGAAGTTGTTTAACTGTCTTGTAATGAACTCTCTATAAAGTCTTTTGAGTTATTTGGATTCTGAATACTTTTGGTTGTGTTAATCAGATCGGAATGTAGGTTTAGGGGGCTACTTCTAGCAGATGTAGATTCTAATTATGAATCAATGTTAGCAGTAGTATCATCTGTAGTAGTTTGGGAAAGATGAGTGTGTAAATCAACTACAAACTACTTATTTATATTTAAATTAAATTTCAACATATTTTGGCTTTTGGAGAAACGCCACTAACTTAAATACAAAATTAATTAAGTTTGTTCGTCGGTATGATACTGTTAATCATTTGGATTTGTATACAGCATCTTTTGAAAGTTCCTTTGTAGCATTACAAAGGAAGCACTTAGGAATTTCGTTAAGAAAAACGAATTATACCAAGATCCAAAAGCACAATCATTGTTGAGCACTATCTCACCTATTTGTCTAAATAAGGGAATTTCAAAAATGATGTTTCATATTTTTTCTCGACCTCCAAAAATCGTCTGTGCGCAGTCCGACATTGCGACCTGTAGTTTGATTACAAAAATAGATGGATAGATGCACATGGCTAAATCAATTCAAAACGTGATCGGTATAACAAACAAATATATATTTTCCGGGAAACCCTGAGCTAGAATTGAATGCACTAGTTCTGGCTAAAATTGCCTTTCGTTATTTAAAATCGGTCCATTTACTAAAGATGTTTGAATTCTACTAATTATAAATTCGGTTAAAGTGAAAGAGAGTTAATTCCTAAATTCAAGAAGATTTCGTCAGTATAAAATGCACCCATTCACCCTTTAAATGCATTTCGTAAAAGCGATTATCCTTCCATAATATTTGAATTGAAAACAGAAAAGTTCTCGCTGTTGAGTTAACAAAAAACTTCCACCAACAATAAAAATGTCGACTGGCTGTTGTAGTCTTTCTATGGTCGCCTTTTTATACATGGCATCCGCCATGCCAGGGAATGTCTATTCAATTCGTTATAAGGTTTGTAACATATCGAAGACCCTGTTAACAAAATAAGTATATTCAAAATTAATAAGTACCCAGCTCATTATTTTTAGCATTACCTAGTAATGACTGCTCGTTACGCCCTGCATTATTTTGAAGTATGAAATAATTACTTCCTTATAATGGTTTAAATAAGTAGTTATTGATAAGTTAAATTTCATAGAACTTCAGATTTTAATAATTAATTTTCTACATTTTTGTGGTGAGTCAGAAGCAGTGCTGTTGTTATCGCATCTTAGTTATCCAGGTTTAAAGAAAAACAGCACAAGTCGATACAAAATATATAATTTAATAAAAATGCTGTTTTCATCACTTATTTAGTCAATTAGTTTAGGCCACTTATTTTACAACTCGTTTAGAAGTACGTATTTATTAACTTTTTGTAAGCGTGCGTGGAGGTACTTATTTTTTACAATCCCTTTATAAAAATAATTAGAAACGTATCCGAAAAATAAGAAGTGAAGGTTTTTGGTTTTGCCTTATTTCCCACATTACTTGGTAATGAGAGTTTTTACTGGGTACATTGAAAGTAGCCTTTATTTACCGTTTTATATGTTTTGATGAAATTTACAAATTTTTGTTCGACTTCAAATTCGAAAATTTCTTAAAGATGTGAGCTGAAATCCTTTGATAATCAGGTTTATAAGTATGCAAAGATACTCAAATCCGTTTGTACCCGTAAGTCAAGATTTGGTGTTACTCCTACAACAAATAATAAAATCACATCGCAGGATTTTTGTACTGCCGCACAGGATAGTCAGCGAATTTCCTTCCCATTTAATTTTAGTAAGAAATTGTTTAATATTTATAAACAAGTTGCAGTATTTTACCAGTCAACATCCAAATAATTTTCTTTTACAATTAAAAAATAAAGTCTTGGCTAGGAAATATTTTTTCTTTAGGATTTTTTTTTAAATACAAAATTGCTCTTGTGATTCATGCAACACAGTCCTTTATAGAAATAAGATAATTTAATATATATTTTTATTTTATTTTTGGATTTTTATTCTATTTACTGTATTATAGGTACGAGTATTTACCGCAAGTTCTCAAATAAATTCAAATCTAAATTAGCACCTAGTGCTCGCCAAGGAAACAACTTGGAAGAGGGTACCTAAGATTCAACCAAGCCGACCATAAATGCCACTTATATTTGTTATAATATCAACAAGTACGAATTTTAGAGGGGGCGAAAAACGTCTGCTTCACGAGCAATACCCACAATAATAACCATACGCACTGCAAGGATCACAATTGTGAAATCCACTGCTCTATTCACGCCACTCAAGAGTTTGCATCAGGAAATGAACACACATTTCCACAGAAGTACTGCGAGCAAAAAACAAAAACAGCAAATAAGAAAATTGAAAAAAAAAAAGAAAAAATAGGAAATGCTACAAAAACACTGAACAAATGTTTCAATTATTTGTTATCGTGTTGAGTTGCAAACATTTTTTTATTTATATTTCAAATGCATCATTAACAAGATGAAGGGGCGCACGGACGGCGTTACGTGGGGAATATGATTGAAAGGGAACTGCATTTAAATGTTAATAAACTGAAAGCGCAATCCATCCGCATTTTTATATTTCTCTTTTAACAGCAGTTTTGCTAATGAAGAGGTTTCATTGTCATCGCATCGCATAGAATGGCAATTTGTTATCGTTCTTAAGATTAAAAGGGCAATTGCGCTTTGTGATTCACTTCAGCAAATTGCCGAATAAGGACAATGCCGATAGATGTAGAGATGACAATAGACACGAAGATTATGCGTAGCTAGGTATTGACAAAAGTATTTTGAGGTCAGGCAAATGGTTGAGGGATTGCATTACACTATTACATTGTGCAACATTATGACTGTCATTGTCTGCGGGTGGGTGTATTGTATCCAGAAAAATATGACCCAGATCGGCAACTGACTGAAGCCACAAAAAGGAATTGTTATTGTGTGGCAATTATAAATTCTAGGAAATACTTTTTATATACAAATGTATAGAACACTTTGGGTAATATTACAAAAAAGATAACATTGGAAAATTTAGAAAATGACGGAAATAGGGGCTGTCAAATGTGACCATATTCTAGAAACCCTACGTTAGACAACATCTGAAAAAATTAAACAATTTTTGCCTATTCAGGTAGGCTATCAGTCAATCGTAGGATTTTTCATTAAACTTTTTTTAAAAGCAGGTCGAAAAAATATTTTTTATTAAAATTGTGGGCAAAAAAATACATAATTTTTGAACAAGTCCTTACATCAAAGAAGTAAAAACGGCGTTATGTTCGGCAGGGCCGAACTTTATATACCCTCCACCATGGATTGCATTTCATAGAGGCTGTCGATTTTCGTAGAAGTGCAGTAATACTATAGGAAAATATATATATTTTTTTGAATATAAACAAATCAAAACAAATACAAATTTTGAAAATCCAGTATCTCAAGTGCAAAAGGCAGGTTGCCTTCACGATTCAACAAATTTTTGCCGTAAAAGTAAAAAGTACGATTTTGGAAAAATCTTTTTATTTTGCGTGTCTATTGCAGTCAGAGGAATGTATACAACGAATTCCATGTTCTAGCTGCGGTCATTTGGCTGGTACTATTTTTATCCCCTTTTCTATTTTAACCCCAAAAAGTACGAATTTCAAAAAATCCGTTTATTTTACGTGTCTACGCAATCACAGGAATGTACACACCGAATTTCATGACTCTAGCTGCGAACATTTGGTTGGTACTATTTTTATCCTCTTTTTCCCATTTGAACTCCAACAAGTAAGAAGGCGTTAAGTTCGGCCGGGCCGAATCTTATATACCCTCCACCACGGAGTGCATTCCACAGTATTACCAGTAGATTAAAGAATGTCGAGGGAATGCGAATTGCAAATATCAAGTAAATACAAGCTAATATGTTCAAAAAACATGCTGAAATACTCTAAATATTAGGGGTATTTTCAGTACTTGTGAGGGAAAAATTTTTCCCTCTGGACCGATTTCGTCCACTTTCAATCCCAAGCGATCTACAACCATAAGACACATTTAGGAAAAATTTGAACCTTCTAGCTCATTTCGTTCGGCCGCTATCGTGCTTTCAACAGACAGACGGACAGACGGACATAGCTATATCGTCTTAGAATTTTACCACTACCCAGAATATATATACTTTATGGGGTCTCCGATAAATATTTCAAGGTGTTACAAACGGAATGACAAAGTGAATATTAGAGCGTACCAGGTTACAAGTAAAAAAAAAAAAGTTCGCCGTACACCTTCGAATATGAAGTATTATTGAAAGGTAGTTTCAAAAAAATTTTTTTTATTTTTTTATGCCGAACGTAGGGGTCGCGCTTTTACATTTTTCTATATAACTTCTGCATTTATAAACGGATTTTAAAGTGTGATACATCGATGTTTTTGTCCGATTTTTTTGTCTTTGAAGTCATTGAGCTCAAACATGATTCATGATTTTATGCGAGCTTTAATTTTCGATTATTAGAGTGGTACATTAGGGTAGTAGCAACTGAGAAATGATGGGTAAGTACCAGAAGGGGGTGCTTGAGCTCAATGACTTCAAAGACAAAAAAATCGGCCTCGTCGAGACAAAAACATCGATGTATCACACTTTAAAATCCGTTTATAAATACAAGTTATATAGAAAAATGTAAAAGCGCGACCCCTACGTTCGGCATAAAAAAATAAAAATTTTTTTTTTGAAACTACCTTTCAATAATACTTCATATTCGAAGGTGTACGGCGAACTTTTTTTTTGAGGTACGCCCTAGTGAATATACCCCCATCCTGGAGGTGGAGGGTATAAAAAGTCCGAATTTGGAAAAATGCTTCTATTTTACGTGTCTACGCAATCGGAGGAATGTATACACCGAATTTCATTATTCTAGGTGCAGCCGTTGGTTGGTACCATTTTTATACCCTCCACCTCCAGGATGGGGGTATACTAACTTTGTCATTCCGTTTGTAACACCTTCAAATATCGACCTGAGACCCTATAAAGTATATATATTCTTGATCGTCATAAAATTCTAAGACGATCTAGCCATGTCCGTCCGACCGTCTGTCCGTCTGTTGAAAGCACGCTAGCATCTAAGCGAAAGGAGCTAGAACGTTCAAATTTTCCATAAATGTGTCTTATAGTCGGAGATCGGTTGGGATTGAAATGGGGCGAAATCGGCCCAAAGGGAAAAATTTTTCCCTCACAAGGACTAAAAATACCCATAAAAATCCCTAATATTTTAGCGTATTTAAGCATGTTTTTTTAATATGTCTGTTTATATTTGCTTGATATTTGGTATGCGCATTCCCCTTATAGCGAAAACGTGCACCATAAAGTGATTCTTATTTGTAGGGGATGAAATGGGGCAAAAAAGGGATAAAAATGGTACATATTAAACGACAACAGCTAGAAACACGAAATTCGGTGTGTACATTCCTCTAATTGAGTAGATACCTAATATAAAAGTATTTTTTCCAAATTACTAAAAATGGTACCAACCAAACGGCTGTACCTAGAATAATGAAATTCGGTGTATACATTCATCTGATTGCATAGACAAGTAAAACGCACGGATTTTTCAAAATTCGCACTTTTTGGGGTTAAAATGAAAAAAGGGGATAAAAATAGTACCAATCAAATGACCGCAGCTAGAGTCATGAAATTCGGAGTATACATTCCTCTGACTGTGTAGACACGGAAAATAAACTGATTTTTCGAAATTCGTACATTTTGGAGTCAAAATAGAAAAAGGGGATAAAAATAGTACCAACCAAATGACCGCAGCTAGAGTCATGAAATTCGGAGTATACATTCCTTTGACTACGTAGACATGAAAAATAAAAGTTTTTTTTCCAAATTCGTACTTTTAAGGGGTAAAATGGGAATAGAGGGATAAAAATGGTACCAACCAAACGGCTGTACCTAGAATAATGAAATTCGGTGTATACATTCATCAGATTGCATAGACAAGTAAAACACACGGATTTTTCAAAATTCGCACTTTTTGGGGTTAAAATGAAAAAAGGGGATAAAAATAGTACCAATCAAATGACCGAAGCTAGAGTCATGAAATTCGGAGTATACATTCCTCTGACTGTGTAGACACGGAAAATAAACTGATTTTTCGAAATTCGTACATTTTGGGGTCAAAATAGAAAAAGGGGATAAAAATAGTACCAACCAAATGACCGCAGCTAGAGTCATGAAATTCAGAGTATACATTCCTTTGACTACGTAGACATGAAAAATAAAAGTTTTTTTTCCAAATTCGTACTTTCAAGGGATACAATGGGTACGGAGGGATCAAAATGGTACCAACCAAACGGCTGTACCTAGAATAATGAAATTCGGTGTATACATTCGTCTGATTGCGTAGACTAGTAAAATATGCGGATTTTTCAAAATTCGTACTTTTTGGGATTAAAATGAAAAAAGGGGATAAAAATAGTACCAATCAAATGACCTCAGCTAGAGTAATGAAATTCAGAGTAGACATTCCTCTGACTGTGTAGACACGGACAATAAACTGATTTTTCGAAATTCGCACTTTTTGGGGTTAAAATGGAAAAAGGGGATACAAATAGTACCAACCAAATGACCGCAGCTAGAGTCATGAAATTCGGAGTATACATTCCTCTGACTGCGTAGACACGGAAAATAAACGAATATTTCGAAATTCGTACTTTCAAGGGATACAATGGTACAGAGGGATAAAAATAGTACCAACTAAACGACTACAGCTAGAATGATGAAATTCGAATTGCGTAGAAACGTCAAGGGGGTAAAAATGGTACCAATCAAATGGGTGGAATCATGGAATTCGGTGTATACATTCCTCTGACTGCATAGACACGCAAAATAAAAAGTTTTTTTCCAAATTCGAAATTTTTGTTTTACGGCAAAAATTTTTTGAATCGTGAAGTTAGATTAGTTTGCACTATGTACGTCTGATAATGGATTTTCAAAATTTGTACTTTTGAAATTAAAATAGAATGGAAATACAACCAACTGTAGTTCCCACTATCTACCAATATTTATGGCATTTAAGCTTTTTGAAAATATAAATATAAGAATATTTATTTTTTGATTTGAAATAAATAATGGTTTGAAATAATTAAAATATTACATTTATTTATAAAATTATTTTTTCAATATTTGTTTTTGTTTTGGTTTGGCTATATTAAAAAAAATATATTTCCTGTAATATTACTGAACTTCTACGAAAACCGACAACCTCTGTGGAATGCAATCCATGGTGGAGGGTATATAAAGTTCGGCCGGGCCAAACTTAACGCCGTTTTTACTTGTTATACCTCTATTCCCATTTTACCCAATAAAAGTACGAATTTGGAAAAAAATACTTTTATATTATGTATCTACTCAATTAGAGGAATGTACACACCGAATTTCGTGTTTCTAGCTATTGTCGTTTGATATGTACCATTTTTATCCCTTTTTGTCCCATTTTACCCCCTACGAATAAAAATCGTTTTATGGTGCACGTTTTTGTTATCGGGGGAATGCACATACCCAATATCAAGTAAGTATGCTTAAATACTCTAAAATATTTGGGAAAATTGTTCCCTTTGGGTCGATTTCGCCCCGTTTCAATCCCAACCGATCTACGACTATAAGACGCATTTATGGAAAATTTGAAAGGTTCTAGCTCCTTTCGTTTAGATGCTAGCGTGCTTTCAACAGACGAACGGACGGACTCTTTAAATGGGACAACAGACAAATTACTTGAAAAAATTGAAATCTTGAATATATGGGATACCTCTATTAATGGGCATAAACGTCCAGTCCCTTGAGCTCCTACATATCCAGTTTCGGCTGTATTTTGTTTTATTTTACTATTGTTGCCATCATGGCGAAGAAAAGAAATCCTATTGCATGAATATCTATATTTAAATGTAGAAGTTGTAGTTATACTTGAACATATAATCGGGGGTTTTCAGACCTATATTCTTAAAATGAGAGTACAGAGAAAGATCCTTCAACGAAAATTAAAATTTTACTAAAAAATCCTAAAAAGATTTTGGTATTCATTTTGTGAAGCAGTACGCCTCAATGCACACAAAAAATATTTTTTTAGGTTTCGGTAAAATAGCTGTATTTGTGGTGTACATTCTCTGAATATTTCAGCCTAGATTCGTAATTGAGTGGAAAGGTAATAAAAGAGTAAACACACATGAGTATTTCTACATTTTTCCTGATATTTCAAAAGTTATTGTCGTCTCACGCAAAAAAACGCAAAAAATATATCAATATTTTTCAAAAAATAAATTTCAATATTTTTTTATATTGGTAATAAATATTTTTATTTTGGTAATAACTAGCAATTCTTTCTCAATTTTATTTAGACAACAAAAGATTTTACTGCTTGAAGATCGTTCAAAAATCAAAATATATTTTCTAACATAACACATGGCATTTCATTAAAATCGAATGGCATTCGATTTGATTTTGATTTAAAAAGGAAATCTTCCATAATGACATAATGATGAAACTTGTAATATTCTGCCAAACACAGCCATTCTCTTCCTCACGTAAAGTTTTGCCCACAACATTCTACTACTTGAGTAACTAACTGAAAACACTACTTAAGCGACTGACTGACAATAAACGTTTGTTTAATCTTATATGCCAATTGTTTTCCATTACAACCAAATAACAATTGGGCCAAGGGGGCTGAACTCATCAGCATTTATTTTGCAATGTAATGTGGCACGTCAATATGTTTCTACGCGAGTTCAAGAACTGCTAATATAGTAACACTAAAGTGGGTAAGTCTACATACAACAAAAGCGAGGTTAATAACACTATGGCTGTTTTTCTTTAAGACTGGATAACTAAGCTGCAATAACAAAAATCTAAATAAAATGTCAAAATTTCACTCAAAATATTTTTTTTAAATTGTCGTCAAAAGCAATAAAAAAGCTGCATTGTGTGTGTGAAAACAAAAATTTTTAAAAAATAATTTTGTCTTAAAAATTTTTGACTTAGCCTGGATAATTATCCAGTGTAAGTCAAAATTATGGTTATCGATGCTAAGTCCAATAAAGTCGACACAAAATATTTTTTTTAATATTTCTTTTGATATATATATATTTATATTGTAGTTGGCGACAATGTGAAAAAAAAAATTATTTTGAGCAAAAAATTATATTTTTATTAACGTTTTTGTTATCGCAGCTAGTTATCCCGGCTTAAAGGAAAACAGCCCTACTATCCAACAAATTAAGACATTTTGATTGGATCAGAATAGCGAATACGACATAATAGAATAAATATATAATTCTGAAAGAATTCTAAATGTTGACTAAATCATTTTTGCAGAATAAAGTTATAGTCCAACTGGTCTGAGTTTTTTGGTCGAAGGGAGCACTATCTATACTAAGTTAATGTCTGAGAGAATTGTTATTGTTAGAACAGTATTGTGGAATTTTATGATGATCATTTTTGTGGAAGATTTTAACACTCTAGCTCCTAACATTATAGGTCAATTTCACCCTTTTTCGAGAAAATGTAAAGTCAATAATTGTCAAAAGTTCTTCTGGAAAATCCCGCGTTCCTTTCAAGCATGTATGTTTGTAACAAGTGTAAAATTTTTCTATGCAAACAATAATTGGAACAATTTTTTCCTTCGTGGATTAATAACCTTTTCGAACAAATTATTTAGAGTTATTTGCAAATGTCGAATAACTTGGAGCTTTCGACTTTCGGATGTATTATCACCGACATCTTTTCACGACCCACTCTATTGTGGCAGTAAGTATTAAACTGCAAATGATTGTGTTACAGTTTTATTGTTATTATTGCTATAGTTGTTGTCATTGCTGCTAACAAAACAATTGGCAGTGGAAAAATGCTATTTAAGTATTGCTAACGTTTTTATTTTTCAATCAGTCTAAATATCTTCTGCCACTACTCACAGAATCCACTTACACACATTCGCACAAACACACACCACACATCCCCACAGTGCAGGGCCATAGTGATTGGGAAGGTACGAACAAGGGGTTTCTTCTGTATGGAATCTCTGGAAAGCCCTTTATAAGCTTAAACCATATCATTAGTCTAAAGTAATTTCTGACATATGTTCTGACCTACTTTGCTTAATTGTCTGTATTTCTGGTAAAGCTTTTCGAACAACTATAACACAAATTTAGAAAAGAATAGTTGTATCGTGGCTATATCCAAACATGGAATGAAGTGACCCACTTTCACAATAGGTTCTTCCAGTTCAAGTATAACGTGTTTTGCTCAATTTGATAAAAATCGGTGAAAATACTTGGTATCTGTGGCGGAAAAAGTCAAACCGGGATCGAAATTGGTATGGAATATATAAATTTTAACCGATTTGACCCAATAGGTCTTTCTAGCTGAAATATAAGATGTTTTGCCAAATTTAAAGAAGATCTGGTAAAATATGTGGTTTCTAGATCGGAAAGAGTCAAATCGGGAGCTATATATAAATCTGAACCTCTGATCTTACCCACATTTTCAACAGATATTTCTAGTTCAAATATAAGGCGTGTGCCAAATTTGAACAAAATCGGTGAAAATACGTGGTTTCTAATTCGAAAAAAAAATCAAGCAGGGAGCGAAATGTGTATGGGAGCTATAGTTGATTCTAGTTGAAATATAAGATAATTTACCAAGTTTGAAGAAAAAAGTGATCATATTCTCAGGCTCATATCTTGCAAACCGTTCGGAATTTTGATTTACTCTCTGAGGCAAAGTTCTAGCTCTTGTCATAAAGAACCGTTTAGGTAGCGCTTAGGTAGCCGCAAAAGTGCGCCACCCGTTATAAGTTATAAAGAGTGATTTTTTTGAGGTTAGGATTTTCATGCATTAGTATTTGACAGATCACGTGGGATTTCAGACATGGTGTCAAAGAGAAAGATGCTCAGTATGCTTTGACATTTCATCATGAATAGACTTACTAACGAGCAACGCTTGCAAATCATTGAATTTTATTATCAAAATGCGTGCTCTGTTAAGAAAGTTCAGAAAGAAAGAAATTGTGTTCAGCGACGAAGCTCATTTTTGGCTCAATGGGTACGTAAATAGGCAGAATTGTCGATTTTGGAGTGAATATCAGCCAGAAGCATTGCAAGAGCTACCAATGCATCCAGAAAAAGTCACAGTTTGGTGCGGTTTATGGGCTGGTGGCATCATTGGACCGTACTTCTTCAAAGATGATGCGAATCGTAACGTAACTGTGAATGGTGAGCGCTACCGTGAGATGATATCCAACTTTTTTTTACCCAAAATGGAAGAACTGAACTTGGTTGACATGTGGTTTCAACAAGATGGCGCTACATGCCACACAGCTCGCGATTCTATGGCCATTTTGAGGGAAAACTTCGGAGAACAATTCATCTCAAGAAATGGACCGGTAAGTTGGCCACCAAGATCATGCGATTTGACGCCTTTAGACTATTTTTTGTGGGGCTACGTCAAGTCTAAAGTCTACAGAAATAAGCCAGCAACTATTCCAGCTTTGGAAGACAACATTTCCGAAGAAATTCGGGCTATTCCGGCCGAAATGCTCGAAAAAGTTGCCCAAAATTGGACTTTCCGAATGGACCACCTAAGACGCAGCCGCGGTCAACATTTAAATGAAATTATCTTCAAAAAGTAAATGTCATGGACCAATCTAACGTTTCAAATAAAGAACCGATGAGATTTTGCAAATTTTATGCGTTTTTTAAAAAAAAAAAGTTATCAAGCTCTTAAAAAATCACCCTTTATAATAGTATTTTTTCAAATTCGTATTCTTAAGGGCTTTAATGGTATTTGGAATCATAAAATTCGATGTCTACATCCTTCAAAATGCTTAGAAAATGAAGGATTTTATTCGAAATTGGATAAAAAGGGATAACAATATAAATATAAGAATATTTATTTTTTGATTTGAAATAACTAATGGTTTGAAATAATTAAAATATTATATTTATTTATAAAATTATTTTTTCAATATTTGTAAAGGGTGATTTTTTAAGAGCTTGATAACTTTTTTAAAAAAAAAAAACGCATAAAATTTGCAAAATCTCATCGGTTCTTTATTTGAAACGTTAGATTGGTCCATGACATTTACTTTTTGAAGATAATTTCATTTAAATGTTGACCGCGGCTGCGTCTTAGGTGGTCCATCCGCTTAGTCCAATTTTGGCATTTCCACGTTTTTGAGTAACAGAGACCCAATTGGTGCGAACGGCGACGAATCGAAAATTGGTGGTCATCATTAACACTGGCCGATACAGCTGCGATATTTTCTTCAGTTCGCACTCTACGTAAGCGTGTTGGTGGTTTAATGTCCAACAATGTAAATTTGGTGCGAAATTTAGTCACAATAGCCCGAATAGCCGCTTCAGTGGGTCGATTAAACTGACCATAAAATGGAAGCGCGCAATGAACTTTCTTAACAGAGCACGCATTTTGATAATAAAATTCAATAATTTGCAAGCGTTGTTCGTTTGTAAGACGATTCATGATGAAATGTCAAAGCATACTGAGCATCTTTCTCTTTGACACCATGTCTGAAATCCCACGTGATCTGTCAAATACTAATGCATGAAAATCCTAACCTCAAAAAAATCACTCTTTATTTGTTTTGGTTTGGCAATATTTAAAAATTTTTATTTTCCTGTAATATTACTGCACTTCGACGAAAACCGACAACCTCTGTAGAATGCAATCCATTAGTTGTTGTGTGTAAAAAGGTATAAAAATGGTACCAACCAAACGGAGGGAACTGGAATCATGTCATTAGGCGTGTACATACCTCAAAACTCTTACCAACGCAAAATGAAGGAATTTTTCTCAATTCGTACTTTTAAAGGTTAAACGGGAAAAAGGGGACAAAAAGGTACTAACAGCACGACTGACGAATCATGAAATTCGGTGTGTATATTCATCAGATTAGAAGACATTTTTCTAAAATTCTAGGTTTAAGGGAATAAAATTTTTCAAATTTGGGGGTGAAATTTGGTAAAAAGTGATAAAAACCATGAATTATACATCCCCAAAATGTATATTTTTAAGTCGATGGGAACAAAAAACTATCAAAATGGTACTCTCCAATGTATCTAATATGGTATATACATAATTTCTCTGACGCACAGTACAAATGTATTTTATCAAAATGTGTACTTTAAAGGTGAAAAACAAACTAAATTGAAGAAATTGGGATAACCAAAGTTTTCAGCTAGAAACCGAAAAAGCTATTAGAAATTCGGTGTGTACATTTCTCCGTACACGTAGAGGCGCGACATAAATTAATTTTTCGAAATTTTTATGATTAAGAATGACCCAAAAAGGTGTAAAAAATTTAACTACTTACTGACATAAATGAATTTTTAGAAATTTGACACAAAAAGGGATAAAAAAAAGTACCTACCCAAATATTGCACTAGAATCGTGAAGTCCTTTGGAACTTTGTAGTCCTGTGAAGGGACAACGGGAAACGAAAAACATAAACGCCAATTGACTTCATTTTCCTATAATTTCCAACGTATATGCCGGACGGTGTTATTATAATAATACAATAATTATTATATATTATATTATTATATATTATATTATTATATATTATATTATTATATAAAGAGTGATTTTTTTGAGGTTAGGATTTTCATGCATTAGTATTTGACAGATCACGTGGGATTTCAGACATGGTGTCAAAGAGAAAGATGCTCAGTATACTTTGACATTTCATCATGAATCGTCTTACAAACGAACAACGCTTGCAAATTATTGAATTTTATTATCAAAATGCGTGCTCTGCGCTTCCATTTTATGGTCAGTTTAATCGACCCACTGAAGCGGCTATTCGGGCTATTGTGACTAAATTTCGCACCAAATTTACATTGTTGGACATTAAACCACCAACACGCTTACGTAGAGTGCGAACTGAAGAAAATATCGCACCTGTATCGGCCAGTGTTAATGATGACCACCAATTTTCGATTCGTCGCCGTTCGCACCAATTGGGTCTCTGTTACTCAAAAACGTGGAAATGCCAAAATTGGACTAAGCGGATGGACCACCTAAGACGCAGCCGCGGTAAACATTTAAATGAAATTATCTTCAAAAAGTAAATGTCATGGACCAATCTAACGTTTCAAATAAAGAACCGATGAGATTTTGCAAATTTTATGCGTTTTTTTTAAAAAAAAAGTTATCAAGCTCTTAAAGTGATATAATAATATCACACTTATATTATTATATATATAATTATACAATATATGAAAATTCTATATATACAACATGAGTATATAATTCTCATTCGTTTCTGTCTAATGGCCTGCAAATGCAAATCTTTCCTAATTTCTTGGCACATCACTGTACGCACACATCCATGCTAGTGTGTGAGTGGGTGTCAGCATGAGTGAGTGGGTACAACAACACATGTACGAGCTGAAAACAACGGATTATCACACTTTACTTTTCTATACGGGTATTATGCCGTATAAATGAGTGCTGTGTGCACATTCGCACACATGTATCTGTGTACATACACACTCACATACATACGTATGTCGTACGTCCTTCGTACTTGTGAGTAGCTAGAAGGATTTGCCTGAAAGGAGATGAAGGCCATGTTAGAATATGCTGAAATGAAGGTTTAGGTTTTTCCTCAGTTTGAGATGTAAAGAAATGGAATTAAATGATATTTATTCGCCAACTGGCGTTCTATCAGTTCTTCTTGTTGTTCTCTGCAGAACGTGTGTGTGTATGTGTGAGCAAATAAACAGATGTGTTCAATAATCATTTTTCTTGGCACAAATAACTGCCAGAGCAAATGAGTATGGAGTCCTTAATGAATTGAAATATTGGATAGGTACTCGTATAAAAGCAGATACATAAATATGAGAATAAGCAACACTAAAATGTGCGTTTTGCGTTCAAGTGCACAGGGCATGGGGTAACGAAATGGTTTCTTATTACCACTCGTACTTAATAATTATATTTTTTATTTGGTAAAAACGTTAAACACAACCGCCATTTTTGAGAAAAAATGATTTTTATACAAAACGTATGTAAATATGGACGAAATATTTTAGGGTTATTTATAAATTAAACGAAGGTGCCGACAACAGGAACTTCTTTCCGTTACTATCCCACAACAAAAATCACTATAAAAGAAAGATGTTACTCCATTTATTTAAACTTACATACCTCCTTATACAAAATCATCCACTGGACTTCCCCTAGTGTCCTCTCATTAATCCCTCAAAGCAATATGGACAAGTGTCGAGATTGTCTTCCTTTCTTTACAACTTGACAACTTTATTAAGTAAAACTTTTGAATAGAATTCCCTCAGGTTGTGTGCAAAAGTCATACTTGTATTGTCCTTTGAGTGGTGATACATTTTCCTTTTTGTTGGCACTCATTACCACTTCAAAAGATATATTGTGTATGATAGATAGATAGTATCTAAATTTGTGTTTTATATACTCCATATATTACAGTATCCAAAGACGTTAGAGTGTTGAAAACCGAATGAGTTGTGTTAACCGGTTTTGCAGTCAAAACGAAAACTAAAGTTTTTCGGGTTTTAATCTAAATTTAAATAAGTAAGATTTTGAGAATCTGAATCAGATGTTGGATGATTTATTAAACTAGTTTGTAAACATTTTGCCGAAGGGTTTTATATGTAGTGTTTCGGTGTCCTAAATTCGAAAACGATATAAATTTTATTAATAATTTTTTTTTACTTTTAGCATTTGTACTATGGTTTTCAAAGTTATATTCTCTTAATTGTTAAATAATGATCAAAAATTCTACGTATATTTATTTTCTTCATAGAGTACTACCTATTACCCAGCAAAAAAATGGAAGTACATACTTCGGTAGGAAACACATTTTAATTGCATCTCAAAACCCAAATGTGCATTTTCCCCGCTTTTAAGGAAGTTCTTTTAAACAAAAAAGTCGGTAATATGTTAATATTCCGTAACATTTTATGAATAGCATTTTGACAACTGAATGGGAACGAATTTTTAGGATGGTGTGAAAAAGGTAAGGTGTCCGCTTTGCACGCAGAAGGTCTCTGGTTCAAATTGTGACTCAGGATTTATATTTTTTTTACTTTTATAAATAACAATGTTTCATTTTTTATAATTTAAACAACTTAAACATTTTGGCTTAAAAAAATACAAATTTGTTGCTTTAAGATATAAATCTCAATGATGTATTCGGTTCTGTGTCCTTATTATAAAACAATGAACTGAACGTAATGCTAGAATTTTCTATGTACACAAGCTTAATCTATTACAATGAAAGACTCCAAATTTTTTATGCGATCGCTGTTTGTGTATGTGTTGTAACAGCAGTACGACAGAAATATTCATTTTACAATACGGATAACTCCTAATCCTAATATAAACCCACAACATTTGTAGAAAATTGTGGAACTAATTTCGTTTTTTATTGCATTATTTTTCTTCGAGTAAATTTCATATTGGGTTTTAGCTCAAAAAATGTACTCCACTTTAGTTAAGCTTTCCCGAAAAACTAAGTAAATATTTATATTTTCTTTAATTCAAAACCACAGCAAATACTTCATATATAAAAATCGTAATTTTGCTTATTTGAGACGATTAATAATTTCTAATAATTGTGTGTTGACGGCATTTAAAAAAAATAAAGGGTGATTTTTTAAGAGCTTGATAACTTTTTTTTTTTAAAAAAACGCATAAAATTTGCAAAATCTCATCGGTTCTTTATTTGAAACGTTAGATTGGTCCATGACATTTACTTTTTGAAGATAATTTCATTTAAATGTTGACCGCGGCTGCGTCTTAGGTGGTCCATTCGGAAAGTCCAATTTTGGGCAACTTTTTCGAGCATTTCGGCCGGAATAGCCCGAATTTCTTCGGAAATGTTGTCTTCCAAAGCTGGAATAGTTGCTGGCTTATTTCTGTAGACTTTAGACTTGACGTAGCCCCACAAAAAATAGTCTAAAGGCGTCAAATCGCATGATCTTGGTGGCCAACATACCGGTCCATTTCTTGAGATGAATTGTTCTCCGAAGTTTTCCCTCAAAATGGCCATAGAATCGCGAGCTGTGTGGCATGTAGCGCCATCTTGTTGAAACCACATGTCAACCAAGTTCAGTTCTTCCATTTTCGGCAACAAAGAGTTTGTTAGCATCGAACGATAGCGATCGCCATTCACCGTAACGTTGCGTCCAACAGCATCTTTGAAAAAATACGGTCCAATGATTCCACCAGCGTACAAACCACACCAAACAGTGCATTTTTCGGGATGCATGGGCAGTTCTTGAACGGCTTCTGGTTGCTCTTCACTCCAAATGCGGCAATTTTGTTTATTTACGTAGCCATTCAACCAGAAATGAGCCTCATCGCTGAACAAAATTTGTCGATAAAAAAGCGGATTTTCTGCCAACTTTCTAGGGCCCATTCACTGAAAATTCGACGTTGTGGCAGATCGTTTGGCTTCAGTTCTTGCACGAGCTGTATTTTATACGGTTTTACACCAAGATCTTTGCGTAAAATCTTCCATGTGGTCGAATAACACAAACCCAATTGCTGCGAACGGCGACGAATCGACATTTCACGGTCTTCAGCAACACTCTCAGAAACAGACGCAATATTCTCTTCTGTACGCACTGTACGCATTCGTGTGGTTGGTTTAATGTCCAATAAAGTAAACTGAGTGCGAAACTTGGTCACAATCGCATTAATTGTTTGCTCACTTGGTCGATTATGTAGACCATAAATCGGACGTAAAGCGCGAAACACATTTCGAACCGAACACTGATTTTGGTAATAAAATTCAATGATTTGCAAGCGTTGCTCGTTAGTAAGTCTATTCACGATGAAATGTCAAAGCATACTGAGCATCTTTCTCTTTGACACCATGTCTGAAATCCCACGTGATCTGTCAAATACTAATGCATGAAAATCCTAACCTCAAAAAAATCACTCTTTAGTTCCCATACAAATTTCGCTCCCGATTTGACACTTTCCGCTCTAGAAACCACATATTTCAACAGATCCTCTTCAAATTAGGCGAAATATCTTATATTTGTCCTAGAAACACCCATGGTGAAACTGGGTCAGATCGGTTCAGATTTATATATAGCTTACATACGAATTTCACTCCTGATTTGACTCTTTTCACTCTAGATACCACATATTACAACAGATTTTCTTCAAAATTCGGCAAACATCTTATATTTCAACTAGAAACACCTGTGGTAAAAATGTGTTAGATCGGTTCAATTTGATATATAGCTTCCATAAAAATTTCGCTCCCGATTTGACTTTTTCCGCCCCAGAAACCACGAATTTTCACCAAATTTCTTCAAAGTGAGCATAACACGTTATATTGGAACTGGAAGAACTTATTGTGAAAGTTAGTCACGTTTTTCCATGTTTGGATATAGCCCCGATACAAATATTCTTATCGATTTGACAAATTGGACCAGGTCATATTAGCCTATGATAAGGAAACATACAAAAATTCTTCCCGTTTTCAATTTTTTACCGAGTTGGATTGTATTCGGATAGAAAGTGGAGTGTATATTGATATATAGCTTCCATAAAAATTTCGCTCCCGATTTGACTTTTTCCGCCCCAGAAACCACGAATTTTCACCAAATTTCTTCAAAGTGAGCATAACACGTTATATTGGAACTGGAAGAACTTATTGTGAAAGTTAGTCACGTTTTTCCATGTTTGGATATAGCCCCGA